>CM053788.1:381715588-382156043 GCA_028749045.1 Cupressus sempervirens | reverse complement strand
ATCTCCAAATTGCATAATTTAGAAAATTGATCTTTTTAGGCCTAAAGCCTAATTATCCCTCCTAACTTGATAGTTCAAAAATAACTTAATATTTCTCCAAAATACTTGGCAAAAAAATTAGGGATTTTAATACCCTTTTGGAAGTTCTTAGAGACTACAAAGTTATAGAATCCAACCCTACTCCAACATTCCAAAATGGTCTCAATACTCACAAACTCAGTAGGCTAATTAGATCTGGTTTATTAAGGAACTACTCTAGAATGGGTACATGGGATTGGATCACTAACATTAATGGATTCTCTGACCCCAAACTAAACTGATTTCTTCATTCTTTTGTCAAATCAATACTTCTTATTCATCTAATCCTTCAAATCCAATTCCTTGTTGCTAAATACATAGGGATGTTTAGCCTAAGGGTAAGGAAGGAAAAACTAGAAAACCTTACATTTTTGGTCTATTTTTTTATAAAATCTATTTGGAAATCATCCTAACTTGATGCACCAAGTGGTCATACCAATCCACTGGTAGGAAGTCAAGTTAGGGCTCTATCTTTAATGGATACCCTAGATTTAAGGATTTAACAGACTAGTTTTTTCAAGGAATGAATATAACTACTACCCTACTTAATGGTATGATTTCAAATCAATTTCTACAACATGTTAACTCCTTCCCCTATCCAACCATGTCACTTTCCAACTTCGGAAAACTCCATACAGAACCATACCAAAAGCAAATATAGTGGATTTTTGCACAAAACAATTTATTTTATTGATATTAGTAAATTTGTCCATACAATGGTGCTCCCTGACTAGAGAGAGATGATAAAACCTTAAATATCCTTCCTCCAATGGATACAACCATCATTTTTGGGCTATTGGAGGTGGCTTTCAAGTTTTGCAACTTCTCAGCTAAAAGTTGCTAATTAACAACTTTTGCAAAATGTGCAATTTTTCTTTATAAACAAAAAAATTGACTCCTACACTTCCTATAAGCTTAATATAAGAAGAAAACATAACTAAAACTTAGTTTTTACACCACAAAATCCTTATTTAATCAAAAACTATCAAAGAGTCCTAACTAAGGGTTATATAGGACTAATGCAATTAGGGTTTATAAAACATCATGAAGCAATGCCCTTTATAAGTGACCAAGACCAATACCTAACATGTCTAAACATGATCAAATAATTATTCTTAACATCTTGGTTGGTTGATGTAGCTCTTTCTCCTTGTCCTTGCATGGGTGCCCTACACCTCTCTCTCTCTCTCTCTCCCCCCCCTACCCACCCATCCTCTCTCTCTTTCTTTGCATCCAATCTTATACTCTTTCCCTCAACCCATACTCTCTCTCTCACCCCCTAATCTATGCCCTCTCTCTCTTTCTATGAATCATATCCATGTACTCTTTGAATCCCCATCCTCTACTCCCTATTAATCTCTCTCTCTCATATCCGCTACTTTCTCCCCCCCTCTCTCTCTCCCTCTCTCTACCTCTCTCTCCCCCACTCTCCCCCCCTCTCTCTCCCTCCCTCCCCCCTCCTCCTCTATCATATGTTACTTTATGTCACCTATCTCTCTATATGAATCCTATCCTATGTACTCTTTGAACCCCCATTCCTCTCTCTCTCTCTCTCTCTCTCTCTCTCTCTCTCTCTCTCTCTCTCTCTCTCTCTCTCTCTATCTCTCTCTCTCTCTCTCTCTCTCTCTCCCAATCCCAATACCACCCTCTCCCATCCCCTATTGTGTGTCCCTCTCCTCTCTCTTCTATAAATTGTATCCCATGTACCTTTGATACCCATTCCTCCACTCCCCATCTCTCTCTCTCTCTCTCTCTCTCTCTCTCTCTCTCTCTCTCTCTCTGTCCACTCCCATCCCCTAATCTATTTTCCCTCTCCCTCTCTCTATGCAACCTATCCCATGTCCTCTATGAACCCCCATCCTCTACTCTCTCTCTCTCACACACACATCCCCTACTCTATGTCCCTCTCTCTTTCTATGCATCCTATCCCATGTACTCTTTAAACTCCCATCCTCTCTCTCTCTCTCTCTCTCTCTCTCTCTCTCTCTCTCATATAGGGCACCAAGGGCACAATTTTGATCAAGGCATAGCATGACCTTGTGAAAGATATGTAATGATCCACAAAAAGATGTTTTTGATTTCATTTTGAATGTAATAAGCAATGATCTTACGTTTGATCAAGGAACTTCAGGTGTGCTTATAAACTTAAGTTCACTTAGTCCAAAAAGATCCTAAAATTGCATATTTTGAGTTAAAATGGGTCTCTAATATATTTTATGTTCATTCTACCTTAATCAAGTTTTTAGGAAAGCAAATGAATAAGTAATTTGTCTTAAGTGAAAATTTATAAAATTGTTGATTTGAAATTTTTGTTGTTGACAACTTTTTGTCAAAAGGTGTACTTTTCACCAAACGATCCCAACCTTTCAAATTTATTTTGAACCATTGGGGATGATGTATTTAGGCATCCACACTCTAGAAATAATAAGAGGTGTAAAGTATTGTATGAACAAATCAGATTGAAGGAGAAATAAACAATTTTTCTTCAATATTTATTCTATATACAGATTTGTACAGGTTGGTTGACTGGATCAAATGGCATAAATTGATAGACTTGTGAATCTTGATTCCATTATACTTGGTTTCATTCTTTTTTTTTAGTTTGGTGGAAGATATCTTTGTTTTACTAAGATTGGGTCAGCAAACACTGAAATTGAGGGTCTCCATGGCTTTTTGGTCCCAACTTGTGATTCTATGGTTGGAATTCAATAGCCTCCTAGATTTCACAAGGTTAGGACATGTACTTATAGATTCCTTAATTGTAGATTTTCCTCAAGGATCTGAAGGTTCTATGAGTGAGCCCTAGGTTGAATATTCGTATGTATTCAACGAAGTTTGTGAGGGTTTGTAGGGTAAATGAAGGAATGGAAGTCTAGAACTTGTAGAAGGGTTTTTTTCATGTTGGGATAAGTTAGAGGAATACCTTCCAAATAAGTTTCTAATCATAGGAACTCATTCTTGTTGTTTTCTAGGTGTTTCAAGCCTCTTTTGGCCAATTAGGCCTGAGAAGCCTACGTGAGTTCAGGGGTGCTGGAGTAAGTTAGGAAGTTGAAATTTTGGGGATAGATAGAAGGCCAAAAGGGTGTCTAAAATTATAATTGGTTTACCAAGTTCTTATGGGAATTTCAAGTTGATTCCTAAAACCAATAAAAGTACTACTAGGAGCAATTAGGCCTCTTATTGCATTTGGAGATTGTAAGTGTTGGGGTGTCCAAACTATGGTGGAAATATAATCCCTTGTATGTCCCTTGAAGTATTCCAAGTCTTGGTTGGAGTTAGGGACTTGTGTTGTGATCATTTCCAAGTATGAGCCCTAGAACCCAAAGTAGGATTTTAGAGTCACTTTGTGGATTTGCAAAGAAGATTGTGGAAGTTGTCTTAGAAGTTTGTGAAGAGTAGAAGTGTGGGAGAAGGGAGTCTTAGAGACCCTTGGAAGGTATTAAGTTTCCTTGAAGGATTGGATTCATTCACTCTTTTGTTGTGAGCACTCTACAACAAGTGGTATCAGAGCCCACCAAGATCTAGTGGAAATGGTAGAGGCAGATGTTCCCTTGAGGATCACTAATATAGAATTTGAAAAGATTGTCAAAGAATAGAAGGTTGAGAGAAAATCCATAAGAGAAGAAATAGGACTATGAGAAGGGGAGATTGAAAAATTAAAGGGGCAAGTGCACAAAGGGAGACCAAGGAGAGTCTAAAGGAGAAGAAGAGGAGGAGGATGACTTACCTCATGTACCTAAAGATCAAAGAATGATTGTGGCAGCCTTGCAGAAGGTAGGGAAGAAGGATAAAGGAGATTTACCTATGTTTGATGGGAAGATGGAACTAGAAGCATCAATGGAGTGGCTTGAAGACCTTGAGACTATTTTGAGTATGAAGAGATCCCTACAAGCTAGAAGGTGAAGACAAAAAAGTCTAAAATGAAAGGACCAGCATTAAGTTGGTGGAACTCCCTTTAGAATGAGAGGATGGAAGAGGAGAAGCATCCCATATCCACTTGGAATAGGATGATGGTAGGGATGATGATTTTTTTCCAGATGACTATGAAGTCATGGTCCATAAGAAATTACAGAACCTTAAACAGAGGGACATGGATGTGAGCACCTGTACCCAAGAGTTCCAGACATTGACTCTTAGGTCCAAGGTGTATGAAAATGAGAAGTAGAAACTTGCTAGGTATATTAGTGGCCTCAAGTACAATATACAGGATGAACTGAGTATAGAATTAGTAGAATCAGTACACAAATGCTATCAACTTTCTCTTAAGATTGAGGATAAGATCAAGAGAGAGAGAGAATGATCATAACAAAGGGAAAGGAACTAATTTTAGAGGTAGAGGAAGGTTCCAAGGAAGATGATGAACATTAAGACCTCAAGAAGGATCAAGCAATTAGGAGATTGATAAAAACACAAGATCTAGAGGAAACTTTAGAGGAGGTAGAGGAAATGATAGGGGGAGATCAAATGGGAGAGGAAATAATTTGTTCATTAGTAGATGCTTCTCCATCAACTAGGTGGGACGCTAATCCTTTAGATGTCCAAGCAAGAATGGAGCAAGTCCAAGTGATCAAGGCAATGACAAAAGAGTGCAACTTACCCAAGAGGAGGACTATCAAAATGTAACCTCTTACCATTCAAGTGTCTCTATACTTGTTGAACTAGAGCAAGGAGAATGTATCATGTTCAATAGAACACTCATGAAGGTGCCAATGCAGAAGGAGCCTCCCCAAAGAAAAACCTTGTTTAGGACACACTGAAAGGTAAACAGAAAGGTTTATAAAGTGATTGTTGATTCTAGTTCAATAGAGAACTTAGCATCTATAGAAATGACTAATAAACTTGGATTAAAGAAATTCCCACACCAAAACCCTTATAAGGTGTCTTGGTTAAACAAGGACCAACAAACCACATTAAATGAGCAATGTTTGGTAGAATTTCAAATATGAGAGTATAAAGACAAGGTCTAGTGTGAAGTTACTAACATCGATGCATGCCATCTCCTTTTAGGGAGACCATGGCAGTATGATGTTGATGCCCAACATGAGGGGAAGAAGAATGTGTACACTTTGGTCAAAGATGGGATGAGTTATACTATGACACCATTGTCTATGGGTGAAAGGGGGAAAACCTTAAGTAATAGTGTGACCCTAGTTAAGGAAAAGGGATTCTTGAAAGAACTTAAGGATGAGGATGCCCCATGCTTTTCCATAATAGTGAAGCCTAAAATAATAGAAAAAATAGTAAGGAGAGTAAGTCCAAAGAATGTTGCAGACTTGTTAGACCAATACAAAGGGATAATTGTTGATGAAAAGACTAATGCCTTGCCACCTATGAGGGAGATTAGTCACTATATTGACCTAATTCATGGTTCAACATTGCTTGATAAATAATCCTATAAACTAATACCAGAGAAAAATGTAGAAGTGGCTAGGAAGATAAAAGGTACTCTAGAGAAGAGTTTTATAAGAAAAAGCATCAGTCCTTGTGTTGCTCCAGCAGTACTTACTTGCAAGAAGGAAGGCACATGGAGATTTTGCACTAAATCCAAAGCAATCAATAGGATCACTATCATATATAGGTTTCCAATGCCTAAAATGGAAGATCTCGTGGATTACCTAGGAAGTGATAAATATTTTTCCAAAATTGACTTGAAAAGTGGCTACCACCAGATAAGGATCAGAGAGAGGGATGAATGGAAAATTGCCTTCAAGACCAATGAAGGATTTTTTGAATGGGTTGTAATGACCTTTGGCCTATCTAATGCTCCAAGAACTTTTATGAGATTGATGAATGAAGTCCTAAAACCTTTCATAAATCTTTTCATTATTGTTTACTTGGATAATATCTTCATTTTCAGTAAAGATAAAGAAGAACATCTAATGCATCTTAATATGGTATTTAAGAGGTTACATGAGGAGCAATTAAGATCAATTTGGATAAGTGTGTGTTCCTGCAAAAGGAACTTGTATTTCTTGGGTTTGTCATCTCCAAGGGAAAACTAAAGATGGATCACTTAAAAGTGGAAGCCATAGTGAACTGGCCTACTCCAAGATTAGCTAGTGAGGTGAAAAGCTTTCATGGCCTTGCTAGTTTCTATAGAAAGTTTGTTAAGAATTTTAGTGGGACAAGTGCACCTATGATTGATATTGTTAAGGGAGGAAGAAAATGTCAGTTTGAATGGACTAGGGATGGAGATCAATCATTTGAATATTTGAAAACAAGGGTAACACAACAATAATACTAGTTTTGCCTAATTTTAACAAGATATTCACCATAGAAAGTGATGCTAGCAAGAGGTCAATTGGTGGTGTGTTAAGCTAGGAGGGCAGGCCTGTGGGCTTTTTTATTGAAAAACCAAATGAAGAAAAACATGAATACTCCACCTATAATCTAGAGATGTATGCAATGGTTCAATCCCTTAGGAAAGGAGGCATTATTTTCTACCTATGGACTTTATTGTTTACACTGGCAATCAAGCATTAAGGATTTTGAATAGACAAGAGAAATTGAACCATAGGCACATCAAATGGATAAAGTACATACAATCTTATACTTTTTCAATCAAACATAAGAAATGGGTGGCTAACAAATTTCTTTATGCCTTGAGTAGGAGAAACTTGGCCATTCAAGAAGTGGAATTGGAAAGTGTTAGTAAACCTACTCTCAAATATGTGTACATCAATGATGAATATTTTATGTCTATCGAGTTTGTTTGGAGTTAGGGGATAGATATCACACTGACTTTGCAGAGTATCTCAACCAAGAAGGAATTTTGTTTAAAGGTAGTCAGTTATGCATACCTCAATGCTCAATGAGGGAAAACATAATCAAAGAGAAACATTGTGGGAATCTATCTAGTCATTTTGACCTTGATAAGACCTTGGAATTAAAAAGGAGATTCTACTTTTGGCCTAAAATGCAAACTAACATCAAAAAATTTGTGGAGACTTTCCTGATATGTCAGAGGGCTAAAGGAACAAGTTTAAATTAGGGGTTGTATACACCATTTCCAATATCTACAAAGCCTTGGGATTTAGTCAGGATGGGCTTTGTCTTGGGTCTTCCTAGGACCAAATCGGGATATGATAGTATATATGTTGTTGTAGATAGATTCTCTAAAATGGAACATTTTTTGCCTTGCAAGAAAACACAGAATGCTTCCAACATTGTAGGCTCATTCTTCAAGGAAATAGTGAGACTTCATGGCCTACCTCTAAACATTATCTTAGATAGGTATCTTAAATTTGTAGGACATTTTTGGCATACCCCATGGAAAAAGATTGGGAACCAACCTTGCTATGTCATTGACCTATCACCCATTGTCTGATGGGAAAATTGAGATCATAAATAGATCCCAAGGTAGCCTTCTTAGGTGCCTGACAAATGAATGTGGTGGTGTGTGGGATACTATCTTACCTCAAGCTAAGTTTTCCTATAATGACTTTGTAAATAGAAGTAAAGACCTCAATCCATTCCATATCATCTATGGTTCTCATCCAAGGGTCCTTTTGAACTTAGATCTATGGAGAACATTTTTCAGATGAGTGCATTAGTAGATGATTTGTGAAAGTGATCAAACACATTCACTAACAAGTTAGAGTGAGACCAAAATAGAGTTCTCAGAAATACAAGCAGGCAATAGACATGAAGAGGAGAGAAATGTACTTTAAGGTTAGGGACATGGTCATGGTCCAACTTAAGAAGTAAACACTTCCTAAAGGGAAGTATACAAAACTACACATGAAAAAGATAGGTTCATTTCAAATCCTCAAAAATGTAGTCCTATGCATACAAGATTGACTTACCTCCTAATATAGGCCTCTCACCAATCTTTAATGTATCTAATATTTATGCATATAAGACTTCTACTAACATTAATGATGTACATTCTAAGGATATTCTTCAGGACCTACCAAGACAAAGCCTGCCAAGCAATTGAATGTATCTTAGAAAGAGGATCAATAGGAAGACTAGGAAACATACCTATTATGATTATTTGATCAAATGGTGGGATAAACCACTAGAGGAAGCAACTTGGATGTCTATGAGAGATATTGAGAATACTAGAGTAAAATTTGCATACATTTCCACTCAAGGTACTTGAGTGTCTTTTGGCCAAAGGAGTATGGTGCAGGAAACCAATGGCACAATGTGGATCAAGGCATAGGATGACCTTGTGAAAGATATGTAATGATCCACAACAAGATATTTTTTATTTCATTTTGAATGTAATAAGCAATTATCTTATGTTTGGTTAAGGAACTTCACGTGCACTTATAAACCTAAGTTCACTTAGTCCAAAAAGATCCTAAAATTGCATATTTAGAGTAAAAAGGAGTCTCTAATATTTTTTTATGTTCATTCTACCTTAATAATGTTTGTAGGAAGGAAAATGAACAAGTAATCTTGTCTTAAGTGAAAAGTTTTTCATTTGCAATTTTTGTTGTTGACATCTTTTTGTCAAAAAGTGCAACTTTTCACCCAATAGACCCAACCTTTCAAATTTCTATTGTAACTATTGGGGATGATGTATTTAGGCATCCACACTCTGGAAATAATCAAAGGTGTGAAGTACTATATAGACAAATAAGATTTAAGGAGAAATAAATAGTTTTCTTGAGCATTTATTGTGTGTACGAATTTGTACAAATTGGTTGATTGGATCAGATGGCATAAATTGGTAGACTTGTGAATCTTGATTCCATTACACTTGGTGTCATTCATTTTTGTTCAATTTGGTGGAAGATATCTATGTTTTACTAAGGTTGGGTCAACAAACCCTAAAATTGAGGGTTTCCATGGCTTTTTGGTCCTAACTTGTGATTCCATGGTTGGGATTCAACAGTCTCTTGGATTTCACAAGGTTAGGACATGTACTTATAGATTCCTTAAATGTAGATTTTCCTCAAGAGATCTGAAGGTTCTATGAGTGAACCCTAGGTTGAATATTCATGTGTATTCAACTAAATTTGTGAGGGTTTGTAGGGTAAATGAAGGAATGGAAGTCTAGAACTTGGTAGAAGGTTGTTTCATGTTGGGATAAGTTAGAGGAAGACCTTCCACATTAGTTTCTAAACCTAGGAACCCATTTGTTATTTTCTACTTGTTCCAAGCCTCTTTTGACCAATTAGGCCTGAGAAGCCTATGTGAGTTCAAGGGTGCTAGAGTCAGTTAGGAAGTTGAAAGTTGAGGGATAGATAGAAGGACCAAAAGGGTTTCTAAAAATATAATTGGTTTACCAATTTCTTATGGGAATTTCTAAGTTATTGTCCTAAAACCAATAAAACTACTACTAGGAGAAATTAGGCATCTTAGTGCATTTGGTGATTATAAGTGTTGGGGTGTCCAAACTGGGGTGGGAATTTGATCCTTGTGTGTCCCTTGAAGTATTCCAAGTCTTGGTTGGAATTGGGGAGTTGTGTTGTGATCATTTTCAATTTTGAGCCCTAAGATCCAAATTAAGCTTTTAGAGTCACTTTGTTGAATTTTTGAAGAAGATTGTGGAAGTTGTCTTAAAAGTTTCTAAAGAGTAGAAGTGTTAGAGAAGGGAGTCTTAGAGACCCTTGGAAGGTATTGAGTTTCCTTGAAGGATTGGACTCATTCACACTTTTTTTGTGAGCACTCTACACCAATTGGTATCAAAGCCCACTAAGGTCTAGTGGAAATGGCAAAGGAAGATGTTCCCTTGAGGATCACTAATATAGAATTGGAAAAGATTTTCAAAGAATAGATGGCTAAGAGAAGAGCCATGAGAGAAGAAAATAAGACTATGAGAAGAGAGATTGAAAAATTGAAGAGGCAAGTGTGCAAAGGAGACCAAGGAGAGTTTGGAGGAGAAGAAGACAATGATGACTTGCCTCGTGTGCCTAAAGATCATAGAATTATTGTGGCAACTCTACAGAGGGTAGGGAAGAAGGATAAAGAAGATTTACCCATGTTTGATGGGAAGATGGAACCAGAAGCATGCATGGAATGGCTTGAAGCCCTTGAGAACTATTTTGAGTACAAAGAGATCTCTGCAAGCTAGAAGGTGAAGACAACAAAGTCTAAAATTAAAGGACCGGCATTGAGTTGGTGGAATGTCCTTTAGAATGAGAGGATGGAAGAGGAGAAGCAGCCCATATCCACTTGGAAGAGGATGAGGGCAGAGATAATGAAACAATTTGTTCCTAATGAATATGAAGTCATGATCCATAAGAAATTATAGAACCTTAAACAGAGGGACATGGATGTGAGCATCTGCACCCAAGAGTTCCATACATTGACTCTTAGGGCCAAGGTGTATGAGAATGAGAAGCAAAAAAATTCTAGGTATATTAATGGCCTCAAGTACAACATACAGGATGAACTGACTCTAGCATCAGTAGAATTAGAACACAAATGCTATCAACTTGCTCTTAAGATTGAGGATAAGATCAACAAAAAGAATGATTAGAATAAAGGGAAAGGATCTAATTTCAAATGCAGAGGAAGGTTCCAAGGAAGAGGATCAACATCAAAACCTTAAGAAGGATAAAGCAATCAAGAGAATGATAAAGACACAACCTCTAGAGGAAACTTTAGAGGAGGTAGAGGAAACAACAGGGGGAGATCAAATGGGAGAGAAAATAATGTGTTCATCAGTAGATTCTTTTCCTACAACCAAGTGGGATACCAATCCTTTAGATGTCCAAGCAAGAATGGAGCAAGCTCAAGGCATCAAGGTCATGACAACAAAGTGCAACTTACCCAAGAGGAGGACTATCAAAGTGTAACCTCTTACCACTAAAGTGTCTCTATACTTGTTGAACCAAAGCAAGGAGAATGTGTCATGTTCAATAGAACACTCATGAAGGTGCCAATGTAGAAGGACCCTCCCCAAAAGAAAACCTTGTTTAGGACACACTAAAAGGTAAACAGAAAGGTTTGTAAAGTAATTGTTGATTATGGTTCAGTAGAAAACTTAGCATCTATAGAAATGACTAATAAACTTGGATTAAATAAATTCCTGCACCCAAACCCTTATAAGGTGTCTTGGTTTAAAAAGGACCAACAAACCATAGTTAATGAGCAATGTTGGGTAGAATTTCAAATAGGGGAGTATAAAGACAAGGTGTTATGTGAAGTTACTAACATTGATGCATGCCATCTCCATCTAGGGAGACCATGGTAGTATGATTTTGATGTCCAACATGAGGGGAAGAAGAATGTATACACTTTGGTCAAAGATGGGGTGAGTTATACTATGACACCATTGCTTGAGGGTGAAGGGGGGAAAACCTTAAGTAATAGTGTGACCCTAGTTGGCGAAAAGGAATTCTTGAAAGCACTAAAGGAGGAGAATGTTCCATGCTTTTCCATAATAGTGAAGCCTATAACAATAGAAAAGCTAGTAAGGAGAATGTCCCATGCTTCTCTCTCTCTCTCTCTCTCTCTCTCTCTCTCTCTCTCTCTCTCTCTCTCTCTCTCTCTCTCTCTCTCTCTCTCTCTCTCTCTCTCTCTGTACATACTATCCAATGCTCTTTAACCATTTCATTCTCACTTTCAAGCATTCTCTCTCACTCTATATCATATCCCCTACTTTCTCCCCATCCTCTACTCTCTCTCCCTCTCTACCTCTCTTCTTCCCTCTCTCCTTATCCATACTCTCTATTGAAATTGAAGGCTTAAATAGCATGCACGCACTATAGCACATGCACACTATTTAAGCCTTCAATTTATAAAAGGTTTAAATAGCATGCACACACTATAGTATGTGCACGCACTATAGTGCATACACGCTATTTAAACCTTGCATTTCAAAATACTGTAAATAATGTGTGCATGCTATTACATGCATGCACTATCTAAAGCATTGGATACCACCAATCCTAAGGATTGGATTTTTCTTAGGGATCCAAACCAAAGGTTTGTAGGCTCTAAACTAGTCTGAGACAAGTTTTGCAAAAAACGTACAAAAAATGATTGATTGTTCTTCTATACTCTCCTTCAAGTTTTTTGGTGATTGAGATTTGATAAAATCAAGTTATATAATATTATAGATCTTTGTGTTAGCTATATAACCATATAATTTATTTCAAATTCATATTATTTCAATCCTTTCAACTATAATTTATTTTGAATGTATATCCATTTTCTCTCAAAAACCAATATGTACTAATTGGGGGTGTAGATTTTAGCTCATTCATTGAATTTTGCAACAAGTTAGTTATTTAGGAACTAGACTCCATTCTACACGCTTTGAAAAAAAGAAGTATTTGTTTTGGATTAGTTTTCAATCATTTCTAGGGAAGCATGTAGATATTTCATGTTTTTGGGATGTGTCCACTTACAAAATTCATTGAAAAAAATACACATTATAAAATTACCCAAATAACGTTTGACCAAAGCGATTAAAGAATCTCAAAATAGAATATAAAATTTTTTGGGGGGCACAATTTGCACTATGTTATGTTTTTTCTAAAAAAATAGTACCACTTCTTGTGGCCCTCTTGTTTGAGGGCCTAAAACTAAACCATTTTGAAAAAAAAATTAGTAGTTTAGAAACTAGATTCAAAGGACTACTAATTTTGTTTTTGTCATATTTTAAAATTTTGAGCATAACTATCTTCAAATTCTTGTTGAAGTTCAAAAATTGTTGATTTCAGGGAAAAAAAAAAAAAAAGTGGCCACTTATACCCCCCTTTTGGCACCACAACTTGGTGCATTTACCCAAATATCATATGATTGATATTTCTTGTTGAATCATACTTTGGATTATATTGAAAGATAACATCTAAGTTGAAGGATTTATGTTGATATCCTTAAATATGTCATTCCAGGAATATCATACTGAGATGATATATCTCTTCATGTACTCAAACAATATAATGTGTTCTACAAAAATCCTTCCTAACTAAGAGTGAGTGTTAAGTTTGTAGTTGCAGTCAGATTGATTTGATCATGAGATACATTTTTTATGGTAAATCATCATTAGATAAACACACACACACACACACATATAATTCATATGGTTATTTATATTTCATTATATATATAATAATAATATATATATTATACATATTGTTATTTATATTATTAATATATTAACTAATGATGATTAACTATAGAGACATGTCTCATCATGTCTCTCATATTTATGAGTCTTCAAATCTACATTTGAAAAAACAACAATTACATTGAAAATGTCAGTACATTTGCTGAAAATGATCCATGTTACTCAATAGATGACACCTCATCTTGAGGTTATGAAGATACATTTGAAAAATGCAAAGGAGATTGTCCAAGTATATCCAAATCTATAAGAACTAACTAGGACAATACATTGAGCAACATTTTGCAAATTCACAAACCATTTTTGGATAAGTTTGGTTTGACTTCTCCACTCTAGCAGACGTAAGTGACAAAAAAAATGGGGAAATGAATATGATGAGTAATAAAGGGGGATAGGCAATGATCAAGATGATACTGACAATGAATAAGGATGAACAAGGGGAGTTTTCAAATTTTGAAATTTTGAAGTTTTGAACATGTATATACCAAGTGCAAAGTCAGAACATGTATTATGTAATCTGCTTTGGGCTTCAACTTCGCTCTAGATGTCTAAGAAACCAATGTCTAACTCTTTAATCTTGGTAGAGAGTCCAAATGTGTGAGCTTGGCCTACTCTCTAGTCAACCAATCGTAGAATTCCTCAAATGTGAGATGGTAAATCTAGGACCCAAAGCATCCATAGTGGAATGGAAGGTCCAAGAGAAAATCTGAAAGTTTCCTTGAAGCTTTGATAGAATTAGATAGATGCACTCTATATCAGTCTTGTTCTTTCCAAAACCCTGGAACAATGATATTTGTTGTTTAGATCTCATCAGAAAGCCCTCAATGGAGGGAAAAGAATTGGGTACAAGTGATGTAAGCTCTACCTTAATTTGAAGTGCCTTGAACTCTTTGATGGTACCAAACAAGTTCTTGAACTTGGCCCACATCTCTTAAGAAGTATCACATCCATCAAGATGAAACTATAAGCTATCTAAAACACTCAAAGAAATCAAATCCATGCCCTCATAAATCTTATTCTTGTGCTACAAGGTCTGATAGGTACTCTCAAATACCAGTTGTGTTTCATATAAACATGACCACAAACCCTTTGATTAGAGAAGTCGTGTCATGGTAGTTGTCCATGTATGATAGTTATGTGGGTTTGGAGGAACTAGACAAGAAGGGATCACAGACATTTTTAGAAGATGTTTTTTTTATATATAATTTTGGTTTACAAATGTAAATTATAGAAACAAGAATAAAAAACACCCCCCGCAATGCAAAAAATCAAACCCCAGATGCTAGAAGGAATGTGCACAAGTAAGAGCAAAAAATAGTTTCAATTGAGTATCATGTGTACCTTTGAAAAATTCTAATGAAAATGACAAAGAATCTAGAAAGAGCTCAAAAAGATCTTTTTGGTGCTTCTTCCAAATTAAAAAATGGAAAAATTGAGCAAGTTATGCCCCTAAAATGCAAAAAATATCAATGGACCTTGATAGTAAAAAGAGGTACCATTTTGGAAAATTTCACTAGTAAAACCTACACCAATGTGTCCATATCAAAATCATCTTTCTAACAATATCTCGTTATCCCAATTTTGACACCTTATACTCAAGATATCGCAAATAAATGACAAGTACCTCCAAAAAGAAAATGCAAAATTGAAACCCCCTTAAACATTCAAATTTAAGCCCCCTTGGCTTTCATATGATTGTTTGCTAGTTAATTAAGGGCTCGGTGGCCTGACAGTGGTGGTCTCTAGTGGTGGTAGTGATTGGGTGCCACGAAGGCTGAGTGGAGGTCATGGTGGTCGTAGAGTGAAGGCAGTGGTTGCAAATGCATGGAGGCAACACTCTGCAGTGGCCACTAAGTAGAGGGTTGTGGTGGTCGCTGAGCAACTAGGCGGAGGCAAGATTTTTATAACTAGGCATGCTATTTAAAACATTTTTTTCTTTCTTTTTTAAATCACATCGAAATGTGTGTCGAGAATCATACGGCCCTAGTAGGCCAAAAAACTTGCCTCAAAATTGCATAAACTCCAAAACTGAAGTGTTTTATATGGAAATGGGGGTTTTGATGTGCTCTAAATCCAATCACGAGGTCCATTTAGACTGAGAGTGCTCCAAATTTTAGAGACACCTTATTTCCACAAAAAGATTCCTAGAAAATACCATATATGCTACATTAAACCCTCATTCCTCTTTTCCTTTAAGTATGAACAAACTACAACAGATTTGACTCTGATACCATGAAGGATTAATTGATAAGAATAAATCCATACATCTAGTAGAACACATGCATGCAAGAACCTATCACAGAGAAGAAAAAAAGACAAAAGAAGGCAAGGGTTTGGCTCTGAAATATGCAAGAATATATTATCAAACAAAAAAAATCAGTAAAAGTATACAATGAATCAATCCTTATAGAAGGAGAGCATAAAACCTAAAAGGGAAAGCCTAAGAGGTAAATGAAATTTAAAAATTAATATTTAATTTTTAAATGGGAATGTATATGCATAAAGTGAAATCTTATGTAGGGAGTAATGGTAGTATAATAAATGAAATGAAATTAATCACTTACTGAAACATAAACTCTAACATCTTAAACATTCAATCAACACAATAGGTAAAATCAACTTTAAGCAACATGCAACCATAAGAAAAATCAACCACAAAGTATAGAAAACAGATTTATCTTGTGAAAACTCAATTTGGGTGAAAACCACAGTGTGAAATGATGCTCACAAATTTATACTCTTCTGGAATATGCCCTATTAGGAGCTTCCAAATTAATAGTTACAAAAAACATTGTTAGGTGATGCCTTGTTAAGGGACTTAACTAAAGACCTATTAAAGTATTTACCCTACTCGAAGTAACCTGGTTAGAGGATTTTGCACATTCTTTAGAATGCCACCGGGTAAGAGGATTTTACAATAGGGCCCTCTTAGGATCCACCCCATTTAGAGACTTATTGTTACA
The DNA here is from genome assembly GCA_028749045.1 of Cupressus sempervirens. Lineage (NCBI taxonomy): Eukaryota > Viridiplantae > Streptophyta > Pinopsida > Cupressales > Cupressaceae > Cupressus > Cupressus sempervirens. The sequence goes on along the minus strand of CM053788.1, from coordinate 382,139,969 downwards.
ATTGTTAGAGTAACATAATGAAAGTGATATGTGATTTGCACTACCTCTGCATTATGAGGTCCAATTAAGGTCAACAACTCTTCAACATTCAATGCTCTACTCTCTAGCTTAATTGCACTATACTCCAATACTTTCTCTGTGATCACAGCCTTCTCCAATCTCTAAACCAACAATCATCTCTTTTATTATTTTTTCCTTAAGTAGAACTTATTTACACCACCTTAACACACCCTAGATGCAACAATCCAAATCAAGTTTGATAAGATGAAACCCATCTAATCATCCATTGAGTATTTTCCTCAAACTGTGTTGGCTCACAACTACAATTCACTTTGGAAGTTGATCCAACTCATAAGCCATTTTGACAAAATGGAAACTTCTTGAAGAATCCCCCTCAAATGTATTACCTTAATCAATAAGTTATCAAAGCTTTCCAAAAATCACACAACTACTTTCTTTCTATTTAAATTTCATCATTGATCCCAATAACATATCAAAATTCATGATTGTTCCTTAAATCTTTACCAACTAGTCAACTTCACCTATTCATCCTTTACTAGTTTATTAATTCATATAGTCCACTTGTTTGTCTACTTTTGTTAACTTCACTTCCCAATTAACAAACTACCTTTACCTATGCACATTATTAGTTTGTTATCTTAACCATATCATCTCGACATCATCACCAAACATATACAATGAATGAATTAACAAATACTTCACTAATCTAAAGTAACATTCAAAATAATTAATTTTTCATCATTGACTATTGTAGCAATTTCCCACTTTGATCAACCATAACTTACTCAATACTTCACATAAATGGGTGCTATCATAGACATATCATCATGAATCATAGTTTAACCTTTATGTGTGATAGCAACACTTAATTCATATTGCAACTCATGCATTACTCAATTACTATATGGTAACATGCTAAAAATACTTGGTCAAATAGTTGAAATAGCTATGTGTGGATTGAGTAGTGATTGTAGCGAGCAATTCATTATAGACCTTAGAGAAGCTTCTAGTTACATTTGGGACAACTCCAAAATGTTGCATATAGATTTGTTCTCAATAATTTTAGTTATTTCTAGTTTTATAGTTTGTTTATTTCTTTAAAAGCTTTATTTTAAAATATAACAGAAAGCAAGATTTGTTTCATTGTTTGGGCTTAATTTGAATTCCTTATCTGACCAGATTTGCAATCTATATGCATTTGGCCATTGGGTCATTTTAAATTTCAATGTAGCTCTATATGCCCCAATGATGTACTTGCTAAGAATCTTTCCTCCTAGTTGATCCCCCTTTTATTCTCATTTTATAGTCTTCTTTAATTTTTCTTCTATCATGCATCCTTCCTTTGCCTTCTACCATTCATTCCTAATGTTTTAGTTTCCTTCTATTAATGTCCTATGCATGTTTTATCACACTTTTCACATAGTTTTGCATTATTTGTCTTCCTCCCTACATTTCTACAATCAAGTCTTTTTATCAGTACATTGATTGAGGACTATGTCTTGTGTGTTGAAATTGACCCATAACTTGCAAGTTTTGGACTATTCTATAGTAGGGATGCCATACTTATTAATGACATTGCTCGCTTTCATTTCATTTGCACCATACTTTGCAACCCCAACACATGGTAGCAAATTCAAATAGGGAATGTCATACTTATTAATGGTGTGACAAATCATCTATTCATCTTTCTCGCCCATATTTGTGTCAACTTGTCTCCTCACCTTGTATTTAATTTATTTTGGCCTCGGTCAACCACCATGGAAGTAATCGTGTCAAGGATGTGATGGAGTCCATGTACAGCTACTTCATTAAGCTATTGTAAGTTGTCTCATAACCCTCATAAGGTTATTATGTACAATATCAAATACTTACAAGCTAACTAGGAAGCCATGTGCCTTTGATTTTTATCTATATTGGATTCCTTCATATCTTTAAAGTGAGGATTTCTTAAGTAAGTGCAACTTATTTGACATAATTATATTTCCACAATCTCTTGAAAATGCATTTGGAGGATCATCAACAAGGCAATAAAGGGTGTTGACATTAGCTTCAAGAAGTACCTTAGCACATTTTACTTCAAGGTACCCATATACAAAGTGCAAAATTGTCCAACATTTTGAGTCTACTCCATCATCATTGTGTTGCCACTTAGAGCCGCTATGACATAAATTTTCATTTTTGAATAATGTAATAAAACTAAATATTTTCAAACCTGAGTACCTCCTAGCCAAAATTTTGAATTACTTCAAGATGTTAATTTGCATAAAAGCATCACAAAGAAAATTCATTGCAATCCATAATCCATGAACAAGCTAGCTAGGCTCTAAAAACTATAATGGAATAAATATTGAAAACTTTAAATATTGTTTCACATGAAATGACATGTAAGCACATGTATTCAACATGCAAATTCATTCAAGTACATACAAGAACATGCAAGCTAATTTGTATTAAGATTCCTATGCGAGTTATTTGGAGTGAAAAAGGTCTTCACATAGAAAAATGAATATGTGATTTAAACTTAAAACCCTCATGATTTGTTTTCGAAAAAACAGACTATAAATTATACCAGCAATGGCTTCTTATTTTCCCCCTTTGTTGCAACTCATAAATTCATGTGACCCCTTCCTTTAATGTTATAATGTGATGACTAATAGAACACAATATTTTGATATTTTGTTAATCAAATAGGTTGATGATTACATAGTTTCATCCATAGTTATGGGACTCGGACTTGCCTCTGACTCGAAAAGTCAAAATCTAACTTGAACTTGAACTTGGCAAGGACTTAGAAAATTGAAAAACCAATGAAATTCAAATTTTTTAAGGATTTTAAGATTTTTTCATGCATATTTTAGTCAATTAACATCAAATACACAATAATTGAGATAAATAGAAGCTACTTGATGCACATACACAATTTTGCATAGATCACATAAGTATAAAAGTGAATTTTCGAAGGAAAAAACTAAATAACACAAATTACAATATAAACTTAAAGTAATAAACGTAGTGTAATTGCTGTGTCAAATGTCTACAATATTCATGGATTATGAAATCCATGGTATCAAAAGTTCAAAACATATATCAAAATAACAACTAGAGTGTAGAACAGTAGAAGACTAAGGCTCATAATAGCATATGTCCTCCTACGAGTATGCCTAAGATAAGTCATGGAAGACTATAGAGTCATCCTCTCTCCCTCTATCTGAGACTAAACCTCATCCTCATCCTCACCCACATAATTCTCATCATCAAACTCGAATCCATCACTCCTAGCCTTAGGGTCATGTACTCTGTCTCCTCACACTTTAGCCTCCTCGACTGCCATCGCTACTGCCTCAGCCTCCCAATCCACCTGATCAATCCACTCCACATCTTCATCACTGAAGACAAGAACAACAATCTGTGTTCTACTTTGCATGTGGATCAATATTCTCTAATACAATTAGTGATGTATCGATGCCTAGGATCTATCTATGGAAAAAGCGAAGATTGTAGTGAACAAAGATAGGATCATTCAATTTTTTGATATTTTGCAAATCCAAAACCCTCAAATCTGCAATAAACAACCTATATATCTTGCCCTTTTCTTTTATCCTCTCATGTATTCTCATGGATTCAATCTAGGGTTACAATAATAAAATCATAGCTCTAATACCATTTGTAAGGAAACTTCCAACAAATAATATAATCATTTCCACATAACACATAATAGATCTAAAAAAAATATGTAATTAAAGTCGACATGCAAGAGAATAGACAACATACCCACAAAAATATGGCACATGTACCCTAGAAAACCCTCGTTGAGAGAAAAATCCAGCCTCCAAAAGCATCCATCACCATGTATTATTTAGCAAAAGCACCATTGCAATACAACCATGGAAGGCTTCAAAGCCATAGCCACAACCAAGCAATCCATGTGAACAAACATGAATCCACACATCTCATGTTATGCTTCTAACCTTCACAAATGCTCCCTTGGCTACTATCAAGCCTTGTCTCGCTCAACTCTTGCTTATTTTCCCTTCTATCTTCTCCACACCAACAACTACCCTTGTGGTTGCTTATACAGTAGCAAGTCCCACAAAACTACCAAGTGGTATTACATAAACCATGTGCTAAAACCTTGTGCTACCCAACCCATTGACCTCACATTTAATATTGGACATTTAATTCTTTTCCCCAATATTAAATAATTACATGAAATATTATCACAGTGTTACAATACAACTCATCAAGTATATCCCATGGGAATCTTTCCATGTTACACATCCATCAAGGTGCAACATTACATAATAAAATAAAATAATACAATATAACAATATTATGCAATGTGTGCAACACTCATTATCTCAACAATCCCCCACTTGTTGTATACATTGCATAGGGTCAATCTGTAGCCACATAAATGAACAAAAGAACAATCCCTCCTAGCACATCCACAATCATGGATCAAAGTACATAAAGTGCTCCCTCTTGGTACCTAAAAAAAAAATCAAAGTATCTAGCTTCTCAAACATTAATGAAGCCACCTTTTATTTTTTCACTGTCATCGAACATACATAAAAGCCATCCAAAGAGGAAGCCACCCAACCCATCTCATTAGAAGATCATAAAATCCTCTACCAACTAAAATTCCAAGCACAAAAACTTGATCCAAAGGTAATCATATGTATCCGTAGTTGTCAAAATATCCATAGCTGAAATAGCACTCACAACAAGTGTAAAACCCATCCAACTATCCATACCTCCAAGGGTATAACAAGTGAATCTCACATCATCAACATATCCAATCTACAACCTGCAATCACAAGCCTCAAGAGCAATACCTACCACATATATACCAAGAAGCTCCCACTGCAAAAGATAATGTCAAATCTATAACCAATTCACTCACTAACATCTCAAAGAAGTGAATCCATGTAATCTAAAGGACATCCACAACACATGTAGAAATAACCTGCAAGAACAACTCTCATAATAACTCTCCAATGCTCTCCCATTTTCTCCACAACCAATAGAGGAAAGAGATAAAGGAATAACCATGTCATCTCTCACATGACATACATGAGTACTAACCAGTGATCAAAATCTCTAATCGATCTCCAATCCAATGTAAGAAAAATTGAACATCTAGGAAGATAACCAAGACCAAAGAGAAACCATACAAATCATTACATGTATCATATCCTTCTACACACACCTCCAAATCTAAACTGTGCAAGTATGATCTCCTCCATAAAACCCCAACAAGAAGCCTCAACAACACCCAAACCATACCTATAACTAATTTCATGGATGTAAGCCTCTCACAAGAATATCAAACTCATAAACCATTCCTAATCCAAGGAATATGCCCAATATAAAACCATCTCCCAAACTTAACCAACATAACAACATATGCAAATGGAGATTACCAATGTTAAACCATCTCTCAAATGAACTCTCCAGAACTAACTCATGTCCCGTAGCTCATGGTGCAAGAGCACACCATCAAACCAAGGAGTCATAAGGTCTTCTCCAAATAAAAAAAATGGTTTTAAGGTCTTCTAGGCCTTTTTCAAACTTAATTTTAGCATTTTTGCTTACTTTTTGCAATTTGACACTATTGTGTGAACCCTTGACAACTTTGGTATTTCTATAAACCGGTTGATTCATGAGGTCACAAGGGTCTAGTAGTCTCCTAGGGTCTTATTAGAAGTCATAGGAGGTGTTATAAACTTTATAGGTCTTAATAAAGTTATAAAATGCAAATAAGTTGCATAACTAGAGCAATAATGCAACTTTTATGCAATAATTATGTTTTTTGTTTGTAAAGGTTCCCTCCAATGGTCACAACCTTTCAAAATTGGTTGGACCAATTGGAGGAAGTTCTTCATAAGCCCTTACAAGTGGGTGGAAGATAGAGATGTACATTTGGCTTTGAAATCAATAAAGAAAACTATCATTTTCTTGCAAAAAGACTATTTCTCTGTACATTGTATGAACTGTACGGATCAGAGGGCTTGGAAAGTTGACTTTTATTGTAGGTTACTGAATCACCTTTCAAATGAGCCTACTCTAAGCTCTTGAAACATTGGGAGGCAAAAGTTATAAGGTTTTTAGTGAAAGTTGTTTGCAAACCCTCACTACTTGGGGTTTTGTACAAAAATGTTGATTTCTCCCATTTCCACCATTGAAAAATTCTGATTTTTGGTGGAATGGGAGGTTGTCCAATGTACTTTGACATTTTGGTGGTTTCCAAGTAGGTGATGATGGTGGCTATACATAATTTGCATTAAAGAGTTGGCATTACCATGTGACAACTCTGCTGCAGTAAGGAACTCCGTGATTTGCATGTATTGGGGGTTGAACTAGTAAGTAAAACTCAGGAATCTACCTTCCCTTGTCCTCATCTAACTATTGGATGCATTGGTTTGGTTCCTCTAACTTTATTTTTGGTACTTCCTTCATAAATGTGACCTAATTGAAGGAATTAGGCATGTATGACAGTTAAGTTTTGGAGGACTTATATCTAGTTCTAGCACTTATCCTTTTGAAGGTTTAACAAACTCCATAAAGGGTATCTAGAATGCCAACTGTTTGGGGAGGTGCTTTGGAAGTTTTTATAATTATTGCACATTTTGTCTTGGACGGGCTAGTAGCCTTAATTGCCACATTCTCAAACAGTGTCATGAAACCCGTGTTGAACATGTTGTTTGGTCTTGATTCTTGGGTCTTGCTAACATATTGATTCTCTTATTATGTTGTTCAACTTTTTTTGTAAGGATCCACCATTTTTGGAGCATTGAGTCAAGTTTGAAGTTGCATAGATTAATGCTAAGTGTTGCATTATTTGGACAGAACTATGGAACCCATGTTCAAGTTGTTGTATGGCCTTTTTTTTTTGGTTTTGTTGATATATGGAACCCCCTTACATGCTGAGAGTCTTAATTTGTGAGGATCCACCATTTCTTGGGTGTTGAATCAAGTTGCTAGGTGTCAAGTTTATGGATTAATGTTGATCCATTTGTGTTGTTGTTGTGTCAAGGTGTAGAGGTTTAGGTGTAAGATCTATCCTATTGGGTTGATATCAGCATTGTGTAAGATCTGTCCTATTGGGTTGATATCATCATTGTGCTATTGTGTTGATATCAGCATTGTCCTTAAGATTACTTAACCTCTACATCAATTGGTATCAAAGCTTTGAGATCCAAAGGCTTGAAGTTTCTTCATTATGTCTAAAGAAGAGGGAGATGGACTATCATCAAGGATGACAAATGTTGAGATTGTGAAGTATCTTAGGGAGCAAAAACAAAAGGAGACTGAAAAGAGAAGTAGGGATGATCTCAGAAATAATGAGATTATGCAGATGAGGGATGAAATAATCAGGCTTAAGGAAGAGCTTGGAAGGAACATTAGGAACTCTAGTGATCTTGAACAAAGGAGTGATGATGAACCCCTTTTGGAGGAAGAAGAAGAAAAATGTCTTCTAGATCAGAGGCTACTTGTAAAGACTCTAAAGTCCATGGAAAGAAGATCCTTGGATGCTAAGTTTGATTTGCCCACTTATGATGGGAAGATGGATCTTGATGATGCAATAGATTGGGTGAATGCCCTAACAAGTTTCTTTGATTGTGAAACTATCCTTGAAAATCAGAAAGTGAAGATAGCCAAGTCAAGGCTAAGAGGGTCTGCATTGGTATGGTGAAACTTTATCCAAGATGATAGGGTAAAGAGAGGCAAAAATCAGGTCTCCACATGGAAGAAAATGGTGGCCTTGCTCCGAGAAGCCTATGTACCTGCAGATTATGAAGTGCAACTCCATAAGAGGAGGATGGGATTGAGACAAAAAGATATGGATGTCTCAACATATACTGAAGAATTCCACAATCTTGTGATGAAGTCTCATATTGTAGAACTAGAGAACTTGAAGCTTGCAAGGTATTTGCAAGGGCTGAAATTGTCAATTCAAGATGAATTGAGTTTAACCACCATTACCACTGTCCAACAATGCTTCATGTTGGATTCCAAGGTAGAAGAAAGGTTCAAGAGGAGGAGTGAACAAGGTGGAAGAGGTAGAGGAAGGAATAACAGATCAAGAACAAACTCTTGGAATATGGAAAAACCAAACAAATCAAATAAGTCCTCTGATCAAGAGGCTAAAGAACAAGGAGAATCAAGTTCAAGGGGACATGCAAGAGGTAGAAGATCCTTTGTAAGGGGTAGAGGAAGGTCTGATAGGCCTCCAAAATGTTTCAATTGCAATCAAATAGGCCACTACTCCAATAAGTGCCCAGAGAAAGCAAACGAGAATGAAGGTGAAAGAAGAGCTCAATTGGTCTGTGAGGAAAGAGACCTTGAAGCAAAAGAAGGCATAGCATTGATGATGAGACAAGCCTTTTTGCAAGTGCCACATACTCAAGAGCCTCCACAAAGAAAGAATTTTTTTAGAACAAGGGTTAAATGCCAAGGAAAGGTATGTAATCTGCTCATAGATTATGGTTCCACTAAAAATTTAGTTTTTAAAGAAATGGTGCAGAAGTTAAAGTTGGTTAAAACTCTTGATCCTTCCCCTTATCATGTTCCTTGGCTCACCAAAGGTCAACAAACCCTTGTGACTAAACAAACCATGGTGGAATTCTCCTTGGGTGACTTTAAGGATACTATCCTACGTGATGTAGTGCAAATGGATGCTTGACATCTACTGCTTGGCAAACCTTGGCAATATGACATGGATGCCACTTATAGTTGTAGGAAGAATACCTATACTATAACCAGGGATGGCAAAACTTATACCTTGAAACCCATGCTTGATCAAAAGCATGAAAAGGAGCCTCTAGTTGTTTTGGTAAATGAGAAGGAAATGTTTGAAACCATTAAAGAATCAGACCAGGGGTATGTGCTGATCCATAAGCCAAGGGAGGAAACAAAGTCTAATAAAATTAAACCAGTTTCTAAGGAAGTGCAAGAACTTCTTGAAGAGTACCATGAGATAGTGCAAACCGATCTACCTTCTTCCTTGCCACCAATCAGAGATGTGAGTCATCAAATAGACTTCATACCCAATGCTTCATTTCCCAATAAATCCCCTTACAAGATGACATCTGCACAAAATGCTGAGATTCTTAAACAGGTCAATGAGCTGCTAGGAAAAGGTCTAATACAAAAAAGTCTGATTCCTTGTGTAGTGCCTGTTGTTTTGGCTCCAAAGAAAGATGGCAAATGGAGGTTGTGTACAGATAGTAGGGAAGTCAATAAAATCACCATTAAATATCAATTTCCAATCCCAAGAATAGAGGATCTACTTGATCAACTAGGAGGTGCTTCTTACTTCTCAAAAATTGATTTAAAATCAAGTTATCATCAGATAAGAATAAATCCAGGAGATGAATGGAAAATAGCATTTCAAACAACAGAGGGTTTGTATGAATGGCTTGTTATGCCATTTGGATTAAGCAATGCACCTTCAACTTTTATGAGGTTAATGAATGAAATTTTTCAAGACTATAATGGGAAGTTCTTGGTTATCTACCTTGATGATATACTGATATTTAGTTGTAGTTTGGAAGAGCACCTTAAACATTTAAACATGGTATTCAAAAGATTACAAGAGCATAAATTGATTATCAACCTTGAAAAGTGCACCTTTTTGCAAAAGGAACTTACCTTCTTGGGATTTGTGATCTCTCAAGGCACTTTGAAGATGGATCCTTCAAAGGTTGAAGCAATAGTTAATTGGCCTCCTCCTAAAACACGAAGTGATGTTAAAAGCTTCCATGGATTAGCTACATTTTATAGGAAGTTTACAAAGAATTTTAGCCATGTATGTGCTCCAATCTTAGATACCATTAAAGGAGGGAGAAAGGTTAAGTTTGTATGGACAAAAGAAGCCAATGATGCCTTTGAATACCTCAAATCAAGGATTGCACAATATCCTATGCTAACCCTCCTTGATTTCAACAAGGTCTTTACAATAGAAATGGATGCTAGCAACCTAGCCAGCAAGGCAGTCCTAAGTCAAGATGGCAAACCAGTAGCATTTTTTTTAGAAAAACTAAATGATGCCAAAAAGAAGTATTCCACCTATGACTTAGAACTTTATGCCATGGTTCAAGCTCTTAGAAAATGGAGACATTATCTCCTACCTAAAGAATTTGTAGTGTTCACTAATAACCATGCATTAAGTTTTCTAAACTCACAAGATAAGTTGAATGCCAGGCACCTTAAGTGGATGGAATAGTTGCAGGCATACTTCTTCAACATTAAGCATAAAAAGAGCCAAGCCAACAAGGTGGCTGATGCATTGAGCAGAAGGATCACTTTGGTGCAGCAAACCCAACTCCAAAGCATTGGAATAAGTGCTCTTAAGGACCTTTATAAAGATGATACTAATTTTGGCCACATTTATTAGGTTTGTACCACATTAATAGGTAGGTTTAATGCTAATCTCTTTGAATTTCTCATTCAAGATGGCTTACTTTTTAAGGGACAATAGTTATGTATCCCTAGGTGTTCAATGAGGGATAATATTATTAAAGAAAAGCATTGTGGGGGAATGAGTGGACATTTTGGTCTAGATAAAATATTAGAGGCAGTTAGGAGGAATTACCATTGGCCAAAGATGCAAAATGATGTAAGAAAATTTGTAGAAACTTGTGTCATATGCCAACAAGCCAAGGGAACTTCTACTAACCAAGGTCTTTACCAACCTCTTCCTATACCTTCTAGGCCATGGAAAGCTATCTCAATGGACTTTTTTATGGGACTCCCAAGAACAAAACAAGGGTATGATAACATTTTTGAGAATGTGGACCATTTTAGCAAAATGGCACATTTATACCATGCAAGAGTACTCATGATGCATCACACATTGCACAATTATTCTTCAAGGAAATTGTTAGAATTCATGGGTTTCCTGAGTTTATTGTATCAAATAGGGATGCCACATTCCAAGGACAGTTTTAGAGAACTTTACATAAGAAGTTGGGAACAAACTTGTAGTATAGTTCTACTTATCATCCTCAAATGGATGGGTAGACAGAGGTCATAAATAGATCTCTTGGCAATCTCCTTAGATGTTTGACAAAACAATAAACTCAAAGTTGGGATCTTTTGTCGCCACAAGCTGAATTTTCCTTTAATGATTCCTTGAATAGATCCATTGGTGAAACACCCTTTCAAACAATCTATGGCATGCATCCCAAGGGTCCTATGGAGTTGAGGGAACTTCCTAATGATTTTAAAATCAGTGCTAAAGGAGAGGAATTGGCAGATAAAATAAGTGCAGGATCAGGTAAAGGACAGTTTGGAGCAATCAGCACAAAAGTATAAAGTAATGGCAGATAAGAAGAGAAGAGAAGTGCATTTTAAGGTAGGAGACAAGGTATGGGCTTACATAAGGAAGGAGAGGCTTCCCAAGGATCAGCACACCAAGCTTCAAATGAGGAAAATAGGGCCATGTACAATAATACACAAGTTTGGTGAAAATGCCTATGAAATCACTCTCCCACCATCTCTTTCAATTTCTCCTATTTTTAATATTGTTGATCTAACTCTTTTCAAAGGAAATGATGATGTAACAGGTACTAATGATGAGGAAGGGACAAATGCTGATTGGTTGCAGGAACTTCCACCAAGTCAGCCCCTTCAATTGGAGAAGATCCTTGATACCAAGATCCATAAGAAAACTAGGCACAAGACTTATTTGCAGTACCTTGTCAAGTGGAGAGGTCTTCCCAACATTGGTGCCACTTGGATGACAGAACAAGACATTATTATGCATGGATACACTATAGAACAATTAGCCTCAAGTGGGAACTTGAGTTTCAAACAGCCTGGGCAACATGGTGCAGGAGCACCCCATCAAACCAAGGAGTCATAAGGTCTTCTCCTAATTAAAAAAATGGTTTTAAGGTCTTCGAGGCCTTTTTCAAACTTAATTTTAGCATTTTTTCTTACTTCTTGCAATTTGACCCTATTGTGTGAACCCTTGACAACTTTGGTATTTCTATAAACCGGTTGATTCATGAGGTCACAAGGGTCTAGTAGTCTCCTAGGGTCTTATTAGAAGTCATAGGAGGTGTTAGAAACTTTATAGGTCTTAATAAAGTTATAAAATGCAAATAAGTTGCATAACTAGAGCAATAATGCAACTTTTATGCAATAATTATGTTTTTTGTTTGTAAAGGTTCCCTCCAATGGTCACAACCTTTGAAAATCGGTTGGACCAGTTGGAGGAAGGTCTTCATAAGCCCTTACAGGTGGGTGGAAGACAAAGATGTACATTTGGCTTTGAAATCAATAAAGAAAACTATCATTTTCTTGCAAAAAAGACTTTTTTTCGTACATTGTACGGACTGTACGGATCAGAGGACCTGGAAAGTTGGATTTTATTGTAGGTTTTTGAATCACCTTTCAAATGAGCCTACTCTGAGCTCTTGAAATGTTGGGAGGCAAAATTTATAAGGTTTTTAGTGAAAGTTGTTTGCAAACCCTCACTACCTGGGGTTTTGCACAAAAATGTTGATTTCTCCCATTTCCACCATTGAAAAATTCTGATTTTTGGTGGAATGGGAGGTTGTCCAATGTACTTTGAGATTTTGATGGTTTCCAAGCAGGTGATGATGGTGGTTGTACGGAATTTGCATTAAAGAGTTTGCATTACCATGTGACAACTCTGTTGCATTAAGGAACTCTGTGATTTGAATGCACTTGGGTTTGAACCAGTAAGTAAAACTCAGGAATCTACCTTCCCTTGTCCTCATCTAACTATTGGATGCATTGGTTTGGTTCCTCTAACTTGATTTTTGGTACTTCCTTCATAAATGTGACCTAATTAAAGGAATTAGGCCCGTAAGATAGTTTAGTTTTGGAAGACTTATATTTGGTTCCAGCACTTGTCCTTTTGAAGGTTTAACAAACTCTATAAAGGGTATCTAGAATGCCAACTAGTTGGGGAGGTCCTTTGGAAGTTTTTATAATTATTGCACATTTTGTCTTGGATGGGCTAGGAGCCTTAATTGTTGCATTCTCAAATAGTGCCATGAAGCCCATGTTGAACATGTTGCTTGGTCTTGATTCTTGGGTCTTGCTGACATATTGAATCCCTTATTATGTTGTTCAACTTTGTTTGTAAGGATCCACCATTTTTGGAGCATTGAGTCAAGTTTGAAGTTGCATGGATTAATGCTAAGTGCTGCATTATTTGGACAGAACTATGGAACTCGTCTTCAAGTTGTTGTATGGCCTTGTTTCTTTGGTTTTGTTGATATATGGAACCCCCTTACATGCTGAGAGTCTTAATTTGTGAAGATCCACCATTTCTTGGGTGTTGAATCAAGTTGCTAGGTGTCAAGTTTATGGATTAATGCTGATCCACTTGTTTTGTTGTTGTGTCAAGGTGTAGAGGTTTAGGTGTAAGATCTATCCTATTGGGTTGATATCAGCATTGTGCTTAGGATTACTTAACCTCTGCATCAGCTCAAGATCCATATCCATGAAAGAAATGCATAAACATAATGCACCTAAGAGAATCAATGGGCTATATCTCTCAAGTAGCAATCGCCGAGTAGACCAAGAGTTGGGAATGAGAATGCTCATCAAGATATCCAAGTCTCCAACCAAGACTCATCTAAGAACAATCTCCTCTCAATTCCATATCAGGTGAATGTCCCTCAGACTTCCTGATGAAACCATCAATCGTCCCAACAAATACTTCTCTAATCCAAGAGAAATCAACATCACCACTGTCCCTAAGTATCCATGAGCACCTATAACCAAAGACTAACTTTAAAAAAATTGAAAGAAAACTCTTGCCACTTTGGTAGCTTTATTACAAAGTTTAGCCTTATCTTTTAACAATTAAGTATTATACTATTAGGTGTTTTTTATGTGGTAGGGTCATACCCAACATAGGGAAAAAATTGTAAGGGTGTACCAAACCTTGCTAGATAATTGCCATGTTGGAAAACCTAGAATTATTAACTTGTAATTGAGCTCTACCTGAACTGGTAACTCAATTCATTACTTCATTTTTATAATATTTTCTTTATAAATATATTGTCACTCTAACAAATGCAAAGAAAATATTTTGCTATACCAATGAATTTGTACCCAGTCCCATATTAAAAATTGGCAATTTGGTTCAAGCTTCATTGTTATGAACTAAAGTCCTTAGCTTGTCGATTTGTGCTATCAGATTCACATAATTCCATTTGTTGTGGAGGCCACTCATCAATAATCTGAGGGAGACAATTGTAGATTCCCACAATGGTGGCAATGGAGGTATATTTTCAGAAGCTCGAGGTATAGTGCATGATATATGCAAATAATTTGTAGTAGTAACACATTTTAAAGATAGCTTCTACATTTCATTGCTATGAGGGTGAACTTGATAACACATTTTAGAGATTGCTTCTACATTTCATTGATATGATGGTGAACTGTGATGTCCCAAATAATCACTATAAAATTATAAATATAGGAGTGAAACTTGGAAGCAAAGGACAATGTTGTGAGACATGATGGTATGTGCATGGCAAGATCATCATCTGAATGGTAGTTGATATTAATAAAGCCAAAAAGTGAGAATTGATTTTCTTGAAGATAGTGGTGTAGTTGTGCACTTGCGATGTTACTCAAGTTTATTTAGATAATGTTTCGTTATACGTTAGGAAAGTCCCACTGCAATTTTATGGGGCTAATTAAGATTAATTTGAGGTACGTGCCAACCTACTATTCTTAAGGCTACTGCCATGTGTTGGGATAAGGTAACTCAGCCTTACCATGATTTATTGCTTTATTTGTGCTTTCTTGGAAAGTTGCTAAATTAAGCTAGATTCTTCCACAAAAAAAGACTTGGAGTAGAAAAAAATAGAAAGCTTCTATTTTTTGGCAATTTACTCTCTTATATTTTGTTTCTATGCAAGGATTGTGTATAAGGAAGTTTCTAAAATAATTTGTAGATGTGTTGAATGTAGATGCTTTAAAAATTGTTTCATCTTCTATGAAAACTCTATAAGTACAAAGCATTGTTGTAGAGAATTAAGTGAGAGATGAGAAGTTATTTGCACAGGTTTATGCTGTTGGATTTTCTGTAGAATGGAGCAAGATGTAAATCTCCATATGGAGGTTGAAAATGTATTATAATTTGTTGATGAATAATACATTAGCTTGATGCTTTGGAGGGTGGGGTTTTTTACCTAGAAAGATTCCCCACATAAATTTGTGTTCTCTATTTTGTCTCATTCTTCTAGTTTCATGATTGTAGAATAATAATCTATATGGCATAAAGTTGTTGAAATTTATTTAGATCGGTAAATTGCAATCACTTTCCTTTAAGGTTTTAATTGAAAAAAATCAACTATGTCTATTTCCACTTTTATGACATTGTAGAATGCACTTGTATTTGCTTATTAGAAGTTGTTCAAGGAACTATTGTATACAGGATGTGCATACTGATCTCAAATGACTTTCTGGGGTGCTCTCATTTCCCTTCAGTTGGTATCAGAGCTTAGTTTTATGAATTGCATGTTGCTTGCATGTGAAGATTCACAATGTTTTGGGTTCTGGGTATTTCTTTTGTTAAGATTTCTCAGCTTGTAAAGTTTGAAGGGTTTTTTGAAGAAATTGGCTAATAATTGATCCTTTGATGAGTGGTAGTCTTGTAGTTGATTTAGTTTTTCAAAAGACAGTAGACATTTCTTGAAGGATGGCGAAGATAGAGAAAATAGAGTTGGTCATGTTGAAATGGCATTCATTTGGAGCTCTTGGTTGATAGCAGAATGATTCTTGATGCATGGGTATTGGAAGATGTCTCTTTTGTTACCTGGAATACATATAGGCTATGGAGTTGATCATTACATGATTTGGAAGCTTCTGGATAGCCTATTTCTCTTAGATGCATGTACTAGCAGTGGTTGTGGAATTGGTCTACAAATGGGCCTGGAGTTCCTGTGCTATGTTTTCCTCTTATATGCTTATACGCACATGGCTTGGATTCTTGTTTGTTGGTCTTAGGGGTTTATAATTTTTCTTTAAAAATCTATGATGATGCTCATCTATAAAATAATCTATTATTCTAGGTTTAGTTGTTTGATTTTTTTTCAGATTTTGAGTCTTCAAGATGAAAAGTGGGTGTCAATGTGCATGGGTATTCTTAAACACAATGTTTTTGTAGGTTTTGCATGCTGAAATAAAAAACTTGTGGTTTTTTGTGGATCTACTAAAGAGTTATTTTCTTGACTCTTGTTCCTTTAGAGTGGTACTAGATGAGATAGTTACAGTTCTACATGAATGCATTCTTTGTGCATGGTGAGAGGAGGTGTTTTTCTTTCATTGCATGGAGGTATTGGTACGTGATCAGTCACTCAACATTTCTGTGGTGATGCTTTGTTGGATTCCTGGACTATGGTGTTCAATGTGGGCATGATTGGCAAATCAGATTTATGCTTAATTTGGTGTTTGAGTCATGTTGTCTACATGATTATTCTTTTTTATCTCATTTGTACATGTAACTAATGTGATAGTGGGTTTGCATGTTGCAATGTTTGGATCTACAAGTTATGCAATTAGGTGGGTAGGCCACCCATTTAATTGCAATGGGATAACTTGGATGTGGACTGTCTATATCCACCAAATTTGATTCAGTGTTGGTGCAAACTTGTTAGCTGGCCTTGTTTGTGGCTACTTGTGCATTTGTATGGTTGCTTTGGGTTGAGAGGACAAATAATATTTGAGTACTTGGATAGTCAGTTATCGAGTCCTATAGCATGGTGAATTTCCTTATTGTGGAGATCTTGGTTTCACTCAGTGTGATGTGTGGGTCTAGATTATTTTCAGTGGGAGCTTTAGTAGTGGTTGTATTTTTCAATCATATGGTGATGGATGGTCTTCTTTAGTGTTGCAGATGTTGGAGGATGCCTTAGATCCTGTTGCTGTAGAAGGGTCTTTTACATTTGTAGGTTCACTAGTTGGAGATGGTATCTTCATGTGATTAGAGATGTTGACATCTTTAGGATTCAAGGGGTCCTTGGTAGAGATGTTTATGCTTTTATTTGATATATTATCATGGTGGCTTTTATGTCATGGTTTTCTCTTTATTACCACAGAGTTGTGACATGATACGGTTATTTGATATGATCACATGGAGCATGTTATCTACTTGGAGGAGATGGTTTAAAGCATGATGTCATGTTTATGTTCCTAATTCCATAGTTGGAGCTTTGACATTGATCTTGGTTTAATTTCTTACTATTGAGTACTTTGATCATTTGATTGGTACTTCATGACAATGCTATGTTGTAGTGGAGTGATTGATTGCAAGTGCTTGTGGATACTTGGAGACTTAGGTGAGGCTAGAGTTCTCTTGAGATGAGAGACATGTTGTTGAGATGTATATTCTTGATGAGATTTCAACAAAAAGTCTGAGGAGCCTACACCTTTGTTGGACGTGAGTTCAATAGAGACCTATGAGGAGATTGTTCTTGGATAAGTCACAGGGTGACTTCCATATCTTGGAGGATCATTCTCATTCCCCGCTCTTGGTCTACTTGGCAATTTATCACTTGAGACGTATTGCCCAATGTTACTTTTAGGTGCTTTATCTCTTCTTCATATTCATGGATCTTGAGCTGCAGTTAGATGGTTCTGAAGGATTCATTATGAGAGATAGATAACATGGTTATCTCTTTTAGGTGTATTTTCATTTAGATGACAATAGGAGATGGTAGTGAGCTGATTTCCTGAAATGGGAAATGGAGTTGTTTGATCTTCTTTGGGAGGCTTACATCCATGTAGATTCATGATATCATGCTATGTTTGATCTCTTGATGTTGAAAATTTTTGGATGTTGTTGTGGCTTTTCTCTTGAGGTTATGAAGGAGACCATACTTGACACAGTTGACATTTAGAAGTGTTTATAGAAGGACATGCCACATGCTTATGATTTGCAATCTCTTTCTTTGGTCTTGGTTATCTTCTTGGATGTTTTGGTTCACATAACATTGTTTTTGAGATCTGTTGGAGCTATAGTGGTCACTCTTTTGTGGTCATTTGTTATCACTTCATTATTTTTTGTGATGACAAGGAGGTTCATTTATCTCTTTTCTTTGTTGGATGTGGAGAACATGAGAGAGTTGTAGAGATTGGATGAGAAAGATGTTTCTTGCAGTGTTTTTGCTATAGGATTTGCATGTCTTTGTGGATGGTCCTTGGTACTACATGGTTGCACTTTCTTTGCGTTGTTATCAGTAGACTCAGTATGCTTTTGATTTTTCAAATTCAACATTACCCATGCAATGGGAGTTCTTATATGTGTTCTGTCTTCATCGACCGGTTTGGATATAGAGTTTGAGGTTGTAGTTTATGAGTTGGTTATCTTGTTGGCATGAGTTTTCTGATGTTAGATACCTTTGAGGTGTGAGTGATTGGATGGGTTAGCATTTATTGTTGATGCTATTTGCAATCTCATGGGTTTATCAGTTGGATTGGACCAATCAGTTTGGTTGTTGTTTTAGCTAATATTTTATCTTGTTCTCTAGATGATGACTTCACAATTTTGTTGGGCTAAGAAGTTCATTTTTAATTTTTTTAATATACTTTTGTGTAGCTCATGAGCGTAGTGGAGTGGTGGCAGTAGTGTGTAGCCTTTGTTATCACATGGATCTTATGCTTGTGTTATTTGGACAAGTGTCTAGTTGGAGCACAAGAGCGTATGTTATGATTTATGTTGTTTCATGGATAGTTGTGATGATATAGTTTCATTATTTTGAATAGTCAAGTGAAAAATTGTTGGGATAAGGTGACTCAGCCTTCCCAAGATTTATTGCTTTATTTGTGCTTTATTGGAAAGTTGTTAAATGAAGCTAGATTCTTCTACAAGAAAAGACTTGAAGTAGAAAAACAGAAAGCTTCTATTTTTTGGCAATTTATTCTCTTATGCTTTATTTTTATGCAAGGGTTGTGCATAAAGAAGTTTCAAAAATAATTTGTAGATGCATTGACTGTGGACGCTTTAGAAATTGTTTCCTCTTGTATGAAAACTCTAAGTACAAAACATTGTTGTAGAGAATTAAGTGAGAGATGAGAAATTATTTGCACAAAGTTATGCTGTTGTATTTTCTCTAGAATGGAGCAAGATGTAAATCTCCATGTGAAGGCTGAAAATATATTGTAACTTGTTGAATAATACATTAGCTTGATGGTTTGGAGAGTAAGGTTTATTATCTGGAAAAAAATTTCCCACATATATCTGTGTTCTATATTCTGTCTCATTTTTCTAGTTTCATGATTGTAGAATAATAAATTGTACGTCGTAATGCTGCTGAAATTTATTTAGATCAATAAATTGCAATAACTTTCCTTTAAAGTTTAAATTGTGAGAAATCAACTATTTGTTTCCTCTTTTATGGCATAGTTGTATGCGCTTGTATTTGCTTATTAGAAATTGTTCAAGGAACTATTGTATATAAGATGTGCATACTGATCTCAAATTAAAGTGCTCTCATTTCCCTTCACCATGTGTTGTGTTGGGTGGGGGGCATGGCCCACCCCTGATATGGATATCTCAGTCTCAAATCCCACCCTAACATTCTAAAAAGCAATCTGAACTGCTTGGTCACAAATTGCCTATCTTTTAACATGTCATCGTAAATCAACCTCATATGGCAATGCCAAATTTTCTTATTTTAAGTAATCAGAAAGTTAGAAAGTTGCTATGCAAATGAGCCAATAAGACTTATGTAACCGTGTAATCTGGTCAATCAATATTTAGAGTGATACAAAATGACCAATAATCATTTTTATAGTCAGCTTCGGAATTTTATAAACTATATCTTTTTCGCTCAAATGAGAAGTGGAATACGGGAATGAAAGTAGGAATAAGTAAGATAAACAACTTGACTTCAGCTTATTGAGGAGCGTATTAATTAGGATATTATTAGCGTAGTCTGGTGCCCTCTAAATTCAGAACCATAAATTTGGTTTGGGTTATGTTAAACTCTTACATATGCTACAGTTCTAACTTTTTTTGAAAGAGGCTTAGTTTTTTTTTTCTGCACTTCTCACATGGTGTGAGAGCTAATGTGTCCTATTATGTTTCCAGAATTAGACCTATTCTAACAAGAAAGACTTCCAGATAGGTGGATTGGGTGGTACATATCCTGTGAAGACTTTCATTAGAATCCACTAATTAAATATGTCATGGTGGCTATACGCTAGAAAGCCTGATATTAACTGAGAGTAGTCACACACTGCATTCGCTATGTAGTTTCCCAGGTCATTCAAATAGTGGTTTTTATTTATATTAATACATGTTTCTTTGATCATTTTCACACTCAAGAAAAAGACACAGAACAAAGGCAGACAACATTTTTGGTGTAGGGTTCAGATGAGGGCGTTTTAATTTATTTTCTAAGTTTCTGCCTTAGAAGCAGGATGTGTGCCTTCTCCCTGCCATCGGGTGTGGATGCATACCAGTTCAAATGCATCATTTGCATGCAGTGTCCAAGATGTGCACGCTAGTAAATCTATACTGTATATTCCTTCAAAAAAAAATTGTATCTATGGCATTTTGCATTGATCAATGACGATGTATATATTATCAAATGATACAAATCTGTATATTTGTTTTTTTTTTTTTTTTGACACATGCGTGCACCCAATACATGAAAACCCCACAAAAAAAAAAGAAAAAAAAATCCACAAAACCATCTACTGGATTCTCATACCCGCAACCAACCCGGGAACTAAGGAAATGCACATTCAATTAGTATTCAAACAATTCAAAGTGAGCCCTTGATCAGGAAATCGTTAGTTGGACAATTACATCATGTTGGAAGTGTATATTTTCTAGATATATTGGAAATTCCAACATCCTAAAAACAGCTAAATGAATACCAATCTTAAATATACAGTTATACTAAAAAAGCATGATACAAAGATAGGGTTCCGCACAAAAGTGAAGCAAACAAATACCTTGGATGATTGCAATCTTGATGGTCAAAGAAAAACTGAGGAGATTTGATGGCAATCTCGATGGTCAATGTTCTAAAGTACAAAGCATTATGCTTTCCCGTGTAACAGAGATGTGCCAAGATATCTGGGTATACTAGCAAAACAAGACAATCTGATTTTGTAAAATTTCAATATTATAATTAATTAAAAAGAACAAATTTAGTTTCCAGACATGATACAATATCTGGGTACAAAAAAGCAAAACAAGGCAATCCAATTCTGTGCAATACCAATCTTTTAATAATAAAAAAGAACAAATCTGATTTCAATGTTCATGAAGATAAGCAGTTAACAATAGCATAAATAAATAAAATGAACATCAATAATAGAACATTCCCACTCGATCTCCTTGAGAAATGGTTGGATACATCAATTCCTAAATACTTGAACTGACAACTATCCATTCAAAATCCATCTAGTTGAGCTACAAGCACAACAGTGTGCTTAAAATAAAAATAAATTTGAAAGAACCTTGGACTGGATTAATCTCCTAATGTATAATTACTTAGTCGAATCATCCCCATCATTTATCTTGTCACCAGTGCAACAAAAGAAATGGGGCAACTTGACCCGCCCGCAACTTCTGCAATACAAAAAAATGCAAAATCTTAATGATAAAGCCCAAATCCTGCTTTCAACTGAATTAATCTATCAAAAAGCAAGCAAATGCAAACATATACACATATTGTCAGCTGGTAAATCTACACTAACAAACTAAAAGTTACAATACAGAAAAATAATTGGAATCATATACCATACAAATTCATGATATACAATAAGTATGGAGAATGGTTATTTTATTTCAAAAGCTGCTGTTCGATAAACCAACAATTAATCACCAGCATAAGAAAGTTGTCGGTAGAATACTTATTATACTATACAATGACAACTAAACATAACATTATCCTTCTTAACATATGAGAGAGTGGTGGCTCTTGCTCAAGCTGTCTATATAGCCTTTCAGCTCCTTGCTATCTCTACTGCTAAACCAGTTGGATATTAGTTTTTAGGACTCTTCTATGCACCTTTGGCCGCTTCATTTGTGGGTCTTTTGTCCTCTCGTATTGCTAGTCAGATTGACGTCTGTGTGGCTTCTAGCCTTCTCATTAATCCATCTTCTCCCAAACACTCTAGCTTATCAGCTATCTAATAGTGCCAGATGCCCTATCTGAGGGGGTTTAGCTTCAACTCCCATGTCACTTGTGAGTATTGAACTATTAGTTGCTAACATGGCACATTTTCGTTGTGCCTATGCATGTCTCCATTTTGTAGACAAATTCGCTTGAAACCCTATTTCAAATCTGAGATGTGAGGTCTTAAAGGAAATAAATATCAGGAGCTTGTTATTGTATGCAGGTTTCATCACTTTGACATCATTGACAATATTTCTGACAGTGTTCTATTTTCAGTTTTTTCCTTAAGTTGGTGAGTGTGAGTTCAACGAAAGCAATGTTGAGAGGTGTTCCCCTCCATGAAAGCTTTGCCCTAGGGTTCACCAAATTTCATGTTTGAGGTTAGACGTTCAGTCGACACTAAAAAAATGTATAAGAATCATTGAGATTGCATTTTAGTTCATACAGAAAATAGATGGCGGCATTTTATTAAGATGTATTTTTCAAAAGCTCTTTCTAGGGTTTCAAATAAGTTTTTGGCTACAATTTTTAAAGTTTATTAAAATTTATTTTCCAAAACAATTATCAGGGTTCTCAATAGGTTTTTGTACAAGTAAAAGCACCTTTTTGATTAAAAACACAACATCAATGGAAGATGTCGCATTTGACCACAGATTTTTTCTGCTAAGGCACAATGTATTTATTCTGCAACCAACTATTTACAATGTATGATCGTGTGAGAACAGAGCAAAGCATGATGATGTCAAGTTCAACTATTTAGACAGCATTTTCATTTTGAAATTAAGTTGCTGTTTGGATTTGGGTTTGAAATTTGTTTCAAAAAAAAATCTGGGTGGGTTCAACCTAAGTCACAAGGTTCGAGTTCGAGTTCGAGTTCGACAAGGATGAAGTTCGGATGAAGTTCGACAAGTCAAAAAACTCGAAAAAAAATTCGACATTAAATTCGCCTCATGTAATTCTCCAAAAAATATGTTATTTATCATTATTATTATATGTTTAAGTTTAATGCGAGGAACTTTCAATTCATAACTACAATAGAAAACATCTCTTCATGTCTAACAATATATCCAATATATAATCAGAATAGTTTGAGATTACAAAATAGATTTGAAATCATTACAAGAAAAGATATCACATTTATAAGATATAACCCATAAGAAACATGTGAAATCATGATTACAAAGTTCTTTTACTATCCAAAAGATAGATCAGCGTTTTGTACTTCAAAGTTTAGAACTTCAAATAGTTCAAAATTAGCAAAAGTACGAAGATAGTTCTTGTCAAAATATTATAGTCAAAAGTCAATACTATTAAACTTCAAAAAAGCTCCAGGTTATCAAGAGCACTTGGCTGATCTACTCTAGAATCATCATCAGTGTCACTACTAAGCTCATCATCCAAGAAGTCTGGTTCCTCTAGAGGTCCAATTGCCATGTCTTCTAAAATTCCTTTTTGTGAGGAAGATGTGGAGTCCTTTGCTGATTGGTTCATGAGCAATTTCAAATTGCTACGAACATAGACAAGATCTCCCAACTTTCCGGACAGCAGCTTGTTCCTCTTTTTAGAATGAATGTGGTCAAAACAACTCCAATTCCTCTCACATGCTGATGAACTTGCTCCCTGACTCAATACTCTAATAGCAAAGCGCTGTAGTTCAGGAGTTTGTGCCCCATAGCTCATCCACCATCTAGACCCAGTTACCTCAGCTCGTGCCATGTCATATTGTGCTGCTTGCATTCCAAACATCCCTTCTGCTTTCTTGTATCTCCAACATTGGTCCCTGATCAAAGCTGCAGTGTTTTGATCCGGCTCATACTTGCTAATGGCATCATAAAGTCCTACCATAATTTCACTATCACTTTGTCTATCAATACGAAATAACTTGGGCTCCAAATAGCAAGTTGCTGCATGTAGAGGTGTGTGCATCATTTTCCACCTGAAATCAACTGCCTCCCATATCTCTATGTAGTCTGCTTCCACATTCTTCAATGCTCTCTGAATGGATTCTTTACAACGGTCCATACTTTCATAAAGCATGCCAAGGCAAGGAGCGTCACCATCCACCATACGAAGAACCTCAACAATTGGACCACATATGTTCAAAACCTTTGATCCACTTTCCCAAAAATTGCTGTTTAAAATGATTTGCTCTATGTTCTTCCCCTTAGCACTTTTAGAAAATGCTGAACCTTCCCACTCATTAGAACAAATCACAGATCTCAAAGCTGCCTTTTCTTCAATTACTCTCCTCAATGTGATATAGAATGAAGCAAACCTTGTGTCACAAGGCCTCAACAACTCTCTCGATGCATGTTTCCTGTAAAGACTCAAGGTGAGACAATGGTTTCTAATGAAATTTACAACTGATCTCCCTCTATAAATTGCTTCATGTATCCATGGGAACTTGGCCAAGTCATGAAGCAACAAATCCAAACAATGGGCTGCACATGGGCTCCAATAAATCTGTGGGTACTTCTCTACAATCAGCGTCCCGGCTCCCACACAATTCGCTGCACTATCAGTAACCACCTGAACCACATTTTCCACCCCTACTTCAATAATGGCTTCGTCTAATATCTGGAAAATATACTCTGAAGTTTTCTTTTGACTGATCATGTCAATCACTTTCAAGAACACAACTCCTTCAGGGGAAGCCACTAAAACATTAATCAAAGGCCCCTGACATATATCTGACCACCCATCACTCAATATAGTGCAACCAGTTGCCTTCCAAGTGTCTTTAACCACAGTTAACTTTCCTGTCACTCTGCCTTTGGACCTCTCTAGAAGAGTTGTTCTGAGAGCCTCTGAAGATGGAGGTGCATAACCTTTGCCAAACTCTGCTGTTTTCGCAACTGCATTACGAAAATGAGGATTCCTTGCCGAATTGAATGGAGTAGCACTTGTAAAAAAATAATCACCCCATGCATCATCCACCTCTTGTCTCTCTATTGGTTTCCAAAAGCTGTTTAATGTTCCACTTTGTTTTCCTGCACCTGTAGACTTGAGCACACTAGAAGATGACACAGATGTGAACCTAGATATATCCTCTTGAATTCTTTGTTTTTTTGGCATGTTTATGTGGTCAGCTTCCCCCAAATGGGTTAGTTCTCTTTCTATATCAGCTACCATTTCTTTAGTCACATTTGGACATGCTTTAACCCCTCCTCCTGTGCCCCCACTAATACCAAGTAAGTGATCTCTTGCCCTTGTTAGGCTTCCTGTAAAATCTTTCTTACAATTAGTACAATAGAGTTTGGCACCATCTTTTGTCACATATTTCCATACTTCAGACTTCGATTTTTTGGGAGCCATTCAATTACAACCTGCATGATACAAAAAAAAGAATTAATACTTTTATTTCAAATCATTCAATATTTTTTTAATATATTAAAAAGAAATATAAAAAATAATTATTTCGAACTCTATAATGAAACATAAATAAATACCAAATTTCATTAAGGGCATACAATATAAAAAATATTATTAAATTAAAGTATATGTGACGTTAAAACAAAGTAAGATCACTAAATTTAACAAAATAAAACCCTTAAACTATATGATTTAAAATATACAATAAAAGTATAATAGATTTTCTATGTTTATATTATTTATATACATTAGTTTTTTCATATAAAAATAGAAAACAATTAATAAAATAATATATTATAAATTAATTAGTAATATTAATAATAAATAAAGAGTGTAATTATTTTGTAGTTTACCTAAAACAAATATTGCATACAAAACTAAATAATTATAAAATAAAATATAAAAACTTGACAAAAATAAATATGATATTTAAACATTAATTCACGATATAATTTAATATAAAATAAAATATTACTACTTTTTATAAACATTATTATTAGAATATAAATCTATTACTATTTTAGTGTTTAATATCTTATTATTTAATATAAATATTTATATTAAAATATTATATTTATTAATTTAATAATTTAATTTATTATTTGTTTTGAGTTTACAAAATTTTTTAAAAATAAAACTATAATATAAAACAATGTTAAAATATTAAACAATATAACTATAAACATTGAACAATAATTTATATTATAATATTAAACAGTATAAGTATTATAACTATAATTTATAAACATTGAACAATAAAAAATCTAAATGAACAATAATTTATATTATAATATTAAACAGTATAAGTTGTGTAACTATAATTTATAAACATTGAACAATAAAAAACCTAAACTGAAACAATGAAAAAAATCGCAGGTGCCAAAGGGAATGAAAGAAAGCCAGGAAGAAAGTGAAGGAAACCTACCTGGTATCCGTCGGCAGCAGGAGGTCGGATGCAAGGTCGTCAGCGGCAAGAGGTCGAATGCAAGGAGGTCGGATGCAAGGAGATCGATGGCAAGAGGTCGACCAGATGCTAAACCAACGTGATCTTTGAATGCGCATCCAACCAGCGTCCAACCAGTTTCTATAATGACTCCTGCTTCAAACGCTGGAACAGTAAAAACAATTTATTTTGCTTCATGTGCTCAGTGGAGAAACAGGTCGTCGTCTGCTGATGCATTCCTAGTGAAGGGCTCGGGTTTTTTATAATACTTTTGGCCAAAAACCCTTAAACGGCAACCAATAAATTATAGTTTCCACAAAACGACGAGATTTTTTCTGCCGTACGAACTTATAGCGAATTTTTAACTTTATTTTTTAGTTCTTTAGGGTTCGCCGAATTTCAAACTTGAAGCCAAAAATTCGGCAAACCTTGTGACTTAGGGTTCAACTATGTTTTGGGCACGTCCACACAGAAACATACGTTTTTCCCTAAAAAGTATGTGTTTATAGGCAGCAGCAAATATGTTAATGCACCAATATGCTAAATAGTAAAGCAACATAGCAAAATACACTAAGTTACCGGATTCTCTCCCCCCCACCCCGAATGTGGAAGCAGATGTGACCGGAGGCAGAGGCAGAGGCAGGGGCGAATGCTCTGTTGAGATGCCCAAGAAGTGTTGGCAATGGATCAGCATCCCTCAATGGATTTGCAACATGGTTTAACAGCCTCTTGTGTCTTCTATAAGTCGAGTGGTCGTATTGGGCATTGATAGATTGATCTTTTGGTGCAATAGCAACCCTAGCGATTAACAAGTGGTATTAGAGCTTGGTCACAAGTTCCAATCTTTGCAAGCCACGACGAGTAATGTTGGGAGGGGGATTGTTAACAATGGGTCAGCATCCCTCTATTGCTAAGCAATTCGAATTGACAAGTGTTAGGATTAACCACAGAAAAAAATAACAGTTACATGCAAATATAACCAATATCAGAAAATAATAGATCACACATAAGAGAACACAAGACACCAAAATTTAATGTGGTCCACCCAATCCCTGGGCTACGTCCAATAACAGCAAGTCCAATATTATTATTATCCAGTGATTACAACCTGCTCACAATCCATAATCCCTTACAACTCAATACCGCCACAAGAACCAATTTTTGCATCACACATTATGAAAATACCTAACCCTAAGCCCTTTTTATACAAATTTTTTGTCTCTTACAAAATTAGGGCTAGAATAGTAGAAAATAATAGCCGACACCTTTTACAATATAAGAACATTTTTGGCTTCAAGGGCGTTGGCTCTCAACCCCACCCAACTACTGCAATAGGGAGCACACCTAGGGCACTGCCCCAGAACCCCGTAGGGGCGCTGACCCCAAAACCCGATAGAAATAATCTGGAGGGAAATTGCGTCGAATAAACCTGAGTCTGATTAGGCTCCACATAACACCAATCTCCCACTTGGAGACTAATCAGGCTCCACAACAATTACCTCCCACTTGGAGATTGATCATAGCACATCCACTGGATTGTCATTTGTATGTATCTTCTCCAGCTTTAACTGTCCATCATCCAAAACTGACCAAATGAAATGGTACCGCAACTATATGTGTTTTGTCTTTGAATGCAGAGCTGAATTCTTTGCAAAATGAATGGCACTCTAACTATCTGTAAACAAATAATTATCCCTCTGAGGGTGTCCCAATACTTCTAGGAAGAACTGAAGCCATATCATCTCTTCGAATGCCTCTGTAGCAGCAACATACTCTGCCTCTATAGTGCATAAAGCATTAACCTTTTGTAACCTAGAAACCTAGCTCACGGCTGCCCCACCAACAATAAATACATAACCTGTAGTACTCTGCCTTGTATCAATATCCGCTGCCAAATCTGAGTCAACATATCCCTGTAAATCAGTAGTAGAGACCCCAAAATGTAAACACTTACTTGATGTTCCTCTCAAATATCTGAGAATCCATTTAATTGCATTCCAATGCTCAATTCATAGATGACTCGTATACCTGCTAACAACTCCCACTGCATGTGCAATATATAGCTTTGTACATACCATAGCATACATCAAGCTTCCTACAACTGAAGCATAAAGTACTTTGGACATCTTATCCTCCTCTTCTTGTGTCTTTGGACACATCTCCTTAGTCAACTCCAAATGACCAGGTAAAGGTGTACAAAGATATAAGGTATCTACTTTTACGCCTTTTGCTACTACAAGGGAACCTTTTGAAACCTTCCAATTTTTATCATTAAAAGTAACTACGCAACCCTTATCACCAAGTTGCCCTCCTGAAATTAAATTCCTACTTAGCCTTGGAACATGTCTTACCCCATGTAGTAGCCAATGATTCCCATTCTGCAACCTAATCTTAACTTTTCCCTTTCCAACAATTTGACAGAGTTCATTATCCCCCAAATAAACAAGCCCAAAATCCCCTTGGACATAATCAATAAAATAACCTCTATGAGGTGTAGCATGAAATAAAGCACCAGAATCTAAAACCAATGAATCATCAACACTTTCTAAAGACAAAAGAAAAGCATCATCGTCGGATTTGTTATTTGCCATATTTGCCTCCTTGTTCCCTTCTGGTTCATCTCCTTCATTGTTCTTTCGAGTCCAACAATCTTTCTTCTTATGCCCTGTTTTACCACAGTACCAGCAATCTCTCGATCCTCTGGATTGAGACCTCTTGCCCTTTGACTTTCCTCTTGATTTCCCACAATTTCTAGAATTATTTCCTCTTAGTTGTTTTGCCTCTGCTTTGTGCGTTCAAAGCACTTCCTAATGTAGATCCACCAGAGGATTTCCTACGAGTTTCTTCACTCAAAA
This sequence comes from Cupressus sempervirens, assembly GCA_028749045.1. NCBI lineage: Eukaryota > Viridiplantae > Streptophyta > Pinopsida > Cupressales > Cupressaceae > Cupressus > Cupressus sempervirens. Next base: position 382,110,645 of record CM053788.1, on the reverse strand, counting down.
TAACATCGATCACATCATCATACTTTAGGGTATTAGATCCAAAAACATAATTACTCACAACCATTACCAAGTCATTCTGGCTTTCAGGCAAAGAACACAAAATCAAGAGCCCTAATTTCTTCATCAAAATTAATACCCACAAAAGATAACTAACTAGTAACAATATTAAACTCATTTAAATGATCTGCAACAGATCCACCTTCTGCCATTTTCATATTAAATAAATGCTTCATGAGAAATATCTTATTTGAAGCGGAAGGTTTTTCATACAATTTCGCAAGGGTTTCGATCAACTCTTTCGTCGTCTTCGCTTTTGTAATGTTAAATGTCACTGATGGTGTCAAGCATAACCAAATGCTTCCAAGTGCCTTTCTGTCTAAAATCTCTCATTCCTCATTTGTCATAGTTCCCTAGTTTTTAGTTTTTCCTTCCAACGGCCTCCATAAATCCTTCTGATAGAGATAGTCCTCCATTTGCATCTTCCATAACTGAAAGTTATGCCCATTAAACTTGTCAACCCTCAACTTACCCTCATCTGCCATCGCTCCCACTCAGCCACGAGGCTTCCACTCAACCATGAGACCTTCCTACAGATGATCGCTAAAAAAAATTGACGACGCTCTGGCTTAAAAAAAAACGACCATCTGGCTCTGATACCACTTGTTAGGATTAACCACAGACAGAAATAACAGTTACATACAAATATAACCAATATCAGAAAATAATAGATCGCACATAAGAGAACACAAGACACCAAGATTTGACGTGGCTCACCCAATCCCTGGGCTACGTCCACCAATAGCAAGTCCAATATTATTATTATCTAGTGATTACTAATTACAACCTGATTACACTCTGTAATCCCTTACAGCTCTATCACCGCAAGAACCAATTTTTGCATCACACATTATGAAAATCCCTAACCCTAAGCCCTTTTTATACAAGTTTTTTGCCACTTACAAAATTAGGGCTAGAATAATAGAAAAATAATAGCCGACGCCTTATAAGGGCATTTTTGGCTTCAGGGGTGCTACCCCCGAAAAGCCCCACAGGGGCACTATCCCCAAACCCCCAAAGAAGTAATCTGGAGGGAAACCACGCCGAATAAACCTCTAAGTCTGATTAGGCTCCTCATCACAATAACGAGGCCATTCAATTTGCTAAAGACAATATACCCAATCTCATAATTTGTACTACAACTTAGTCATACTGGGCCTGCTCTACTTTGCATCATCAAAACATATGCCATTCATCATATAAACACTAGTAAACATACCAATAGCTACGTAATCCTTATACCAATAACAGTCTTCTTTATCTTGCATTCTTGCTCTCTCTAATTTTGCTTTCAATTCTGCAACTTTGCTTGTTTTGTGTATTTGTCTACTTCATACAATGTTTCCCATTTAGTCCAAATTGCAAGCGTTGAATCTAATTCCACAACCTCTGTGAACTCAGCTTTAGCTAAGGCACTAATCCAAGCTTCTCTGACAATCACGTTACATGGAAATGCTTTCTTCTCCTCAATTGTGCATGAAGATAACTCATTCTTTGTCTTTATGTTCTCCTAGTTCTTTGTAATCGTTCAATAATCAATACCCAAGTAGATTAGGTGTTTTCTCATCTTCTTCTTCCAACTATCATAGCTATCACCATCAAATTTAGGACTGTCCTTCCTATAAACAATCTAGATCTCCTCAATTTATTAAGCTTCTTAATAAATTTACTTTAGAAGGATTTAATTGAAATAAATTACCTCTGGTCATTGTACTAGATGTGATCATATTCCCTGGCTGATCTCTAGTTCTACATCTTCAATCTTTGAGTTGCGAATGATAACCTATAATGTCCCCACTATTAGAGTTAGTTTGGGACAAGTAATACCTGCAAAATAATGATTAGAATCACAATAATAACAAAACTAACTATATTATTCTACTCTCTAATTTAACCCCAATCTTAAGGACGTCTCCAGATCAGACTTCCTAGCTCATAGCTACTTCGCCATCTTCCCAAGAATGCACCCATTAGGATTCTTCTTGGACGAGCATCCTCTATCCAAGGCCAATCACATATGCATATGTTGACAACATCAGAATATTCTAACAAATTGGTTCTCGGCCATAGCAGACAATAGAGATCTTAATACCTCACATGCTATGTGCTTCAAGTCCACATTGATTCTTGGCCATGGCGGACAATGGAGATCTTAATATCTCACATGCTCCATGCTTCGAGTCTCATTAATATCCATGGTGCTAACCCCATAAGTTAACAAAATATTATCCACAAGTATGATTCATTAATATAAATAAATTCATAAATATAATTAAACAAATATAATCCATAAACATACCTTTCTTACCTTCTTTTCATGGTCCATGTGGCTCTATCTTTAGTCGGCCCTTCAATGAATTATTCCTTCTAGATAATCTCAACTCTATATTTACTTTCTAAAATTCTTCCTTTTGTAATTATAAGGAAATGACAAAATATACTTTTTTGTTTCTTCTTTTCCAAGAGTCTCAACCTTTCATAATACAAATCCTTGAAAAGTCACAACACTTCATAATTATCAACGTTTCATAATACAAATCCTTTGGAAAAGTCTCAATACTTTATAATCAAAATATTTTTGAAGAGTCATAACTATTCATAATTATAACCCTTTCAAAGGTTCACATCCTTTCAATATCATTGATACATTTTCAAAAAGTCACTTCCTTATCTTCTTCATGTTACTTTCCTCTTCCATTTTTCCATTTTTGAACTCCTCTCCTCTCCTCTTCTTTTTTTCTCTCTAAAATAAACTCTCCTCCCTTTTATATCTTAATTTTAAAGAGTCATGTCTATTTATTAAACGTCTCTTGACTTTTCATTAGATTTAGTTAATTTATATTATTCTATGTTATATTATTTATTTACTTACTTATTTATGTTTATTATTATTTATTATTAAATTCTATTTAGAAAGTTAACATGCTTTCTACAATATTGTCTCTTGTATTTAATTTTATTTCTTTATTTACTCATTGAAATTTTATTATTTTTTATTATTTAAAATATCATACTAAATATTATTTCATTAATAATATAGATTAAATAATTATTAATGCCGATAGACATTCTACAATGGCAGAATGGGTGGAGTAGGCTGTTGTGAGGATGTTAATGTTAACTTTTATTCTTCTAGATTAAATTTGACAACCATCTACATGTCAAAAGTTTAAATCTTATTATAAATAGAATATACTTTTAAAAATAATTAAATATATACCACATAAAATATTTGTTTAAATTATAATATTTGGAAATATAAATCATCCATTTTTTAAGATATCAAACTAAAAAGCTTAAGTTAGTAAAAAACTAAATAAATAGAAATAAAGAAAATATAAGTAATTTTCTAAGTTGCCAGTAAGGGTACGGGGACGTTGATACGATACGCTGGTACGACAATTTTTTGGGTGCAGTTTGGGTACAACCATAAAGAAAAACATAAAAATAATAACTATATAAATATTTGCAAGCTTAAAAGTCAAAACAAGATCAAAATTCAGAATACCACAGATTATACATGGTAAACAAACTCAAAACTGCCATTAATTTTAAAAATTCAAAATATCTCCAAACATGAATTTTATGACAGATTATTCAAAATTTCAATTCATTCATTGGTTCAACATTAAAATAGCCCACTTAGTAATTACTAAGTACGTATCAATGATATAAGCATCATATAAGATCATCAACATCAGAATAGAACAGATCATACATGCTAAACAAACTCAATACTGCCATTAATCCTAAAAATTCAAAATATCTCATAACATGAGTTTTATGACAACTTATTCAACTCATTGTTCATGGGTTCAAGTTTCAACATTAAAAGAACACGCTAAATAATTACTAATTATGCTTCAATGATATATGATGCCGCATCATATAAGATCATCAACATCAACATCATTAGTGACAATGACATTAGATGATGGAAATAGATTAGAATCACATGCAACCCCACTACTACTTGCATTAGGAGGATGGTGGCTACCCGACTGCACATCCAATAAAGATTGTGCACCAGCTGAAAAATCCAAATCAGTTCGCTCCGGATCTACATCCCAAAACTTTATGCCCCCTTCCTTGTACTCATTTTGACTATGAGTAAGAAGGCGCAAGTTGGAATGCTCTTCTGCCTTACTTGCAGCCAATCGATTGCGTTTCATTGAGTGAATAAAGGAGTATGTACTCCAATTTCGCTCGAATGAAGAGGAACTAGCAACCTATTGAGACAAAGTGAGGGGCATAAAAAATGTCATTCAAATTTTAAAGTTAAGAATATTTGTTATTTTTACAAATTGTAAAGAATATAAAGTTAGAGAGTGCAATAGAAATGGAAAAACTTACTTGTGATAAAAGTTTGATTGCAAGAGTTTGGAGGTGCAGTGATGTATGACCATTAAGGTACCACCAAGCATGAGCATCCTTTTTATACTTGTCACGGAGAGCAAAAGCACTTTGACCATTGGAAGCTACAAAATCAGCAAACTCACTTGTAACTATATTCTCCATTTCACAATTAGGGAAGAGTTTTGCAAGTGCTTTCCTACACCCTTCACTAACTTCTGCATCTCTATATGGTGGTACCCTTGATGGCATAGCAAGAATTTCATCACTATAAAATTTGGGAGTCAATGTAAATGCAAGAAGATGGAGTGGGGTGGTCATTTTATTCCACCGCTCAACACAAATTGTTTGCACCTCTTTGAAGAATGTTTCTTCAGGATCTTGCTCCTTTTCATTGATGACATGCTTCATTTTCTCAAGCATTGAATCAATTCCATCATATACCTCTCCCAAACATGGATGATCCATGTCGGCATAACGGATCATACTCATAATAGGCTTAGTGAAACTAAGAAGATATTCCACGCGTTCCCACCAAGTGTCATCCAATATCATTCGTTTTACATTTGTAGCCCTTTTAGTGTTGGATTGCCTCCATAGTGACCAGCTTTGACTAATAACCATACTAGCAAGTGGCTCTCGCACCTTCACAAGTCTCCTCAACACAATTGTGTTGGATGCAAATCAAGTCTCAGCAACCTATTAAAAAATTAAAAAATAAAACTTGAATTACAAACTAAAGATGTGCTAAGTTTAAAAACTAAATTCATAATTATTAAAGTGAAATACAAAATTCAAAAGTTAAGAACTAAACTTAAAAGTATTTCAATTACCTTTAGCAACTCCAATTGCGAAAATGATCTAAAAATGGCCTGTGACATGTGATGGTTTGTGATGAACATTTGGATCTCTTCAGCTTCTGCATAGATATCTTTGATCCAATTTATTTTCCTACCCAACTTTTGTAGCATAAGATTGAGAAAGTGCACTGCACAAGGGGTCCAAAATATATGATCAAATCATGTCTCAATCAACATGCCTGCCGCTTTACAATTCTTTCCATTGTCTGTTATTACTTGGACAACATTTTGAGGGCCCACATCCTGAATGCATTGTATAAGGATGTTAACAATAAATTGTCCATCCTTCACCTGCCCTTCACAATCCACAACTTTAAGAAACATTGCCCCTTTGGGGCACACTGCAATCACGTACATTGATGGACGATTTTTGGCATCCTTCCACCCATCAGAAATAATTGACACCCCTGTTTGTTTCCATGAATTCCTAATTGGAGCCAATGCAGTGTCTATGCTTTTTACCTCCCTTGCTAGGAAGGTGCTACGCACCTTCTCATATCCTGGCCCCATGTACCCTTTTGGAGCCTCATTTACTTTTCTCAACATATCTTGCCAATATGGTGATCTCAAAACATTAAATGACAAACCATTTGCATATAAACATCTTGCAACACTTTGATCTACAATCTCCCTAGCATCATTCTTAAACGCACTCGCTAATGGCCCCTTGCTTCTCTTCACATTAATAGGTTCTTCAGTTCTACCTAGAAATGGGTGGCTCTCTACTACAACATCAAGAAAGTCATTATGAGATGGAGGAGGCTTACTTGATCTCTTCCCTTTCTTTAAAGGATGGTTTGTGCCACGAGAAACTCTTGCATCTACTTCCTCTTGCTCTCTAATATAGCCTGCTATTTGTTGAGGTGGTAATCCATTGCCATTCTCTCCTAGACATGCTTTGATACCCTATTGGGGAATTGCACAAAGATCGGCTCTATGAACTTTTGTACCTCACATTACAAAAATTGCATATCCAAACAAACGTTCCACCCCCTTTAACTTGTTCTATCATTTGGACATATTTCCACAAAGGTGAACTTGGATCGATCTTGAAGGTGGGAGACTGAGAGCTAGCATTAGTTGAACTTGTCATTATCCTGTTAACAAAAAATTAAAATCCAATTATTAAATAATAAAGATGAAAAAATTTATCAACTATAAAAACAATGAATTAATATAATTATAGTCATAAATTTATAAGTTATATTTTAATAACAATTTTATATTATTATTTATTTAATACTTAAGACTTCTATTATTGATTATTTAATATTTTTGTTATTTAATTAATACATTAATATACACAATATTAATAAAAAATTACAATTTTTTTAAATTCCAACTCAATATTAGAATTAATTTATTTTCCTATTACTATATATTATAAATTTGATATTGTTAAATTATAATAAATGAATATCAATTAATTTCACAACATTTTTATTAATTTAATAAAATTTAATTTGATTAACTTAAATTTTACTATATGAAGACAAGAATTTTAAAATACATTTATACCTCTTACCAACCATAAAACTATTAAACATACAATAAATATTAAAGAAAAGTTTGAACTTTGTACACTTCAAAATTAAAAATAAAAATTAATATTATATATAGAATAAATATTTAATAAAAGTTTGAACTTTATAATTCAAAATAAAAAGCAAAAATAAAATAAATCTATTTTATACGCCATTTGATAAAAAATTATACAACTTTAAATAAAATAAATTTATTTTATATGTCATTTGATAAAAAATAATACAACTTTAAGAAATTTATATCATATTAAATAAAACATTGAATAATCTAAATTTTTTATTAATAAGCAACATTACAATCTGCGGAGGGAAAAAATTTATTCACGGAGGAAGATATACGCCTGGAGGAAGACCCGTGTTTGCAGATGCAAGTCGATATGCACAGATTGAGACGCAATCACAATGAAAGCCCCTGCAAAAACCGACCTACAAAGTTGTGGGTCGAAAATATATCCATCCGTATCCTATTTATTCTTAGAGGTTTCCGTTTTTTAACAGCTGACAAAATGGGAAATCAGGCAATCGAAAGAAACTTTCAGAAAATGTTTCTTTTCACTGAGATTCATTTTAGAAATTTCCCACAGAAGTTGGATTCGACGAGATTCTGTGAGAAATTAATAAAAACATTTCAGCATAACCAAAAGTGGACCATATGCGAATCACACCCGTATTTCAGTGGTTTCCGTTTCCAGTACGTTTCGTGTCTGGAAACGATGGGGCATAGGCTACGAATCTGCAACTTAGGTAATTTTAGATGTAGTAAATTAAACTATAATTATTTTGTAGTGGATATCTATCGGCATTTCTTTAGATAGATTTATTTAAAATATCTATACTAGTTATTTTCTAGTTTTAAATTTAGTATTAGTTTTAATATAACTTTATTATCATTATTTATTTAATACCATTGTACTATCTAATTATTATTAAAATTCTAACTTAAAATGGGGATATGGCATAACCCTTATCCACAAGTTGATCAATGCTTAATAAGTTATGCTTCAATCCGTTGACAAATAAGACAACATCAATGTTAGTTTTGTCATCAAGAGTAATAGAACCCAAGCAGTTCAATTCTGTTCTCCTCTTGTTCTTCCAACTATCATAGTTATCACCATCAAATTAGGAGTGTCCTTCCTATAAGCCATCCTTGATCCCCTCAAGCTATTAAGCTTCCTTCCCAAAGTGGAACACAAAAAACTAACTTTAGAAGGATTTAACTAAAATACATTAACTTTGGTCTTTGCACAAGATACCATCATATTCTCGGACTGATCTTTAATTGCACATCATCTATCTTTGAATTGCAAATGATAACCCTTATTCACAAGCTGACCATCACTCAACAAGTTGTGCTTCAGTCCATCAACAAATAAGACATCATCAGTGTTAGGTTTTCCATCAAGAGTAATAGAACATTTTCCTTTACTCAAACAAGGAGTGTCATGATCCAAGCGGATTCTTTGTAATCATCTGATGATCAATACCCAAGCAAATCAAGTGTGTTCTCATCCTGTTCTTCCAGCTATCATACTTATCACCATCAAATTTAGGATTGTCCTTCCTGCAAGCCATCCTAGATCTCCTCAAGCTATTAAGCTTCGTTCTCAAAGAGGACCACAAAACAACTTACTTCATAAGGGATTCAACTGAGATATATTACCTCTAGTTTTGTACTTGATGTGATCTTTTTCCTTGACTAATCTTTAATTGTACATCTTTCATCTTTGAATTGCAAATGATAAACCTTCTCTACAAGTAGACCAACACTTAAAAAGTTCCATCAACAAATAATTCATCATCAATGTTAGTTTTTCCATCAAGAGTAATAGAACATTTTCCTTTAGTCAAACAAGTTGTGTTATCACCAAATATAACAACTCCACTATTGTAAGGATCACAAATCAGTCAAGGAATATGATCCCATTTGGTACAAGACTAGAGTTAATGTATTTCAGTTAAATCCTTCTAAAGTAAGTTGTTTTGTAGTCCTTGAAAAGAAAGCTTAACAGCCTGCGGAGATCCGAGATGGCTTACAGGAAGGAGGGTTCTAAATTTGATGGTGATAAATATGATAGCTGGAAGAACAAAATGAGAACACACATGCTCTCCTTAGGTATTGATTATTGGATGATTAAAAGAATCAGGAGAACAATAAAGACAGAGAATGAATTATCTTCATGCACAGGGGCACATCAGCAACGCATATGTGAGCATCCAGAAGCATCTAGGCTGGAAAAGGTCATTTTTTACATTAAAAAGAAAAAAAAAAAAAAAAACTTACTTTAAATATGTGTTAATTATCATTTTTGTTTTTGCTCTAAACCCTAAAACGGCCCTAACAGAGCCCGTTCATTGTTTGTTCATCTTAATTTGTTTACAGCTAGGCTCTCTTCTCATTTGGTCTCCATTTTGGCATTTTTAAGGCAAGGTGATTATTTTTAAAGAGGATTGTTCGTGGGGTGTCAAATAGCATCCACAAAGGAGATCTAGATGTCTAAGATAAGCATTTGATCATATTCTTGAGTCCTTAATGACTTTATTTGAGATTTTGATTCTAAAAAATCATGTTTTGGACGAAATTTTTCAAGGTATTTTTATTTATTTTTTAAGAAATAAAGAAACAAATTTAGCTGCCTATTTTGAATATTTTTGTATCCGTTTTTTGCACTTGTATGCTTGATGTTCATAGTATTTTTCTAATTTAAATTTATTTAATTTCTTATAGTAGAAAGAAATGATATTGTATTGTGCACGAACAGCCACCAGCGGTAGTCAAAGTTCAGTTTGAGAGCAAGAAGCCGATAAATTCAAAATTAATGTAGGATCTCCTTTATGGAGACATACCACAATAATATCACAGGTTTTAGGTGGTGGGTCATAACTTTGGAAGTGTAATATATGTGATAGTAAAAAACCATTTGATAGCTCATATTCTCAGGTCAAACTTCATGTTATAGGCCTTATGGTAAAGGAATGGGAATGTGCAAAAGGAATGATGTGAAAGGGACGTCTAATGCACAAATAGAAGGATATATAAACGAACAAGACGTTGATAAAGTGGTTTCAAGATCTTAACAAACTTCTCGGTTCAAAAAACTCCCTCAATCTTCAACTCTGGTTTTACAAGGTGGCTTGATATTTAATTTTGGACGTTTCAGGAAAACTGTCTGTTGGAGAATACATGGGGAGCTCAATCTCCACCATTCTGTCGAACACACCCTTTTTGTAAGCGCTGTCTATTTTGAGGAAGTCGAATTTAACAGCAATATACAGTTCAGGCAGTAAAATGGGAGTCATCTGAACAAGTGTGAGTTTGTTATCTGGAGATTGTGAATCAGAAGAACAGGCGAGGATTTTGCGGATTTCCAATTACTGGAGCATTCACAGATTCTGAGCCTTCTGACTCAACAGCTGTCTCAAACCGGTTGATGGGAATCAGTTCAGGATTTAAAGATTAGTAGTTTCTACAAACAAGGTTAAATTTGAGACCAAATCTTGAAAGCTCTATATTTGTTATTTAAGAATAAAAAATACAAGTTTGTTATCAGTTTGGTTGCCTGTGATTGATCTCTTCTTGATTGATTCTGTCAATAAGTATCAACTGTTACAAATAATATTCAAGCAAAATGTGTGAAAATAAAATTTGACTCTCCACAAAGTCTTGGATAAGTGTGGAAATCTTAGTGCCAATATTCAGCCACGTTAGAGTGCAAAAAAAGATTAGCAAATAGGGGCAGCTTCTTACAATTGTTTCTTTAGGAAACATCATTAATGTAATCATCCATATATGTATATTTCATTCCTTGAATGAAATAATGCAATTACGAATGTAACATGGATCAGAGAATGATTGGATTTTTTCAAAACAAAATTAAAATATATTTTGTAGGCTTTTGGAGCTGTAATTTGAAATTGTTGTTAGGGCTCATTTTTTGTTCATCTGAGAATCACGTTTCTATCCTTTGGAAAATGAGGGTTCGTGCATAAAATCTGTGAAGCTTTCTGTTTGTGTTTTTCATCGAAGCCCTTCTACAGAAGACGTGTTTCTCATCTTTCTGCAATTCTGGCAACCTCCATTCCTATTCCATGGCCCACGTGACCATGTCTGTGTATTACAGCCAGCAAAAGGAATTTTTCTTTGTATAGATGTCAAGCTTTTCAAAGTTTTGTTTGAGACTTTTGTGGGCCAGTTTTTTTCCTTCATTGTGAGCTGTTAATATTTGTTCATGGGTCCATTTTCAATGTTATTGTGCAGTTATTAGACATTTTGCAGACATTTTTCTACCTCCCACGATGGCTCTGCTTTGTTCGGTTTTTTCATTTTGTTTAAAAGAATTCTCTTCTGTTTGCATTTTTCCTTCTGCCAACAGTTTTTTTGGTTGAAAATCATTGTTTTCTGCTACCACAACCTTTGCAGTTGCGTCCCTGCTGATGCCAGTCAACGGGTTTTCTGTTTTTGCATTTTTCTCGGCGTGAGCTCTGTATAAACTGTGCGACATACAAAAATCACACGTTTTTTATTTCTGTCATTTGTCATTGTTTTCTTCAGACTCAGGGACAAAATAGGGTTTTCATTCCCTTTCAGTGTGTTTAAAATTTCTTAGTTATCTCTGGCACAACCTAGGTCTCTGAACCTATGGCTGGGATTTTTACTACTCCTCAACATTGGGTTTCTAGGTCTTTCTTCCTGTGGCTAGATTTTGCACTTACTTTTAATAAAAGAATTAGGTTTCCTGCATTGGTATTTGTGTCAACAAACTTCTTTATGCTTTACAATCTGTGCCTACATTCTAAATTTTTTTGTTCATTGGGACCTGTGCCTCAAGTTTTGTGATCAGGGATTAAACCTCTTATGTTTATCTCACTCTTCGTGCCTTGGAAAGCGGAAAAGATGACTTCCTTAAATAACATTATTGGAAAGCAATCAAAAGTTCAACTGCTACAACCATAGATGTACTAATGGCAGAGTACTCTCTGAGTTGCAAAAACTGGCCGAGTTTTCTGGCCCAGCAGGTTTTTATGACTTCTACTGGTGCCAAAAACTTGCAGAATTTTCACCAAAAACACGCCAAGTACTTGCCCATTTTTTTGTTAAAAACTTGGTAATAGGTTTACAACAACACTAAAAGGCACAAAACAGCCCAAATTTATTTTAATTCTCATTTCTTCACTTGTATTTTGCTGAGAGGCAGAAAATAGTCTTCAAAACACTTGTATTTCAAACACTTGCAAACTGGTTTCTATAGATTTGAAGTGAGTTTGAGGTGGGTTTGAAGCAGAGCTTTTGAAGAGGATGGCATCAATGATTTGGAGAGGCAGGCCATGGAGGGGGGTAGATTTGTTTTCATGCTGGATGATATTGAGTTGAATTAGTAGTCATTGCTAGTGCCAAAAGAAGCTATAGAGGCAGAGCAACATCTATGAGGATGAGCCACAAACTGGGTCAAACACACCGAGCGAGGAGGCACAATCATGCCAGTGCAGACTTCTAAGACTAGACCCTCTAGTTCTACCTCTCCCTTAGTTTTTACTAGAGCTGGGAAGAGGAAGATGTAATTGGAATGATGTATTTACTCACAAGAATGCAATTTTGCACCCACTTTGCGTTTAAATATATCTAGACTAAGCTTGGTTCTTTCGTGTTCTCATTTATTGACTAATTGGATGTATCTTCTCATTGAATTTTGCCCAAAAAAACATTTCTAATATAATTTAAGCAATTTTTAAGTCGCTGAGTTTTTGTCAAAACTGGCAGAGTTTTCCCCAAATTTATTTTTCAAGCCTTGGCAAGCTTTTGACTTTAAGCGATTTTTCCCCAACTATGGCTACAACTACACCTAGAAGCAGTGTATGATGAACATTTTTTAATATCGGTGCCTTGACCAAATTGTTTTGCAAAAGTCTTTGCATCCTATAATGCTAGGTCCAGATTACAACAATTTTGATCGCTGAGTTTTTGTCAAAACTGGCAGAGTTTTCCCCAAATTTATTTTTCAAGCCTTGGCAAGCTTTTGACTTTAAGCGAGTTTTCCCCAACTATGGCTACAACTACACCTAGAAGCAGTGTATGATGAACATTTTTTAATATCGGTGCCTTGACCAAATTGTTTTGCAAAAGTCTTTGCATCCTATAATGCTAGGTCCAGATTACAACAATTTTGATGAGCGGAGTCCAGAAACCCTGATGCTCATTAAATTGTTGGTCATCGACAATTAGCTTCCTAGAGTGCCCCAGGGAAAACAGCTACCAAAATATGGCATTATTTGAAGGACCTACATGAAATGTCTGAAAAGAGTCCTGCAATATTTCTAAAGAACATGCTTTTTCTCAGTCATGATGGACGAGAAAATGTCCCGGCAGGAACATTTTACAAAAATCAAAGACATTTGTTATTAGTTGGAAGTGACTCATCCGACAATGGTGGAAGAAGCCATGGTCATAATCATTCTGAAAAGTCTGCCAGTCTTATGAGTGCTTTATGGAGACACTCAACATTATCTCAACTAATGTTGACTCAATGTTTCTAGATCTTTGTCACAAACTTCTGCAGAAGGATCAATGGAAACAATAGTTTGGTAGCAATGCTAGGTCATCTTCCACAAAACAGGTCTCCTCAACAAATTATTTTGCTCAATACAAAGTGAACAATTGATTCTCTCGGTAGAAAGGCCCAGGTCAATACTAGTACAGCTCCAAGGAAAAGAACATCCAGTGCAATTATTGCCACAACTACGGGCACATGAAGAAAGATTGTTGGAACAATTTGGCTTTTAAACAAAAAAAATAAGGAAGGTCTCAGTAGAAGGCGCCAATGTAGCAGAACACACTGACAACATAGAGCAGAAAGAGCCTACTTTCTATGCTTTTATGGCCAAATGCACAACAGATCACATCAAATCATATGTTTGGTACATCGACTCAAGTGTTTCTCAACACTTTACTCATCATCAAGATTGGTTCAACACCATTCACTAATTCAATTTTTTTGGAGTATACTGTTGTCTGAAAGGGCAACAGGCAGATTCAATCTGGCAGGAATTTAATGTTACTCAATGTATACTGCGTTCCAGGCATGGAACTCGACCTTTTGTCTATCTGCCCAATTATGAGACATTCTCTGCAACTACACAAATGTGGTATTGTTGATCGGGAGACTCGCACTGCAATTGTTAAGGGTATTCAGCATCATGGTCTTTATAGACTTTATTGAGTTAGGAGCATGCCATGGCAGCGAAAATTTCTTCCATCAACTGCCTCTAGCATCAGCATCTAACGAGAGAGTTTTTGGCTGTTGTCTTACCTTAAATTCAGATTCATAATCATGGAGTTTGCGAAGTTTGTCGGGCTAGGAAGCAGTATTGAACTCCATTTTCGATTTCCAGTTCTTGGCAATCTTCCAAGCTATTACAATTGGTTTGCACTGATGTATGTGTACTAATGAATACTCTTTCAATTATTGGGTCCAAGTATTTTCTATCATTTGTTGATGATTTTAGTTGTAAATGTGGGTGTATCTTCTTAAACAAAAATTAGAGGCATTTAGTATGTTTCAGAATTTAAAGACATTGGTAGAAAAAGAGACAGGTCAACCAATAATAACTCTTAGGACAAACAAGGGCGGATATTGTCCTAGTTTTATCCAACTTCTGCATGAATCAAAGCATCAGCTTACAACACCTTATAACCCTTAACAAAACGGTATGATCGAGCAAAGAAACTGAAAAGTCATCGAGACGGCTTAGTCCATGGTGAAACATAGAAATGTTTCAAAGATGTTTTAGGCAGAAGCAGTCGATATCACTATCTATCTTCTAAATAGGTCTCCTGCACAAGCTATTTTTTAGATGCCAAGCACTCAAAATTGGATTCCAAGAGCCAAAAGCTCATGTTCACAAGATATAAAGCATATCAACTGATTGATTTAGACACTAGTCGTCTCATATTAGGTTGCAATATTGTCTTTGATGAAGAATGAGGGCCTTTTCAGCTCTTCTCTCACGTGTTGCGTCTTATAGATCCACCTTTGCAGGCTAAGGATTTGCATGTTAGTCTTCCATTAGGTCCATCTAATGGGAGGGATTCAGGTGACTCTAGCTATGAGGTTTTGGAGTCTCCCAAACACGATATTACTCCACTCGACATTCCTCAAGAACCTATTGATCTACATCCTAATGAACCTATTCCAATCGATCCAGGTCCAATTGTTCCTCCTCAATCACATGTTGGTACTTCTACTCTCCAACCACAATGGTGGGCCAAGACCAGAGGTGATCTTCATGATGATGAACTCATTGAGGGTAGATTGTCGAGAAAAACAAGAGCAAAAAACATAATACTCAAACTTTGCTCTTATGGTCAATATTCACAAAGTTTATGAGCACCGATCCTATTCAAAAGCCAAAGATAAACCTAAATGGGAACAAGCTATGGAAGCATAACACTGTAGACTTTAGAAGACCAACACTTGGTTCCCTAATCTCAGATATGGGCAGAAGCCCATTGGCTACAAATGGAAGTATCGAGTTATGTACAAGGTTGATGGAACCCTTGATAAATACAAGGTTGCTCAGCTAGTTGCTAGAGGTTTCTCACAGAAAGAGGGCATTGATTATGAGGAAACTTTGGCTCCTACTGCTTAAATGAGTACCATTCAGCTTGTCCTCGCCATTTCAATTTAGTTTGGATGGAAAGCTCATCAAATGGATGTTAAAGTTCATTCCTCTATATGACGTAACCTCCTAATTTCAAGGTTGCTGATAAAGACCACCAGGTAAGAAGATTGGTGAAAACACTCTGTGGCTTGAAATTGGCTCCTTAGGCTTGGTACTTACAGATTGATGTGCATCATCAAGGATCATGGCTTTCAGAGGACTATTTTTTACTCCAATCTGTATGTCAAAACTACTGATGATGATATACTTCTCCTTGTCATTTATGTTGATGACCTAATTATTATTGGTAGTTCAACACTTCAATTATGCAGATCAAACAAAGTTCGTGTTGGTCCTTTGACAAAACAGATTTGGGTCCTATGAATTATTGCTTAGGTGTTAAGGTTTGGCAAAGAGATGATAATATTTTTATGGCTCAGTCAAAGTATGCCAGTACTCTACTAGACAATTTTCAAATGCAAGATAACATACTTGCATCCACACATATGGAGAAAGTTTTCAAATTGTTTGTCAAATCAGGTTCGCCTCTAGTGGATGAATCTATATTAAGCAACTAGTGTGCTACAATATGTGAAGGGCACTTCCGAATGTGGGATTCTATACAAAAAAAGCAATGATCCTAGACTTATTGCTTTCATAGGCTCAGATTGGGCAGTTTTTGTTGACAAAAGGTCTACATTTGGGTTCAGTCTGGGTATATGTGTAGTCACGTGGACAAGTAAGAAACAGAAGACAACAGCTCTTTCCTCAATTGAAGTTGAATATCGGGAACTATTAAAGCAGCTTGTAAGACTGTTTGTCTTCAAAGAATACTTTTTGATATGCACATGCCTCAAGCAATTTCTTCACATCTCTTTTGTGATAATCAAGGGGTGCTCAAATTTGCCAAAAATCTCATCTTCCATGAGCAAACTAAGCATGCTGAGCTGCACTATCATTACATTCACAGGCTTGTAAAAGACGGATCAGTACAGTTGTAATATGTTCCAACTGAGGATCAAACTACAAACATTCTCACCAAGTCTTTGGGCCTGGGAATGTTTGTAAAATTTAGGGTACAACTTGGTGTAGTTGACAAATTGACCATTATGGGTTTTACATCCGAATTGTTGACCTAATATAAAATGTTCATATAGCCGTTGAGGTTCACATGAAGTCAGTTGATAGTTAAATTTGTTATAATCCTGTGAAATGGTAAGATAGATAGTTGTTATAATTTCATGTGAAGCTAACATGCTAGTTGATTATTTATCAAGAATTCATGGAATTGAAAAGGCGGTTAGCCGTTATGATTATTTATGATTAGTAACTTGTTATGATAATATGATTTAACTGCGAAAAATTTCCTTGTAGGGAGCACGTCAAAGGGGTGGAAGCATTGTCAGAAAAAAATTGGGCACAGGAGCATCACCATAATTGGGCAAATGGGTATGAATCATGAATCATCATAGTTGAGGACCTAGCGACTGCATAACAGGATACACACATTAGACACGCATGAGCTATTAAATAAACATTTAAAATATTAATCTTTTTAACTTAATTAATGCGTACCTCGAATGGCTTTTGGTTGACTTTTCCACCACATCATTATAATACATATTTATGTACGCACACATAGATATATATTAAAGGTGACATCATAATATTTATTTTTATACAAGATTTTATCCATTTAATACATAGATTTAAATGCATGTACAAGAACATAAAATAAATCTTCCAAGATGAAACATGTATTTAGATATGCATATTTAAAAGGTACAACCTTGGATAAACATTACTACGTGTCATCTAAATAAGATATATTTACGTGCAAGTAAATAAATACGTTTATAATATTCTTGTGACTTATAACCTTTCAAATTCTTTTCCTTATTAATTCAATTCTTTACTTGAAACCAAAATGCACATTTGGCATATTGGCATTCAAGAAGCCAAGTCCTTTTCTTTTTAAGTTACGGCTTCTTGGAAGCCAAAAGGTTTTTCGAATACCTCTTTATATTATGGAAGCCGTGAGAGTTCAAGATGACATATACCTCTGCATTATCTCTTACAATGGATTCCTCTGAGATCTTTTTCTTCATTCTTTCCCTACATAACAATTCTACCACAATAACTTTCCTTTCATTATATATTTTCCTTGCTGAAGCACATGATTGATAATCGCACTAAATCTGCATGCAAAAAACGAAAGCAAACTAAAGCTAAAGATATTTACAAGATAACCATTAACTAATAATAGACGTCTTATCTATTATTGTAATACCCTCCCTTAATGGTTAATCTATCTAACACACCAAGCTATCCTCCGAATTTGACAAACTTATCAGGACCAAGAGGCTTGGTGAGAATGTCTGCAATCTGATCTGAGGTAGGAACATACTGCAGATCTATAGTCCCATCTTCAACCAGCTGTCGTATGTAATGACAATGAACATCCACATGCTTGGTTCTTTCATGGAAGACTGGATTCCGTGCTACCTTGATAACGCCTTCGTTATCAACAAACAGAGTAGTCGGTCCTGTTGGTGACATCTGCATATCCCCAAGCATCCGACGAAGCCAGACAGCTTCACATCCTGCCTTAACAGTCCCTCTATATTCAGCCTCTGTAGAAGAGAGAGAAACTGCCTGCTGCTTCTTGCTGGTCCATGTGACTGCACCAGATCCCAAACTGAACACATATCCAGATGTTGACTTTTTATCATCAACAAAGCCTGCCCAATCTGAATCTGTGAACCCACTAAGTTTAGGATTAGAACTCCGAGAATACAGAAGTCCATAATCAGAAGTGCCCTTCACATAACGAAGCACACGCTTTGCTGCCATCCAATGATCAGCCTTAGGAGCTGCCATAAAGCGTGAAATATAGCTGACTGCGAAGCTGATATCAGGCCTAGTAGCAGATAGGTAGATGAGGCTGCCTACTAGTTGCCTATACGTAGTATCATCAATGGAAGGAGAATCAGACTTGGCTGATAACTTGAGACCTTTCTCCATAGGTGTAGATGCAGGTTTGCAATCCTGCATTCGGAATTTGTCTAACAAGGCTCTGGCATATTTGGACTGAGAGATGAATATACCAGAAGACTGTTGCCAAACTTCAACACCTAAGCAATAATGCATGAGCCCAAGGTTAGTCATATCAAAAGACTGGCATAA
Source organism: Cupressus sempervirens (assembly GCA_028749045.1). Taxonomy (NCBI): domain Eukaryota; kingdom Viridiplantae; phylum Streptophyta; class Pinopsida; order Cupressales; family Cupressaceae; genus Cupressus; species Cupressus sempervirens. Next base: position 382,091,990 of record CM053788.1, on the reverse strand, counting down.
GTGTTGTTTGATTCCCTGAATCAAAGATGCCGAACTGCCAATGATGATCAGATCATCCACATAGATAACCAGAAGGATGATGTCACTGTCAGTAGTCTTGATGTACAGATTTGAGTTTGAAGAACTCCTCTTGAAGCCTTGATCACTGAGGTACGTATCAATCTTGATGTACCATGCCCGAGGGGCCTGCTTCAAACCATAGAGAGCTTTTACCAATCTGAGAACCTGATGGTCTTTACCAGCAACCTTGAAACCAGGAGGCTGCGTCATGTAGACCTCTTCATGGAGATCACCATTCAGGAAAGCACTCTTTACGTCCATCTGATGGACCTTCCAGCCAAACTGTGCTACCATGGCTAAGACTAATCTGATGGTCCTCATCTTTGCAGTAGGAGCAAAGGTCTCCTCATAATCAATGCCCTGACGCTGAGAAAAGCCCTTTGCCACTAAACGAGCTTTGTACTTATCCAAAGTACCATCTGATTTGTATTTGATTTTGTAGACCCATTTGCAGCTAATGGGTTTCTTCCCTGGGGGAAGATCAGAAAGGACCCAAGTGTTGTTCTTCAGCAGGCTCTGGTGTTCAGATTGCATGGCCTGTTCCCACTCTGGAATTCCTTTAGCCTTGGAATATGTTTGAGGTTCAAACACACTGTGAATGTTGCCATAAGAGCAAAGTTACAGAATCTATAGTTTTGCTCTTTTTCCGAGTAGTTCTCCCATCAATGAGCTCATCATCATGAAGATCAGCAAGTGTCTTAGCCCACCACTTAGGCCAGAGAGGAGAATGACCAACAGTAGTACTAGGAGATGCTTGATCAGCAGGATCCTGATCAGAAGAATCTAGATCAAACTCAGTTGAAGCATCTTCAAAACGAGGTGATCCTGCAGGAGAAGCCGGAGGTGGCTGTACAGGTATCACTGGCAGGACTAGAGCTGTAGGAGCTACTGGAGCCCTCCCATCAGGTGGACCTAATGGAAGCCGAACTCCCAAATCATGAACCTACATAGGCTGGTCTGCTGGATCAGGAACAGGAGAAACAGGCATGAATGGTCCTCGCTGCTCATCAAAGACTACATCGCGGCTGTATATGAGACGAGATGTCTCAACATCAATAAGGCGGTAGGCTTTGTGAAGACTGCTATATCCAGCAAGCATCACTTTCTGACTCTTGGCATCCAACTTGGTGCGCGAAGCATCAGGGATCCAAACAAAAGCAAGCGAGCCAAAAACCTTCAAGTGACTGATTCTGGGCTTGCGACCTGACCAGGCCTCTTCCGGAGTTTTACCTTTGACCACCACTGTGGGTGACCGGTTCAACAGATAAACTGCAATGTTAACTGCTTCTGCCCAAAAACGCTTCGGAACGTGTCTGTGTTCGAGCATGGAACGAGCCATCTCGGTGATTGTCCTGTTCCGACGTTCAACTACACTGTTCTGTTGTGGCGTGTGGGGTGTGGTGAACTAGCGTTGGATGCCATGTGTATCCAAGAAGCTGGAGAAAACATCAGAACAAAATTCCCCCCATTGTCTGATCTAAGAGTAATAATAGATTTCCCAGACTCTTTTTCAACTAAGGGTTTAAACTTCTGAAATACAATAAATGCATCGGATTTCTTTTTAAGGAAATACACCCACATTTTTCTACTGAAATCATCTGCAAACAACAGAAAATACCTGTACCCAAGAACAGAAGGAGTGGCCATAGGGCCGCAGATATCAGCATAAACAAGCTAAAGTACTTGAGAAGCTCGCCAAGAATCGCCACTGGGGAAAGGTGTGCGATGTTGCTTCCCAGCCTGACATGCGTCACAAACTCCAAGGTGTTGGGTTTGAATCTCTGGCAAACCAAGAACAAGCTCATCCCGAGCAAGTTGTGAGAGATAATGCACATTTAAGTGCCCATATCGCTGATGCCAAAGTGTGCTGATGGAAGATCGCCGAGCAGCCATAGCTAAGTCCTGAGAATCACCAGAATCAGTAAGTCTGAAAAGACCATGATCCTCAAGACCAACTGCAATAGTAGACTTAGTCGTCCGATCAGTGATGGTGCACTGATGTGAACTAAAGGTGACTGCCAAGTGTGGAGAATGTCGCAGCAACTGACTGACCGAGAGTAGATTTAGTTCCATCCCTGGAACATAGTACACATCAAGGAATATGAGCTTCCTCCCAACAGATTGAATTTGAATGTTGCCTTTACCAACAACCGTGTACTCTTCTCCACCACCAAAGATAACAAAATCTGAATAAGGCTGGTAGTCAGTAAACCAATCTCTGCGGTGAGTGAAATGTCGAGAGGCACCTGAATCAATGTACCAGGCAGATGACTGTACATGATCTGCGGGTCTTTTAGCCATGAAGGCATAAAAGGCAGATTCCGCCTGCTCAGTGTGCTCTGCACTGTTCGCTTTGGGTTGCGAACCCGATTGCTTAGACTGGGCAGCTAAGCGTTTCCGACATGCAACCTTCATGTGACCATACTTGTGGCAATAGTTGCATTGAATGTTCTTCTTTTTGGTACCATCGGATGCTGGAGCAAAAGACTTCTGCTGAGATGGTTGCTGAAACTTGCCCTTATCCTTCTGAAAGGATTTCGCAGCAAAGGCTTGCTCAGTGGAGGTGGAACTGGAGCTGCTACCGAACTGTTGTTTCCACCGATCTTGCTGAAGTAGCAGGGTGCAGAGATCAGTGAACTTTAGATCAACACCAGCAAATGTGATGTTGAGAGTCTCGATAAAATGCTCATAAGAATTTGGTAAACTCCGAAGAGTGATTACCACAATATCCTCTTCCTCCATCTTGCGACCGATGGCAAGTAACTGATCACGGATTTCCTGAATCCGATTCAGGTGTGCCTGGAGCGAGGTGCGCTCATCCATGACAATAGAAAACAGAGTGTTTTTCAGAAAGAAGGCTCTGCTCTTGTCGGAAGTCTCATGAAGACCTTTTAGATGTGTCCAGATTTCGGCCGCTGTCTTGCCGGATGGAATCTGAGAAAGCTGGTCATCAGCTACGGATAGTTTGAGAAGCATTACTACCTCTCGATTATTCAGATCCCATGTATCTTGATCCAGATGTAGTAGTTGACTATTATAAAAAGTATAAGATATTATCTTAATATCCTCACTTAATGGTCAACGTACGGATGTTGGAACATTCTATGATAATTGAGACCCTCCCTGGATCTGCAGAATGCTAAAACCAAGAAGCTTTGCCAGAAGAGTGCTATGACTCAAAATAAGTTGCATTTACAAAACTTCGTTTTTGTGGAAAAAACGATAAAACCCAAAATCTCACGCAACCTTGCGTATTACAAACAACTTGAAATGATTTTTGAGGAGAAAATCAACAAACCCAAAATCTCACACAACCTTGCGTATTACAGACAACTTGAAATGATTTTTGAGGAGAAAATCAACAAACCCAGAATCTCATGCAACCTTGCGTATTACAGACAACTTGAAATGATTTTTGAGGAGAAAATCAACAAACCCAAAATCTCACGCAACCTTGCGTATTACAAACAACTTGAAATGATTTTTGAGGAGAAAATCAACAAACCCATAAAAAACAGAAACAGATTCAGAAGGCGAAAAATGCAGCTTCGCCTTGATTAGGACCCGGAGAAGTCGGACGCTACGTAACACCCAGAACAAGTTGATCAGTGTTTCGATATTTGAAGATTGCGATGATGCGCTGCTTCCAGGTTCCATAATTGCGACCATTGAATTTGGAATTATGTTCGAGCAGAATATTTGTCAGAGATGCCATGGCACGTTTTTCAATGAAAAACTGTGAAAATCTGTGAAGGCACATTCTTCGAGGCAAAAATACTAAAGACCCAGAAGAATCAGAGAATGACCCAGAAGAGAGCTCGAAAAACCTAGAAGGAATTTGCTGTTGTTTTCTAGATCTGCTGGCACAAAAATCGAGGCACCCAGAAAAAACGGACGACAACCCAGTTGAGCTCTCGAAAAACCCACCAAGAATCAGCAAACAAAATATTTTTTCGACCCCAAAAATTTGGGTTTTGAAAAAAATGGCCCTAGCTGAAAAAAGCTTGAAAAAACTTCAGATTTCTTGATAAAAAATGGCAGATTTTTCTTCAAGGATCGATGTGCATGGACGAATGGGGCTAGAGTGTACTGAACAAACACAGGCAGACCCGAGTTCGAGAATTTCTCTAGGCCGAAAACCCTAAGTGGGTTTTAGAGAAATTCAACAGAAAAAATTTTGAAAAAATTTAAACAAATAATTTCATGAAGAAATTATAATTTTTTTCGAAAAAATTTAAGTAATAGCTCTGATACCATATTACGAGGTAATTGGTAAATACTTGCTTATTAATAACAGAGACTGAAAGGTCAATTTATACAAAAGGAAGAGACGATGTTTCCTTAGGAAACGATCGTAAAGAATAGAAACATTCTATTCCAGAGAAAGCAAAAAACGAAAGCAAACTAAAGCTAAAGATATTTACAAGATAACCATTAACTAATAATAGACGTCTTATCTATTATTGTAATAAAAATTAGGTTGCTTGGTGGCTAACCAAGTGTTCCATGTCTATTCCGAGTAGGGAGGGTCTTTCTAATTAAAGAAAGTGTGGGGATAAGTTGAAGGTCCGTGGTTGGGCGGTTTAGCCCCTGACAATGTTTCCCTCTCCACGAGATGTCAAAATGTGCATCAGACAAAGATACGTTGAGCATTCAAACATTTATTCGTAACACATACTTTTACTTTTATGATATTTATACACGTAGAAGATATGATGGATTAATTTATATAGTTGAATTCCGTTATTTCCTTTGATGAAAGCAACCTTTCTCATCAATATAATTGGTAACCATTTAGATTGGTTGACATTCCAACTAAATATGGAATATATCTATAGGATTGTTATTTCAGTCTTTCATTTATAAGAATAATGATTATGAGCATATCTTCTAATCTTATGATATTGCCACAATTAGCAATAGGAAGAAAAGGAATGAAATAGAGCTATCTAACACCCCAAATGATACAACGGTATCCGATGCCCTAAATGATACAGTGGTATCTGACAACCCAAATGACACAGTGGTATTCGATGCCCTAAATGATACAGTGGTATCTGATGCCCTAAATGATACAGTGGTATCTAATGCCCTAAAAGATCCAATGGTAATTGATGCCCTAATTAATACAGTGGTATGTGATGCCCTAAATGATCCAATGATAATAGATGTCCTAATTGATACAGTGGTATGTGATGCCCTAAATGATCCAATAGTAATCAATGCCCTAATTGATATAGTGGTATTTGATGGTAATCGTCATTTGATTTGATATAGTGGTATTGGATGGTAATCGTCATTTGATCCTAAGTGGCATTTGTGCACTAACCAGGGTGTTTGCAGAAGCATCCCTGGATTGATTTTGGTTTCAAATTCCATGGTATGTAGATTTTTAAATTCCATAGTAAATTCATTGATGGTGTTTTTCAATTGTTAGTTATGAAATTTTCGCTTATCTGATTGTAAATGTTAATCCCATTCACATGAACGTAACTGATATAACTGTCTTCCTAAGAAAATGAAGCAATAATTGTATTTCTTTGATATGTTAGTTGTTAGTTAAGACCTTGGAAAAGTGATTGTTACAATGGAAGGGTATTAGAATAATGCTTACATATTTATTGAGTTAATGGTCAATAATGTAATATTAAGTCTAGTTAGTTAGTTCCTAAATTTGTCTTATGTTACTGATTGTTTCTTTAGGAAGCATCGTTAATGTAATTGTCTATATATGTATATTTCTTTTTTTTAATAAAATAATGCAACTACCATTGTAACAACAATCAATTAACATGTGCCAATGTGGGGTTTAAAACACCAATAAGGATTTACATTGCCCACTACTAGAAGAAGCCATCAAAAATACATGTCTCGCAATTGATGACTACAGAAAAGTAGGGCAAAGAAAGGGCTAAGCATTTTATCAAATAGGAAAATAGTAGGAATAGAGTGCTCATTAACTTTTAGACTTTAGCCAAGTAGCAAATTGATTTTCTTGAAATCCATACATGCCTTGTCTGAGTCATAAATATTGAAATTTTGTGCAATCTATAGGAAGAGATGATCCGAGAAGCTAGGGTGGAGAATATTCCCCAATTTGTCATGAGTTGCAATGGCATAAGTAGTTCGCAATGTTCCTTTTCAGAACATTTCTAATTTTTGCCCTAAAACAATAAACCTTGCTCAAAATGTTAATGGCTTTCTCTAAAACTATGAATTTATTATAAATAACATATTGATTTCCTGCTAAATTGTCCTTCCATCCAAGATTTCTTCTATTATGTCTTCTTTGAGGGTGCTTTCAGATCTGCCTGACTTGGGAGTTTTTGTTCCTAACTAACAATGGAAAATCGAGGGTTTTCATCCTCAACTTAAAAAGAGAATTTATCCATAAGACTCTTTACCTGGGAGGGTTTCGCTGTAGATCAATAGTAAACACTTGTTATATTTGTTCTAAAGATTGATAAATTAATTGCTGTCCTCTTCTCGAGGAAACAATCTCCTTTTTATATCCAATTATCAAGGGAGTCACAACTTTTCATATTTGGAGGAATCACAACCCTTCCCCCACAAATGCCGCCCCTTGATAACTTTATTTTAATTCTCAGGCTAGCACGCCCTTTTTTATTTATTATACAGCACTATTTGCATTGCCTGGACAATGTTTTAAGCTGTGACCTGCTATCTTTGACTGGGCATGACACAAGCCACCATCCTCTCCAGCACGATGCTTTACTCAAATACTATCTATGGGAATTAAACCCTCTGGTTTGGGTCCAGAACTTGTTGCAAAGGCATTGGCTCCTCTTAACGATGAGAATTATTGGTCACATAGACCACACAGGTGATTCTCACAACATTCATGCAAAATCCCCTATTTAGGGTATAAAAATTATTCTGCTAAGTACAAATGGCTGCCCTCCTCCTGAAATCAATTTATATATCAAAAGAATCAGCTCTGATCCATCCTTCCTGGATGCATTTGTTAAATGAACTGTAGATCCTTTTCATATCACTAATGTGGATAGAAACATGCCTTTTCTAACATCCCTCTCCCTTGGCAAGATTCACACCTCTTCAAAGCTAAGATTCACACCTCTTGAAAGCTGAGCAATGTCCTAACAAATCCAAGTTGATTCCCTAGGAGATATCATTATTAATCTAGTCGGCAACTCAAATAGTTTTAGTTGGCCTCTCTTAGTTTTGAATGGCCCTCTTTTAAATAGTCTATTTCTTATGTTTCTATTATTTAGAGGCGTGATTATGATCTCTGACAGGGATATGACAGTCCTCCCTTCCCAAGATTGCTTGTCCTCAAGCAGTGGTAGTTTCCATTCTGTCTTCTAAATCTTGTAAACATGAGATCCCAACTCAACCCTTGGAGATTTGTAATTTAGATTCTCCGGGTGATGTAATTAGCTTCTGCTGAATAACTTGATATCACTAGAAGTTGTAAAATTCAACTAGGGTATTTTTTTAATTAAAAATTCTAGCAACATAATCATGAGTCAGGTTTGTAATTTTAAATAAGTTTTCTATTGTCCTTAGAAAGAAGGGCAAAAAGGCATCAATCTGAAAATCAATTTCTATTTTGGCATCACTTGTATTGGAAGGACTGATTTGGTTGACCCAATGTGTGCACAATAACATGGGTATCTCTTTCTGGTAAAGAATGTGAAGCCTAACACTTATTAAGATAAGGATTAAAAGCATAACACATATCCTTAGATGTGATGAAGTCCTCTTGGCTGTGTTGCTTTAGTTGATAATATTCCTATGTGCACAAATTTTCACTGCAGTCATAAGTTGATAAGTGGCTAATACTTGCTTGCCTTCTACTCGAAGAAAAGCTGTCTATAACTCAAGAAAAAGTGGTTGTTTAAACTTTTATGATGTCTTCCATGTAAAATTTCATATAGCACAAAATATTCAAGGCAATGCTTTAGACTGTATGCTGTATAAAAATTATACTTGAGATGGATGTAAACACCAATAAACCACACATGGAATAGATGTGCTAAAAGTACACCAGACATTATACGAAGCATATTCAAGATATAAGCATACATTACCAAGAAACGCAGACACAAGAAATAATAATCACGCTAAACACACAACAAACATGAAGCAAACATGGAAACACATGTAAGATATAAAGGTTACATGCAAGACACGATGCATACTTGAGAAAGGTACACGTATAAAAGACATAGGGAGTAAAGATGCTGTAAGCACATCAGAACTGAAGTAAACACATAAATTGTAGAATAGGAAGCATATTGAAACAAGAAACATTGACATATACATGTAAGGCATCAAATATACACGCAAGGCATGAAGCATCCACATAAGGCATGTAAGGCATGAAGCAATACGCATATATACACTTAAGGCATGAAGTATACATTTAAGGCATAAAGCATCCACATAAAACATGTAAGGCATTAATTTTTAAACCCTGGCTGGGCCATTGTACTACTACTCGCATCTCAAGACATGTAAGACATAAATTGATATGGCTTATCTCATCACATTCAAATAAGAATTACATCTCTAACTACTTTTTGCTCATGTTTCATTTAGTATTTGTGAATTTAGGGCAAAATATAAGATGATCCGAAAAGGAGATATTACAATATAAAAGAGCAATGTTCTTGCCAACCTGAGAGACATTACTATAGTATTCGAAGGGTATGGATAAGAAATTATTGGAAATCATTTTATCGCGGTTTCAATTAATTACCACTGCAATTAAAAAGAAGATCTAAGCAGACCTTTGAGCAGACTTTTGAATTTCTAATAACCAATATATTTCAGACTTTCAGAGCAGATTCAGCAGACCTCATAACTTCGTAAATATTAGATATCGAAGTTCGTAAGAAGATTCTGAAGCAATTTTTTGATCGATAGACTCTAAAGCAATTTATTACAGACCTTTTCCAAACTAGTGAACAGATTTGAACAGATTCGTGAGCAGATTGTATCAGACCCTTTTAAACATGAATTTTGAAGAACCTTAAGCAGATTTTGAAGGTGTTTTGTTGCAGAACTTAAGGGGGCATACATACAGACCGTGAATAGACTATAAGCAGATTTATGTTTGATAAGGAGTTTTAGAACTAATCAAAGAACGAGATCAATCATTTATCCTTTTATTTCTTTTAAGGAGACATAACAATTATTACAGAGAATAAAGACCATAAGGACAATCTAAAACCCTTCGAAAAATCCAAGGATTTGGTCTATATGGAAAACTTCATGAAAATAGTTGCAGAATTACATCAAAGGAAGAGCTAAAGACAAGATGACAGTCCATAGAACATGATAGAGAAAAGCCAGCCCTGTGTTGCATGGATGAAGTTATGATAGTCCAAAATGAGATATTCACGACTTTCTAAACCAAGAAAGGAACACAAGAGAGACAAGGGTTTTGAGAACCAACCCTACATGGAAGAACGATGAGAAGTGGCAGTCCTATGATATAGATAAGAAGCAAGTTCGATTACCCCAAGGGATGGATCTAGTCTCGGTTGGATGTTGCTGCCTCTCTAGTCTTGGTTGGATGCACCTGCCTCTCGTGAACTGAGAGATAAATTAGTTACCCCAAGAGATGGATCTAGTCCCAGTTGGATGTTCCTGTCTCTTATGATCTAAATGATGAATTGATTACCCCAAGGGATGGATCTAGTCCTTGTTGGATGTCCCTGCCTCTTGTGGGAAAAGTGATGAATTTGGTACCTCTAGAGATGGATCTAGTTCTGGTTAGACATTCCCGCCTCTTGTGGGCCAATGATGAATCTATTACCCCAAGGGATGGATGTTGTCCTAGTTGGATATTCTTGTCTCTTGGATGAATCTAGTTCTTGTTGGATGTCCCTGACTCTTGTGAGCAAAGTGATGAATTTGTTACTTCTAGAGATGGATCTAGTTCTAGTTGGACATTCCCGCCTCTTGTGGGCTAAATGATCAATCTGTTACCCCAAGGGATGGATGTAGTCCTGGTTGGACATTCTTGTCTCTTGGATGGATCTAGTCCTTGTTGTATGTCCTTGCCTCTTGCAGACAAAGTGATGAATCGGTTACCTCTAGAGATGGATCTGGTTTTGGTTGGGGAATCTATTACCCCAAGGGATGGATGTAGTCTTGGTTGGACAATCTTGTCTCTTGTGGACCAAGTGATGAATTGATTTCCCAAGAGATGGATTTGGTCCTAGTTGGATGTTACTGTCTCTTGTGGATTGTATTTATTCAAAGAGATGGATTTGGTCCTAGTTGAACGTTCCTACCTCTTGTGGATTGGTTACTCCAAGAGATGGATCTGGTCAAGGTTGGACATGCTTGCCTCTTGTGGATTAGTTACTACACAAGATGGATCTGGTCAGGGTTGAACGTTTCGACCTCTTTTGGATCGGTTACTCCAAGAGATGGATTTGACCCTGGTTGTATGTTCCTACCTTTTGTGGGTTGGTTGCTCCAAGAGATGGATCTAGTTTTGGTTGGACATTACTGTCCCTTGTCGATTCAATTACTCGAAGAGATGGATCTAGTCCTAGTTAGCCATTCTTGACCCTTGTTGATTGATTACCAAAGAGATGGATCTCTTGATTAGACATTCCTGACTCTTGTGGATTGATTACTCCAAAAGATAGATCCACTCCTAGTTGGATGTTGTTGCCTCTCGTGGGCCAAACAAACTATATCTAGACATATTCATGCGTAGGCTCTACGTTTTCATGTGTGTGCTTTGTCTTTTTATGTGTATGCTTTGTGTTTGGATTCAATCATGCATCTACTTCATGTTTGCTTCATGTCTTAATGCAATCATGCGTATACTTTTTGTTCTCAACTGTATGTCGTGCTATATTATCCCTAACTGGATATTTATGAACTTTTGACTAAAATCTCAGAAATTTGTAAACTAATGAATTCATGCAATGTCTTTCAGATTTCACCAGCAAAACCCCATTTTGAAAATAAGTCTTAAAATGTTATTGCCATAAACCTCCAAGGGAATACATTTTCATTAATGATATTTCATTAGAGGTCTTCTAAAACTTCTGAATCAAATCCAATCATAGATTCAATAGCTGCAGCAAAATTGGATAACGGAAAAGACGAACCTAGAATACAATGAGAAACACCCGCACGATGTTGCCAACCGCCAATGGATTTCCATCCATTGTCCAAGATTGAGGGTTTCTATCCTCTCACTTGTTGAAAGCTGAAGCTTTCTTAAATAGCTCTCCAAGAGAGAAAATGAAATCTAAATCACCAAACCACGTATGCTGAAAATGGGCTCCCTCTTCCCTTTTTAAGCACAAACAGGTGACTCTTCGCATTCCTCTTTCTATTTCTCTATTTCCTTTTTTAAATAATACTTTTCTCCCGCTTAAGGAAATAAAGTGTCCATAGATAATAAAGTGACATTAATAATAATAACTTAAGTTACAAAGTCACTTTCGAATAAATCAGTTAAATCTTCAGGTGTTAAAATCTCTAATCAGATGGATTTGGATATACATGTGTGATAACTTGCCGGAAAGGTCTCAACAAGACACTCCTAGACCAACCCTCAAACACCAAGAATGTGAGCCTGATGACTTACTAAAAGTAATAAGTGTCTGGAAACCCCACTGAAACAACCCCAATTGGCAAGCAACTAAAATCGCTTAGGCCAAAAACTGAACTGATCCTAGAGAAAACTCGGTTAGCGCTTGGGACCAAGGCAAAACGGGTTAACTGTGCAACAAAAATCATTGTCCTTGTAAAGGGGCCATGGCACTTCCTTTTCTACATATTATTAGTTGATCTAGAAGAAGAGAATAGCTTAGAGTGAACCAAGAGATATGATTTGAGGTACGCTATCATGCAAATATTGGTTTTTGCAAATCAAGCACCATTATTAGATGGCTTGATCCTTTAGTCTAGAAGATGAGAGAACGCTTGTCTTAGCTAAAATCTGTCAAGTTTCTACTATTGATCATAATTCACATTCCAAATAAAGGAGAAAGCATATATGATAATATTTGAGTTGTGCAACAGAAGAAAGATTGAGGATAGAATTCCATGATCATTCAATCATTGCTTGGGGACAAGCAATTTTGGAAATGGTGGACTGTGATGTACCCTTTTTAAATTAGGATTTATTAATAATAATTAAATATAATATAACAAAATGATTAAATTAAAAATAAAATAATAAAACTAAAATATAGCATAATCTAATTAAAATAAGTTAATGAAGGGGCAAAAGGCATGAAATGAAAAGTTGTGACTCCACCAAACATGAGATATAGAAAGGGAGAAGAGAATTTCATTTGAAAAGGAGAGAGAGGAAAGGAAGAGAAAAGAGGTGTGAAGAAAGGAAAAATTAATAGAAGAGGAAAAAGAAAGGAGATGAAAATAAATGACTCCTTCAAAGGGAAAAGGTTACGAAGGGTTAAGGTTCTTCAAAAAGCTAGTACTTACGAAGGTTTGTGATTCTTTTGAAGAGGGACATGTATGAAGGATTGTGATTCTTTCAAAGGGCAGCCATGATGAAGAGGTGTGAATCTCCTCCACATTGGAAGATATAAAGGGGAGAATGTTTCATGTTTCATGTGAGGAGGACATCAAAGGGAGTGCGAGTAGGGGAATAATATATTATTCTTAGAGGCAACAAAGAAAAGTGGAGAGGCAATTCTAAAGAAAGGCAGTGAGCCTTTCACCAATAAAGTATGCAGAATATTTTATTCTAAGCAAAAAGGGAGAACAATAAAAGAGTATTATTCAGACCTTGAGAGCAGTCTAAGCAAAAGAATTCAATTGGATAAAGAAGATTTATCTATAAGATCAACCTGATATGAGAAATCTGACTTCAAGATATTTACACAGCTTATCTCATCTTATTCTAATGAGAATTACATCTCTAACTACATTTTTGCTCCTGTTTCATTTCAGATTTGTGAGTTTAGGGTAAAAGATTAGGTGATCTTGAAAGGGGATATTACAAAAATCCAGCAGATGGGTAAAAATCAGTTTTCTAAGCTTTATACTAAAACTTTAAGATTTGAAATTTTAGTTGATACATTTTATTTGCAGATTTGCGGAGGGAGATTTATGGTGTTGGCATACCAAATCTTTATAGGCTTGCTACACATGTATATGACCTAGACTTCACGTCTTGTTGTGAACACAACTGAAGTCTTTTTGAGAACATTTGAACAGAGCAAAAGAGGAAAAACCAAGTTGACTGAAGAGAGAGTCAATGACCATGTCTTCATCTAATACAACTCACATTCAAACTGAAAAGTTGGAGGATCATTCCCATGCCACTAATGGCATTGATTCTTTTGTCGATTGGATTGCCAAAGAAGCAGATATCATGTTCACTGATTTAGATCTCACTGAACTGGATAGAGAAGCAGTGGCAGCTGAAGCATCAAAGGAAGACATATTGAAGAAAATTTAACTCCTTGTGAGGCTTCCAATTTACCTCTAAATTGGTGCTCAAAAGTGCTAGAACTAGGCATGGGAAAAAGCCAATATAGGTTGTATTTGGCTGTTTTTCAACATATATTAACAGTTCTACAGCTAGTATTTATTAATTTTGTAGCAATGCAATGTATTGCTTGATGTTGATAATCTCACATTACAAATTTTAAGTATTTCACAGTCACATAACATGTGTGATCTTTGAAATATGAATTAGAATAGACTTATGTGTTATTTAAATGCAAAAGTTTCTGGTATTTTCGTGTATTTATGTTTTTCTTTTTGGCCATATTTTGACGAATCCTGAGTCTAATTTTTCCAAGTATGTTATACAAAATGATATAGTTTTTTAAGCTTGCAAACTTGACTAACTTTCCTATGAACACACAAAAAATAAATCATGTGTCTTATACAAAACCAAGTAAGGCCATAGCAAAATACACTATATCTCAAACAAAGACACATTCTGCCATCAAAAAAGAATGCATACTTGCATCTCATAATCAACGGAGCTGGCTTGAGAGCTTTTGGTGCATTTCGAATCCGTTTCCTGGAGTGCGTTACCTGTTAGAATCATATAAAATCAGTCATCCATGAAATTTTCCAAGTTGCATGACAAAAACTAGAGTTTTATGACTGACATCATTAAGACCACATGCACGGACTATTTATTTAATAATTATTTCTGATTCTTAGTAAATTCTTTAGATCAAAGCCAGCAGAATACATTGTCACCTGATTCTCTCAACAAAAATTGACACCTGTCTTTCCCATTTGTGTATTTAAATGGATTACACAATCATAATTATTATACTGAGGCGGGACTGGAAAAGACTCACGAGTCAGTCCTCAGTCACTCAAAATGAACCAAAATTAATGAATTCGGTCAACCCTGGCATTCTCTATGAGACGTGATATGCCACCACCATAACAAAGATATCAATGCCTGAGAAAATTGTCTTAATCCTAAGACTTCACGACTTTTTATACTAAGCCAAAGAGAACAAGAAGAATGAGCAAACAGACAGAAATTAAGGATTGGAATGAACAGAATTGATCACTTGGAGGACAGTAATTAATAGAAGCAACAAATTAGACAGCTATTCTACTTTACGAAGGAGCAATGATTAAAATAAAGAAAACAACACTCTGATATGAACAGTGATTAAGTAATGCCAACAGCAAACAATTACTAATAGCAATTAAGACAAAGCAGTGATTTGTTAAGAAAGCTTGTGACAATTCCTTGTGGACAGCGACTTCTAAGAGTTGTCTCTCTTAAAGAGACATGAAGATATAAAGGAAAAAAGACCACAATGGAGGAAGGCATCAAAGAAAACAATTTGACTGGCATTGGTGCTTATAAAGAGCAGATCAGTTCATAAGATATTAGTGATCAGACATATAGATCAGATCACAAATTACTGTTAAATGCAAGCAATAACATTTGTAATATCCACTTTCTAGCATTTAAAGCATGATGATGTCGTTAGCCTATTTCCCCTTGGTCCCATAGGCTAACCTAGACATTTAAGGGAGTTGGAGACCATTTGGCCTAGGCAATTTTGGTTGCAAATCATTCCAAGGTTTTTAGATGCAATTTTAGGCATACTTACTATTTATAATTTTATACTAACTCATTCTGACTGGACCTTCAGCGGTAATGACATGTCGATGGTAAATGTTTAATATTAACAGAGGATTTATTTATCATTGATGTGATTTGTGTATTAATAAAGTTAGTTTATAAATCTAAATTTATATATATATATATCTTTATTAATGCATATTCTGTAGATGTGAGAAACATTTAATTAAAATAGTTCCACTTTACTTGATGACACATTGGAGGATATAAAATGTTTGGAGACTTAAGATTAAAAGAAAAAGAAAAACAACACGGAAAAAAAAAGGTGATAAAATAGGGGAAAAACAAAATCCTGAAAGAAAAATAGGAAAGGGCAAAAGAGTCAATTTGTTTATCCCAATTTGACAGGGTGAGTGAATGAGCTCTTGGGATAGCACTACAAAAGCAATTGAAGAGCTCTCTTTCAGCATGCTTGAACATATATAAATTTATAAAATTGGTTGGAGAATTTATATTCTTGGGCTTGGAGGATGAAATCCTTTACTCGTTGGCATTCTCTTCACCGTTCAAAGATACTGACAGGAGGATTTGTGAATTGCTTGAGCACTAAGGTAACAATTTGTTTATGCATTATAGTTGTTACTTTATCTTATGCAATCTAAGTGGCTGGGAGTGTTTGAACTACTGCAGCTACATACTATTTATATATGTTGGCTGAGTGCATTTAGCTTATAATCAGAGTTTTGCTGGCTGTACAAGACTGATAGAGAGTTGAGCAGACTGGTAATTCTATACATGTGGATTGTACTGGAATGAAAAAGCTACAAGGGAAGTCATATAGGTTTGAGATTGATCAGAAAAGATTGCCGTACACTTTGCATTCATCTGCAGGTGTCATACATGCTGGAATAGAGTCATAAAATCTCAGATGGTCGTACACTTTGCATTCATCTGTGGGTGCCGTACATGCTGGAATAGAGTCGTACAAAGTTGAATAAACCTAGGGGGTGGTGATAAGGGTTTGTTAATGCTGTCTTTGTTCTCAAAAAACTCTGTCAACGCTAGAGCAGCAATTTCTGCATATGCAATTCCTGTAATACTTTCATTAAGAAATCAGATTTTAATCTGTTGCTAACATATTTCAGAATTATTGGTGTTGAATAAAGGAGTTGTTTGATTTAATGTTGCTGTTGATTAATATAGTACCTGCATTTCCCATACACGTGTATATTTGTGTTCATAAGTCCAATCTATAACTCTTACCAGCAACTACATATTTAACAATCACACAAATCAGAAATTAAAGGGAGAAACATAAAGTGTGAAAAAAAGGGCAGACCCATATAGTGCTATCAAAGCAGTGTATCATGTCATCCTGGTGAGTACAAAATGATTAGACTGTGATATAACAGATTGGAGTATGCAACCATAGACTTATCATGATACGTCACACCAAAACAAGATAGGGTTCAAAGGATAAGAGGATCCAGAAAGAAACAGGATTATGGGTGAAGAGAAAACAGGATATACAGGTGAACAAATCATAGGGAATATGGGTGAAAGAAAGGGATCCAGATGAAGAAAGATGTCTGAAATTGTTGGTTCACTAGTTCATACACATCAACAAGCAGAACTGAGAACTCAGCAACAGAACCAACTGTTGGACCTTTTGACTCAGATGATGAATAGACGGAAGGGGTTAACAGAATTGAAGCACAATTATCCAAACATAGTGAAAGTTGTCAAAATTATAGAGAGCTAGGAAAATTTAAAGTTATTGTGAGAGCATCTGAGGTGGTTCGGATCCATCTTTAAAAGGAAGGTAGGAGTAAATGAAAAAGATTATTCTAGTGCAACAAACAATAAGAAACAAACAAATGAAAAATATTCAAAGTAGATCATTCAAATGGAGATAGTGCCTTGATACATAAAGATCATATGATAGAGTTTCCAAAACAACCTTTGAAAACACATGCAGCTATTGTTGATGAATCTGTGCACAAAGGTTAACACGAAACAACTGTCATGGGATTGAGTTCAGATATTATAAGAGATGATGGTTTAGATGGATATAGGTTGCATGATCATACATAACCTTTGGAGAGGAATCTTTATGAAGACATCAATGCAAGTGAATTTGGAAGTGACTTCTCTCATCTTCTCATAGAGGTAACCACTCATGAGGACAATGAGCACTTTATCTCTAAACAAAGCAATCAGCCTTCTTAGAGAAGTTCACAAATTTTATTGATTCAGATCCACAATATACTGTTGAAAATGATAATGAGGATGCATGAGAGACTTGGGACAGCCTTGGAGTCATTGATGAAAGGTACAACACTTCAGATTTTGATATTCATTGTCACAGCAGTTCTCTTCATTTGCATAAATAGGATTGGGAGAATCAATTGTGGTGTTCAAAGATAACCCATTGTTTGAGGCATGTGTAAAGAAGAGATGTGAAAATCTACTTTTTGAGTTGGATGATTGAACAACTCTAGGTTGAAGTGTTACATGTGGTGAACATAGTAAGATATGAGAGATCCAAGAGAAGACTTATGAGATGATTTGTTACTCCCTTGGGAGACCGCCAAATACAAGATATGTAAACAAGGAGACGGATGGGGAGTTCATAATGAGTTTTATGACATTAGGAGATGCAGATTTTTCATGGGATGAGTTGATTCTTGGAGACTTCAACATTTTAGATTTTAAAAGGATTCCAGAACTTGTTCTTGAGCTTGCTGAAAACTTCAGAACAGCACTAAGTAAAGGTAGTTTCCAGCATGTTTCTTAGTACATTTTGGTGAAGGACACAAATATGACATCTACATTCTTGAAATTCATCCTTTGCATTGAGTGGTGTTATATGTCATACATAGCTTTCTTTGGGATTGGATTTGAAGACTACTATTGCTACTTGCACTTCACTTTTGGGCGCTGTCATAAATAGGCTACAAGGGATTAACAAAGAAGTAACAAAATTCTATGATATGTATTTTGTTTTGGAAGGCACATGTATTTTGTTTTGGAAGGCACTTGGTGTTGTGCACCTTTCTAGGAATGTTAGAAATAATTTTTGCCTACGTATCCATGCTTTCGATTCTCAACAAGAAATGATGGAGCTCATTGCAGATGTTTAAAGTGAGTGATGGAGGGATAGTTAATGTTGTAGCTTCAGTCGGATTGAGCCGACCTAGAGATAATCCTTCTATGGTTATTGGTTAATCATCAATTAGACAAGCTCTCGCGCGCGCGCGTGTGTGTGTGTGTGTGTGTTATTGTTAACATTGTCCAAATGGTTATTAACTTACAAATTACCATAGAGACATGTCTCCTCTACTCATATTTATATACATTTAAATCTGCAATTGGGAAATACAGAAACAATGGCAGTGTTATTACATTTGCAGTGATCCTATACCTTTAACATGGTATCAAAGCCAAACACGAATGTAAGAAAGCAACTTGTTTTACATGAACACTTCATTACAATTCAAAATATCGTACATCTCCCTAACCAGCTTTGTATGAAAAGCATGAGAAGTGCAGCAGGCTATATACGAAACTACTTAGGGATGCAAGGAAGGCATCGAATCGATAGAGATTGCTGCAATGTAAACCATACACTGCTTATGGTAGAAGAGTTATCACGGTAGCAATGTTGTTGCAGCTGGCTTTCGTATCAGAACCAGTTAGTAAAGTATCTCCTCTGTTTTTGCTGCTAATAACAACACTTCTATGCTCTGGCAAGTTCTTGATAACAACCAACGTGTTTCTTGCTTTTAACATTTGCCTTCATGAAGACAAGTTAGCAGCTACTGAGCAATGCCCAGTGGAAAAACATTCTGCTGTGTAACTGTAGGGCCATATAAATCAAATATTCAAGAGGTTCCAAGAAACACCTACATATTCTGAATACTTGGTCAACCTCTGCGTGTATGCTCCATCCAATCTTCTTCCCAGGGGTGATGTGAAGCCACACAGTCCAGACTAGAGGTTTTGACATTCCACCTTTAATATTTCCACCCAGCAATCAAGCATGAGGTGGCACTTGCAGTTTCTGTGTACTGCAAACACCATGGCAACAAGCAAATATAGAAATGACAATTCCTCTTACAGAATGTGATTATTATATAACTGCTGAACTGGTTCTTTTCTCCTTGATTCATTGCCGCAAATAAAGCAAACCGATAGATATGTAAATGTCAGCATACATATTTCATCAGAACTAATTTTCTATCGCAGGGTTAAGGGACGAATAAAATAATAAAGGAGGTTAAAAAGTCTATTCAACTCATCGAATTACCAAAGGAAAGTAATCCGCATCCGCGATCAAACCCCACCGAACATTAAACATCAGGTAATGGGGAAAGTAAAAAGAAGCAGCTAGAGGGTCGACCAGAATAAGTGAAGTATATGAATTATTGGGTCTGGCTGATGGGAATTCGAAGACTTATTTTGTTCCTCCGAAGGTTTATGGATACAATCTGTTGGTTCCCAAAACCATAGATTGGAAATCCAAGAGCTTTGTCGATTCTCAAATAGGATTTCTCAATCAGTTCTGGCCAATGAACGGGAATAATACAAATTCCCCTACACTTCAGGCTTCACTACACCTAGGTGGGTAAACCTTCACTTCAAACCTAATCATCTTGCTCAAAGCTTTTATATAGTGAATTTTGTTTTATTGAGTTCTTTAGGGTGGCAAATTCTCAAACTCCATCGATATGAAGTTATGTGATTGCTTGAAATGGTTGAATAATTATGTAAGGTTATCAATGATAGATTAGATGCTTGTTATTAACAAACTCAGCAATTACAATATCAAGCGGTGAATTAAGAAATGATTAATGTGGTGCTTGGTCTTGCAAGTATGTCACTAAATATCAAACTTGAAGGGGCATGGTTAATAAGGTTGAAGCCAATCAAAAGGGGGCAGCCACTACCAAAGAGTCACTTTCTTTAAAGATGTACAAAGGTATAAGAAGACCGTGATGGAGGAAGGGCAGAAAGAGAAGCAGATCAATACTCTTAAGAAGGGGATTGGTTCATAAATCAGCATGAGTGCTCATCCAAAGAGCACTGATCAACATCTAAGAGGGAATCAACATCAAGTCAGATCTGTCAATATTGCAAAAGCAGACTGAAAGGCAAGATTTAGGGAAGTCCCAAAAAGGGGACATTACACATACATTGGCAATGTTAATTATGTATTTAATTATTGCACTAAGGGAAAAGCAACAGGAATGTGACAGACAAGAATACCTCAATAGATGTAAAAAGGTGGTTCTTCGCTCTGAAATAACCTAATAAGGATGTTGAAAATGAAAGACTATTTGATCTGCATTTGTTTAGTGTAAATGAAAGATCTTTTAGTTCTACTATGTCCCCTTTTTGGAATGCCCTAAATCCTGTTCATGCACATCATAATATCAAGTCTGCTAACTTTCTCTCATTGGATGCTGATCGCTGCTCTTGGCGATGAGTAATATTGCTCAGCGGTTTGATCTTCCTTGATTGATGCCTTGAGGTCTGGGTGATTGATGATTGATCAGTCCCCTTCATTGCTTGGAATGAATCCTCCTTTATACTTTATTGGTGGAAGGCTTGAGTCAGCGTTTCTAACTGTTGTCTTTTGAAAATAATATATTATTCTCCAAATTGATCTCCATTGGATCACCTCCTCAAATGAAATTCTCTCCCCTTTATATCCTCCAATGCAAGGGAAAGTCGCACCTCTTTATAATGGTCAGAACCTTGCACAATTACCAGCCTAAGAAAGGGTCATAACTCTTAAGCATTGCTGCCCCTTTGAAAGAGTCACGCCCTTATCTTCTTCCCATTCCTTTCTTCTTCCATTAATGTTTCTTTAATTTATTTTGCTCCCTTCTTTCTTCCTTCCTCCATATATCCCTTTTGAAAAGAACTCTTCTCTATTTTATATCTTATATTGAAGGAGTCACAATTCTTCATCGCACGCCTCTTGACCTTCATTAAACTCAATTAATTATAATTATATTATATCATATTTAATTATTTAATTTTAATTTTATGTTTTAATGTCATTATTATTTATTAATAAATCCTATTTCAGAAAGGAGATATTATAATTCCGTGCCGGTAACACTTCCCTTTCAATTTTTCGGATTTCTTTGTTCTGGGATTTACACTTCTTGTTACTGCCTAGGTAGTAGTAGCATTATTCCAGGCTCATGCATATATGGTTTTCATTTCCCCTCATTCGTAGCTCTGTGTACAATTGATATGCTACAAATACGAAAAACGTTACAGGTAGAAAACACGTAAAACATTCAAAAATTCACTGCCATTCCCGAAGCAAAAAGCTATTTTGTCGCAAGAAATGCCTAAAACGAGCACCCTTTCTGCAAGTTTGAATTTTTCACTCTGGTCGGAGTAGGATGGGGGAGGTCACACTTAACCCAAGTTTGCTCATGAAGTTAAAAACCCACAAGAACAAAATTTGAATAATATTGAAGGCACATGGAAAGAAATTCCCTTACGGGCGTTAAAGGAAAAATTTTGCACTGTAAAGAGGGTAAGTAGAGACAAATCTCGTCCAGGGCTCGAAAGGGAAGGTTTTGAATAGCTATAAGCTAAGTGGCAACAAATTCCCTTGTGAGCTTGTAAAGGGAAAAACAATTTTCAGAAACAACTTCGATTTCCCAAATTCTACAAGGGTTTCATATTGACAGCAAAACTGGCATCTAACTTGGCCAGGACCCAAAAAACAACCTCTATGTATCCACGGTCTATATCGATGAATTGTAAAGAAATTTGATAAACATTGTATAGCAGATTTAGACCATCTTTACGTTTGGGAGTGTACACATAAACCCACAAGAATGTGTGTGTTGTTTCGTGAAGCAAACTACGAAGTGCATAATGTATTTGGCATAAAAGTGACCTTTCTCTTGGGAACTGCCATAAGTTGCATTGAAGGCGCTGAAGCAAGTCCTTCCACAGCTAAATCCTGGTACTCGCATTCCTCCTCATGCATTGCTACGGAACCCCATGGGCTTATGGCGAATCCGAAGGTTCCCTGATCCTCGGAAGCGTGACTTTCAAATGTGGCATCGATTGTCCTTGATAAGGATTCTGAAATGGCTGCATGGTTGCCTCTTGTTTGCCACAATCTAGAACCCAAACCTCCTGCCAGTCTCGCTCCTCGCACCATAGCCATTTTCTTTTTAATTGTTCCAGTAGGAATTTGCACCTCTAAGGGTTGAATGAAGGCACTGCATCTGTGGCTTAAACCTTGTTCTTTTCCCTTACAAAGTTTTACGTGCAATTTATACGTGGCTACAAAAGGTTATCCTTGTTCTTCCTCCTTACAAAGTTCAATTTCTACTGGCCTCTACAAAACTATAGGGGAGAGGACTCACTAGTTGTGCACCCTAACTTCATGTTTCTCAAAATCTTATGTGAAAATTTCAAATCATTCTCATTTTTTGATAGTAGCTTACTTGACAAGTCCCTTACTTATAACTAAAGTTTCAAAGCCACATCATCAAATATATGCCACATCAACATGCTTTTTGTCAAAATGTTCAAAATAGCTCAAAAAAAAAGTAAGACCAATTATAGTGCATTGGAGACCCCCATACTTGTGCAGCTAATATGGCATCACACTATTGATTGTTTTTTTTGAGAAAAATGACACTTTTCATTCACTTATGAGTAATCGTCATTAACAAGAACAACTTTAAAGTCACATCTATCGGTACAATCTTGTCAAAAATGTTGGATATTAAATCAACAAGTGTGGGTATTAAGTTAACAACTACTGTCACAACCATTGGAACGCGTTCAAGTATTGGGTTCTCTCCCCTATTGTACTTTATTTCAGAGGTCCTCTGAGGCTGCCACACTATCTGTTTGGCTGCAAGAATTGTCAAATGTTGTATTCTATGTTGGAATAAGCTCATGCATTCTTAAAATAAGTTCTAAAATATCATTTGGACATGTTTGGTTGACTTGGAAGAGGATTCAAAATGTGTATATTCTATGTTTGGTTACAACAATTGAAATAGGAATTCGTATAAGTTTTGTTTTAAAATTTTAATAATTAAATTATTTTTTTAGTTTGGTAGTATTTAAAATAAAATAGATGTTTTATTTATAAAAATTGATTTTTTATTTTTTATTTTTAAATCCAAATTATTTTAATTAGCTTTTATTTTATTTTTAAAATTGACTTTATAAGTGAACATACCACAACGTTTGAAATTCATCAAAATTCAAAGGACATATTATATTGTATATTATAAGTTTAATTCTAAATTAAATCAAATTATTTTAATGAGTATAAAATCAAAACTAAAATCATTTAATTTTTAAATATATTAAAGAAAATAAAAAATACAAATAAGTTGAGATCATTAATATGATATTTAAATGATCTTTCAACATAGTTTTAAAAAATAAGACTAAACACAAGATTTATTTGTAAAGATAGTTTTATGAAAGTTTAGAAAAGATATCAAATCTGATATTAGTCATTTTTGTCATTTAAAAAAAAATACATATTAAGTGTTAAATAATTTTGAACTAGTTTATATTTTATGATGAACGAAGAAAATAGTTAAAAAATACATTTGAAGGGCAAAATACAATCAAATGGAAAAGTGATGGACCTGGCAACCCATCAAATTGGGTTTATTAAAAACTGGAATAAGAATAAGCTATTCTTATTCTAGCTTTTTTAAGGAATTCTGCTATGCTCATTTTGGGTTCAAATTAGGATAGGCAAATTCTAATTCCAATTTTGTATTTTGCAAACAAACAACAAATTGGCGAATGCGGGTATATAGATTTTCTTATTCTTGCAACCAAAAGTGGCCTGAATGAATAATTGAAGGCAGATATTTTAATGACATCCTAGACACAAATCACAAACTTCAATCATTTTCATGTGGTTTTTATTTTATTTTATGTTAGTCCTTTTTAAAGTACATGGGGTGTCTTCTACCTTAGCGATTACACTTACATATTTTTGGTAATGTGGAGTTAGGAAGAGAATAGTTGTCTCATTTATAAGATGTCTTGCCTAGAGAGTCAAAGTTGAGGCTATGGAGAACTACCCACAACCTCACACCAACTCATCTATGTCGACTTCTTATTATATGTTTTTATAATAAAGCCAATAGTTGTGTGGAGTCTTGCTTCATCAAACAATTAATATAGATAGCCCTCATTCAAGTTGTTCTCATGTTATTCATGGATAACATAGTATGCAACACATTTGAAAAATAAAGTGTTGTTTTTGTTAGGATTAATCTTAGACAGAAATAACAATTACATGCAAATATAACCAATACCAAAAAATAGTAGATCAAATAAAAGAGAACACAAGACACCAAGATTTAATGTGATTCACCCAATCCCTAGGCTACGTCCACTAACAACAAGTCCAATATTATTATTATCTAGTGATTACAATTTGTAATCCCTTATAGCTCAATACTATCGCAAGAAGCTACAATATCACCATTACATTATGAAATTCCTAACCCTAAGCCTTTTTATACAAGTTTTTGTCACTTACAAAATTAGGGCTAGAATAAGTTGTCCAATAGGAAAAATAGCAGCTGACGCCTTTTACAATATAAGGGCATTTTTGGCTTCGGGGATGCTACCCCCAAAAAGCACTGCAAGGGCATTGCCCCTCGACCCCACCTTGTACTGCAACAGGGAACACACCTAGGGCATTGCCCCTTGACCTCATCTTGGGGGTGTTACCCCCAAACCCCTATAGAAATAATATGGGGAGAAAACCATGCTGAATAAACCTCCGAGTCTGATTAGGATCCATATCACAACAATCTCTTAATTGGATACTGATCAAACTCCACAACAATGACCACCCACTTGGAGATTGATCATAGCACTACTAAACCTATAGCTCCCACTGGAATATATCAAACCGCCCTAGACTATGTTGTTCTTTTATTTTGTTCAGTCGAGAAGACCAATCGAAGCTGAAGAGGAATTCAGCTTCTCCCTTATCACTACCTTTGTAAACATATCCATTAGATTGTCATTTGTATGTATCTTCTCTAGCTTTAACTGTCCATCATCCAAAATTGACCGAATAAAATGGTACCACAACTGTATGTGTTTTGTCTTTGAATTCAGAGTTGAATTCTTTGCAAGATGAATGACACTTTGACTATCTGTAAACAAATAATTATCCTTCTGAGGGTGTCCCAATTCTTCCAAGAAGAACTGAAGCCATATCATTTCTTTAGTTACCTCTGTAGCAGCAACATACTCTACCTCTGTAGTCAATAAAGCATTAACCTTTTGTAACTTAAAAAACCAGCTCATGGCTACCCCACCAACAATAAATACATAACCTATAGTACTCTGCCTGGTATCGATATCCCCTAAAAAATCTAAATCAACATAGCCCTGTAAATCAGTAGTAGAGCCCCCAAAGTGTAAACACTTACTAGATGTTTCTCTCAAATATCTGAGGATCCATTTAACTGCATTCCAATGCTCAATTCTTGGATGACTCATATACCTACTAACAACTCCCACTACATGTGCAATATCTGGCCTAGTACATACCATAGCATACATCAAACTTCCTATAGCTGAGGCATAAGGTACCTTAGACATCCTATCCTCCTCATCTTCTATCTTGGGACACATCTCTTTAGTCAACTTCAAATAACCAAGTAAAGGTGTGTTGATAGCTTTAGCATTCTCCATAGAGAAACATTGCAACACTTTCTCAATATAATTAACCTAAGATAATGTCAATTTCTCGTTCTTCCTATCTCTACAAATTTTCATACCAAATATTTATTTTTTTGCCCCCAAATCTTTTATAGCAAATGAATGTGTTAATTGTTCCTTTAACTCCTTAATGTGATCCATGTTAGACCTAGCTATTGTATGCACCCAAAAATGGTCGCCTAGACTATGGGCCCCCATTATTCAATTTATCAAATTTTCTGAATCAGTGGTTTGTAATATTTTATTAAATCAATTCAAATCAATTTCTTTGATCAAATTCGATTTATTTCATTTCTAAGATTGATCATTTTATTCCAAGTCTTATTTAATTAAAAGAAAATCTTCTCTTTTAATTAAATAAAATAAAATCCCCATTTAATTAAAAGAAAACCTCTCTTTTAATTAAACAGTTCATCCACATTTAATTAATTAAGAGAAAAACCTCTCTTTTAATTTAATTAAATATCTTCTATTTAATTAAAAAGAACTTGCTCCCTTTTAATTAAATAAAAATCCCACTTAAATATCTCTTTTGATGAAAAAAGGAAATAAAATAAATTCTTTTTATTTAATTTCTCTACACTTAAAGATGTGATCTAAGTGGGATTTATCTTTCCACTTTCTCCTCAACCACTCCTCTTTTCTAATTGGTGGAATCTCGTCTCACATGGATCACCACTTTCTTCTCAACCACTCCTCTTTTCTCATTGGTGGAATTTTGTCTCACATGGATCAAGCTCTATTATCCCATATTCGTTGTGAGAAGCCTCTCACCTCCATAATTTCCTTTATAAGGGAGAGCCCTCTCCTCATGTTAGACACCCATGATTATGCTATCGTTATGCTGCAGGTTTGAAGACCAATTTTTGAAGGAGTTTGAATACAAAAGCTTTTTGTGGAGAACTTCTATTTTCTTGTCTTTTTCTCTCTTGCACCCATCATGGGCTTTTAGCTTAGATTTTGCATTTATAAATTAGATTTTTCTTTCATAGATTAGATCTTAATTTTATGCATATTTGAAGATCATGGAGACTAGCATTCTTGCTTTTCCTCTTTGAATCTCTCATCTCATGGTGTACTTGCATGGACACAAAAATATGTCAAACTGAGGGCCTCCATTGCAAACCCTTGCACTCTATGAGTAGAGAGCTATGGATCGATTTGTGAGGGCTCATTCTTGAGTTTTCTTACATGTAATGATTCATAGAAGTGTGACAACATTTTAGCACACAACTATAAGCATATCATCAACATATAAACATAAAATAATGTAGTTGTCATCATCCATCCTCTTAAAATAAACACAATAATTTGAATGACACCTATTATATCTGTGCTCATGCATAAAACTATCAAATTTCAGATACTATTACCGAGGTGCTTGCTTTAAGCCATATAAACTTTTCTTCAATTTGCACACTAAGTTTTCTTTACCTTTGACCTCAAATCTCTGTAGCTAAGTCATATATATCTCTTCATCCAAATCACCATGAAGGAAGGTTGTTTTAACATCAAGCTACTCCACATACAAATCTCCAGTAGCCACAATACTTAAAACAGTGCGAATAGAAGTAATTTAACAATAGGAGAAAATATCTCATCAAAATCAATGCCCTTTTTCTGTGCAAAATCATTTTAAAACTAACCTAGCTTTAAATCTTTTCTTACCTCCATCCTCTTCTTTTAACCTTTAAACCTATTTATTTTGTAAAGTATTTTTACCTGCAAACAACTTGCATAAATCCCATGTCTTAGTTTTCAACAAAGAGTCTATTTCTTCTTTCATTACAGACTCCCGCTGAATATTTGTATCCACCTGCACAGTTTCATCATAACATTTAGGTTCACCAGCATCAGTAAGTAAAATAGAATACAAGAAAGGAGAAAATCTTTCTGAAGGTCTACTTATCCATGTTGACCGTCTAACATTCATTGGCCTGTGTGGTATTTGTTGTTGTGGTTGTTGGACACCATGAGGAATTGCTGGAACATCAACTTTTGGAGTATCATCCAGCACTACATAATCATTTTCTTTATTTTAATGTTATTGCAACATATCTTTGTACAACACTTTCTTATTGAATATGACATCCTTGCTTCTTAAAATTTTACGATTTTTAAAATCTCAAAGCGTATAACCAAATTCAATAATGTCATATCCAACAAATACACATTTCTTTGACATAGCTTCCAACTTGATTCTATTTTCAGAATCTATATGAGAAAATGCTTCACAACCAAAGGTTCTAAGAAAAAAAACTCACCTTCTTACTAGTCCATGCTTCCTTTGGAATACCACAACCCAAAAGAGTAGAGGGACTTCTATTAATCAAATATACAGGAGTATTAACAGCCTCCACCCACATGTTTAAGGGCAACCATGCATGCAATGTCATGCTTCTTGTACACTCTATTATAGTCATGTTCATGCATTCAGCCACTCCATTTTCTCATGGTGTCTTTGGAATAGTTTTCTATCTACGAATATACCATTAGTGGAGAAATAATCTTCAAATTAATGATTGCAATACTCACCGCCATTATCAAATCTCAGACATTTAAATTTCTTTCTAGTCTTATTTTAAACCAAGCATTTCCATTTCTTAAAAGTTTGAAATACATCAGATTTCTATCTAAGGAAATAAACCCATAATTTTCTAGTTGCATCATCAATAAATGTAACATAATAATGAAAGCCACCAAGGGAAAATACCTGAGCTGGTTCCCATACATCTGTATGCACAAGCTCTAACTTCTCACTTTTATTTTCCTTCCTAGTCTTCACAAAACTCACTTTCTTTTGTTTTACATATGCACAACTTTCACAGAAATCCATATCGACACATTTTAGACCTGGTAAAACTTGCTTTGGATGAAGTACTTTCATACCTTTCTCACTCATATGCCCAAGTCTATTGTACCACAATGTTGTATCTATAGAAACTATTTGTTCTCCCTACTCAACTACGACAATTGTTCCTGAATATTCATTTTTCTCTGAAACAATCAAAGTAGAAGGAACGAAGATATAAGGTGCCTAATTTCACACCGTTTTCTACTACAACAGAACCTTTCGAAACCTTCAAATTTTTATTATTAAAAGTAACTACGCAACCCTCATCACTGAGTTGCCCTGCTGAAATTAAATTCCTACTCAGCCTTGGAACATGTCTTACCTTATGTAGTAACCAATGATTCTCATTTTGTGACTTAATCTTAATTTTTCCCTTTCCAACAATCTGATAGGGTTCATTATCCCTCAAATAAACAAGCTCAAAATCCCCTTGGACATAATCAATGAAATAACCTCTATGTGGTGTAGCATGAAATGAAGCACCAGAATCTAAAACCCATGAATCATCAAAACTGTTTAAAGATAGAAGCAAAGCATCCTTTTCGAATTTGTTACTTACCACATTTGCCTCCTTGTTCCCTTCTGGTTTATCTCCTTCATTGTTCTTTTGAGTCCAACAATCTTTCTTCTTATGCCTTGATTTCCCACAAAACCAACAATCTTTCGGTTCTCTAGATTGAGACCTCTTCCCCTTTGACTTTCCTCTTGATTCCCACTATTTTCATAATTATTTCCTCATTCATTCCTTCTACCTCTGCTTTGTGCATTCAAAACACTTCCTAATGTAGATCCACCTGAGGTTTTCCTACAGGTTTGCTCACTCAAAATAACACCAATCATATCATCATATTTTAGGGTACTAGATTCAAAAACAAAATTACTCACAACCATTACCAAGTCATTCCAGTTTTTAGGCAAAGAACACAAAATCAAGAGAGCCCTAATTTCTTCATCAAAATTGATACCCATAGAAGATAACTAACTAGTAATATATTAAACTCATTTAAATGATCCACAATAGATCCACCTTTTGTCATGTTCATATTAAATAAATGCTTAATGAGAAATACCTTGTTTGAAGCAGAGGGCTTTCATACAGTTTTTCCTAGGTTTGCATTAACTCTTCTATTGTATTTTCTTTTGTAATATTAAATGCCACCAATGGTGTCAAGCATAATTGAATGCTTCCAAGTGCCTTTCTGTCTGAAAGATCTCAGTTGTCATTTGTCATAGATCCCTGATTCTTGATTTTTCCTTCCAATGGCTTCATAAATCATTCGGATAAAGACAATCCTCCATTTGCATTTTCCATAACTAAAAGTTTTACCCATTAAACTTGTCAACCCTCAACTTACCCTTGTCTACCATCGCTCCCACTCAACCATGAGACCTTCCTGCTAAAAAATATGATGACGGTCTGGCTAAAAAAAACAATGACCATCTAACTCTGATACCACTTGTTAGGATTAACCTTATACAAAAATAATAGTTACATGCAAATATAACCAATACCCAAAAATAGTAGATTGTATAAAAAAGAGCACAAGACACCAAGATTTAATGTGTTTCACCCAATCCATGGGCTACGTCCACCAACAACAAGTCTAATATTATTATTATCCAATGATTACAACCTGATTACAATTTGTAATCCCTTATAGCTCAATACCACCGCAAGAAGCTACAATATCACCATTACATTATGAAATCCCTAACCTTAAGCCTTTTTATACAAGCTTTTGTCACTTACAAAATTAGGGCTAGAATAAGTCGTCCAATAGGAAAAATAACAACTAACGCCTTTTACAATATAAGGGCATTTTTGGCTTTGGGGGTGTTGCACCCGAAAACCCTTGCAGGGGTGTTGCCCCTCAACCCCACCCTGTACTACGACAAGGAACACACCTAGGGCATTGCCCCAGGACCCTGCAGGAGTGTTGCCCCTTGACCCCATCTTGGGGGTGTTGTGCTCAAGCCCTTGTAGAAATAATATGGGGAGAAAATCATGCCAAATAAATCTCTAAGTCTGATTAGGATCCATATAACAACAATTTTGTTTCAACGTGTCCTTTACTACAAAAAATGAATGTTCAAAAATAAAGTCAAGCTAGTTCACTTTTTTTTTATGCCATTTTAGCTACTCAATTCAATTCCTAATTTATTCATGTAAAGGAGTCTTATTAAAATCATTATTATACTTTTATTTATTTGTTCCTTTAATCAATTATCAATTTTATGTCCTTGCGACATGAACTAATGTTTTCAAGTGGACTCCTATTTATTAATTTATGAAATGGAAAGATGATTTTTTCATCTTTTTTCTATAGTTTGTAATGTCTACATTTTATAAATAACATTTCAAAATTATTATTTTTTCATTATATTGTTCCTAGTGATTCAATTTTTTCTAATTATGAAAAAATGGTGAAAAAATATCAATATGCCTTGTGTTCGTAATACATATATAACTGAAGCTACAAGACAACACATTGTTTCTTATGTAACATTGAGTACTTCAAGTAATACATGTGTCAAAGTTAATTTCAATGGGAATGTTTTTATTTAAGTTTTTTTTTTATGGGAATGTTTTTATTTAGGTTTTTTTTTTTATGGGAATGTTTTATTTTTTTTCAACAAGAATGTTTTAACTTGTATTGTTTGCATTCTCATTTGAGCAAGGCCTAAGAGAGGGTAATGTTTCTTGTCCTTCTGGCTAAGCTCCCTAATCTCTTGGCTTATGAACTTGTAATATGTTAGTATTCCCACACACACACACACACACGCACGCACGCACGCACGCACACATATGCAAGAATATAAATCCTAACTCCCACTTATTTCCCTTCTCAAGGAGAGGTTGTGATTAGATGCTTAGTTCCTAGGGAACTGCTTCTTGGGGCCCTAATTATTTAGAGCAACTCTCCACTAAGCACCATCTCCTCATTGTATTTTCCTCTCTTCAAGACCTTATGGATCATCAAAATTGATGTATCCATCCTTCATAGAAGAGATATTACTTGTGTTAGGGCTCATGGATAACTTTTGGGGTTTATCCATTCTTTCATATGCATATGATTTAATTCTTTTAGTATACTAACCTTTAAAGATTTTCAATCCCTTCCTTAATAGGAATTATATCACCTGATGGAGTATCCTCTTGATGAATTTGATGCATTGATTCCTTTGTTATACTCAATGTTGGAATGGCCTAGGGAAGATGTTCTGAAAGATGTACACTCTCTTTGTTCCTCTTAGCAATCTATAACTCTTTACATTAGAGTAGAGTTTCCTTAATTAATATAGATAAATGTATAATTTTTAAGAGAGATAATGATAATTGGGATAATTATTTGATCTATAAAGGTTTCTTGAGTTGTACAAGGAATGAGATATATGCAAATAGGCTTTGATGGTTAATGTTTTAATATTGGGAATTCAAGAAAGTATCAATGGTGAATATGGTAAAACAAAATAGAGAAAGAAAGAACTTCCATCTTTTTTTATTGAATAATAGATGCCAAATTTTTACAATAGCTTGACTTGACAACATTCCTAAATAACTGCTAATTAGATTGACAACAAACTACTTCATGATTGACAACACACACACATAAACTTGACACTAACGGAAACATATGGACACTTAACTCAACACATCTACAATAAGAACCTGATTCAAACTAAAACTCTTTGACTCAATCCTAAGCTAAACTTGTGTTGCCAACAACTCAACAAGGCTTGCCACATGTGTAAAAATTATTATTGACTACTATTGGAACATTAACTCTAACACGCCCACTTAATGTGACAACTAAAGGAAACATTATCTAGAAATTATACTTTGAAAATATGTCATAAAGGAGTAAGACTTTCTCATAATTATGTAGCTATCATCCAACTTTGAAACACCATTGGACACACCATCTCCACATTGTAAGAAAACTTGGCAATAAAGAATATAACCATTTCCACATAATCCATAATAGATCTAAAATAAACACGGAATTAAAATCCACATGCAAGAGAGTAGAAAACATACCCACAAAATTGTGACACAAGATATACCCTAGGAAACCCTCATTGAGGGAAAAATCCAGCCTCCAAAAACATCCATCGTTATGTATTATTCAGCAAAAATACCATTGCCATACAACCATGGAAGCATTCATGGCCATAGCCACAACCAAGCAAACTATGTGAACAAGCATGAATCCACACATCCCATGCCATGCTTTCAACCTTCACAAATGCTCCCTTGGCTAACCTGTCAAGCCTTGTCCCGCTCGACTCTTGCCTTTTGTCTTCTTCTTGTCTCTCTTTCTATACAACAACTACCCTTGTGGCTGCTTATATAGTAGCAAGTCCCACAAAACCACCAAGTGGTATTACATAAACCATGTGCTAAAACCATGTGCTACCTAACCCACTGACCCCGCATTTAATATTGGGCATTTAATTCTTTTCCCCAATATTAAATAATTACATCAAATATTATCACAATGTTACAATAAAACTCATCAAGAATATTCTATGGAATCTTTACATGTTGCACGTCCATCTAGGTACAACATTACATAATAAAATAAAATAATAAAATAACAATATTATGCAATGTGTGCAACACCCATTATCTCAACACACATGAAATATCTCATAAACAATGCCAAGCTTCCAAACTTTGAGATCTCCCTGAACTATTGGGCACACCATCACCATACGGAATACCTCATAACCCTTGTAAAGGTATAGCTTCTCCAATCCTATTGCACCTCAAACTATTTGAGCATTCATCTGACCTCTACTACATCATTTCCTATTTTTCAAAGCATTGGTCTCTTCAAAACAAAACAAATTCTTCAATGAAATCATAATCATCTAGTGGTTCTTATTCATGCCTCATCTTCTTAACAATTTCTTCTCTAATAGGTAGAACTTCATAGGAATATAGCTCTAGTACCATATTGGAAAAATAGAACAACAGAAACAAAACAGAGAAAGAAAGAACTTCCAACTTTTTTATTGAATAATAGATGCCAATTTATACAATAGCTTAATCTAAAACAATATTCCTAAATGACTGCTAATTAGATTGACAACAAACTACTTCATGATTGACAACACACACATAAACTTAATACTAACTAAAACTCTTTAACTCAATCTTAAACTAAACTTGTGTTGCCAGCAACTCAACAAGGCTTGCCACATGTGCAACAATTATTATTGACTACTATTGGAATATTAACTCTAACATGGATGGATGTTGTTTTGGGCATGAGTTGCTAAGAGCAATTTCCTTTGGAGTAATTTCAATGTAGGAGCATATTTGGTTTACTTGATGACTAATTTGGAGTACATGGGGGGAGGCTTAGTAGTTGCTTTGGAGGGTGCTTGGACTAGTACTTGATTGAAAAAGGGTTGGTGCTTGACATACTCTAGGAGCTCGTCATGGTATATGGAGCTCGACATGGTCTGGGAACTCGGCATGGTCTTGGAGCTTGACATGGTCTTTGGTGCTCAGCATGGTCTTGGAGCTCAGCATGGTCTCAGAGCTCGGCATAGTCTCAGAGCTCAGCATGGTCTGTGGTGCTCTTTTTGCACCATGAGCTTAGTGATGCTTGGGAATTCACTAGTGCTTGGCTTGGTTTTGTTGACACTCGGTTTGGTCTTGGTCCCTGTGGGTGCCAAGTTGTCTGTGAGATGACTTTTGGCATTAGATTTTTGGTATGGGTATTTAATTTGTGTTGTGGATCGACCTATATTTAATGTAAGGGATTTAATTTAATTTTTTAATTGCTAGGCTAACTTGTGGCTTAGTTGGGTATAAGTAGGGGTCTTGTGACGTCTTTTAGTCATCAATAAACAGAGTGGATCTTGAGTTCGGCATGGAGTAGCTGAAGGGCAAGTTTTCTTGAGTTTGTGGACAGAGCACTAAATGTGAGGTAGTTTATAGTAGGATTGTGGTGGAGTTGTGATTTTGTAAGTAGAGCTAGGGCTACGGCTTGAGAACTAGAGAATAGCTTGGTGGACTTGAGGGTACAAGTGTGAATTCTTCTTGGTGTTCTTATCTAGTTGTAGATCTGGACTAGCTAGTGTTTGGATTGGATCTTGAGGGATCTTGTAGAATTGTTATTGTAATTGTTGTTGTGTTTGGTTGTAACCTAAAAAGCCTTACAACCGAGTATATTGCATGCAATAGCTATTTTATGAATAAAGAGTTGTGATTTGGTATTAGATCTTGCATTATTGTTATATTTCCACTATGTGGTTGTTTGCTAGGGGTTGGGACATCTCCTTTGGGGATTCTCCTACCTTGCACTATGTCAAATGGTATCAGAGCCAAGGTTGTTCTTGAGTGTGTAGACAGATCACTGAAGCTGAGGCAGTTTGCACCAGGACTTGAGTTGGAGAAGTAGATCTGAGAAGATCTTGATCTAGCGGTAGAATTTCTTTCTAGAGTCCTAGATCTCTTGGTTGTGAGGTGGCAGATCATGGTTTTGACTTACAAATTGTAGAGGGCTTGCAGATGGATCAATGGATGCAAAGATGGAAGACTAATCTTGTTGAGGCATGATCATAAAGAGTTTATGGATTACAAATCTATGGTCCTAGACTTGTGATTTGGCTTCTGATTGTTCATGTGAGGTGGCAGGTTGTGATCTGACTTGCAAATAATTTGATTTTATGACAAGGAGTATGGGAAGGATTTGTTACAGAGGGTTTATGAAGATCTTGGGAGATGGCTTCGAGAGGATTGGACCCTAAGATGATTGTGAATCTCTGTGATGTGGTGGAGAGAAGGTTTTCTGAGATGTCTGCTCGATTTGAAGCTAGCTTGGTTGATTGAGTCAAGGATGGGGTGAGGAAGGAATTTTGTGAATGTTTGTGGAGTTGGAGTCTACCAATTTGGAAGAGAGTTATCTGGCTAGTTAAGAGGCTTTTTTGTGAGAGAAGATGACATAGCAAGGTTGAGGTGGAAGAGTTTGGTTTTGTTGATTAGTTTGTGGAGTCTGATATAGAACTTATAGAGCAACTTGAGGCTATTGCTGAGGATATTCCTAACCTTGTTGATACTGGGATGGAGATTGGTTTTCATGATCTGTTGGTTGAGTTTGACATGGAGATTGCAGAGCACTTGGTCGTGGATGATCTAGTTGTTGTTGGTGATGAGTTGTATGTTGCAGAGCATCTTGTTGTGAGGAATGAGATCGTTGGTGTTTGTTGAGATAATGGGTGTTGCACACATTGCATAATATTTTTATTTTATTATTTTATTTTTATTATGTAATGTTGTGCCTAGATGGACGTGCAACATGTAAAGATTCCAATGGAATATTCTTGATGAGTTGTATTGTAACATTGTGAAAATATTTAATGTGATTATTTAATATTGGGGAAAAGAATTAAATGCCCAATATTAAATGTGGGGTTAGTTGGTTAGGTAGCACATGGTTTTAGCACATGGTTTATGTAATACCACTTAGTGGTTTTGTGGGACTTGCTACTATATAAGCAGCCACAAGGGTAGTTGTTGTAGAAAGAGAGAGAGTGACAAGGAGAAGACAAAAGGCAAGAGTCGAGCGGGACAAGGCTTGACAGGTTAGCCAAGGGAGCATTTGTGAAGGTTGGAAGCATGGCATGGGATGTGTGGATTCATGCTTGTTCACATAGTTTGCTCGGTTGTGGCTATGGCTATGAAGGCTTCCATGGTTGTATGGCAATGGTATTTTTGCTGAATAATACATGATGATGGATGCTTTTGGAGGCTGGGTTTTTTTCCCTCAATGAGGGTTTCCCAGGGTATATCTTGTCTCACAATTTTGTGGGTATGTTTTCTATTCTCTTGCATGTGGATTTTAATTTTGTGTTTATTTTAGATCTATTATGGGTTATGTGGAAACGGTTATATTCTTTATTGCCAAGTTTCCTTACAAGTGGTATCAGAGCTATGATTTTATTATTGTAACCCTAGATTGAATCCATGGGAATGCATGAGAGGATAAAAGAAAAGGGCAAGATATATGAATGATTTATTGCAGATCTGAGGTTTTTGGATTTGCTGTTATGATGGGATGTTAAAATATTTGGGCATATGAAATTGTTGGACAAAAATATTTTTTTGAATGTTTCATTTAAAATGAGGGTTTTGGGGGGTAGCTTGCAAAAATGACCTCCTAGGTAAAAACAGACCTCACCATTGGATCCGGGTTGACATTTCCATAAATTTTGATATATAATATGTCCTAGTTTGGCCATGTTCAGAGGAAATGAAAGAGTTTTAAAGTTTCATCCCATGATGGCCGTCAAATTTAATCCCGTCGGAATTTTCGTCACTGAAAAAATTAAAAATGAAAAATCGTACTGGAAATGGTAAAAAGACTGTCTTAGTAAAACGACCATAAATTTCTCTCAGAATATCGAATTTTAGAGTTCTTACAGGCGTTGGAAAGCTAATTCAGAGCACTACAATATGGTGTAGGTTTGGTTCTGTGATTTTAAATTTTTGTCAAGTTTTCAGAGCCCTAAAGTCAGATGTTATTTATTTTGAGCACGGATTAGGGCATAACTTGGGCATACGGAGTCAAATTTTGGACTTCGAGTAGTCAACGGAAAGCTCTTGGAGAGCTCTACACATTGATTTAGATTTGGTGTAGGTTTAGCATGATTTATTTGTTGATATATTGATCTAAATAATTTATAAGTATATTTTGACTATGGTAACATTGTGAGTTTATGGCATTGGAGATTTAAGATTTGATGTCATTGTATACTCAGTTCATATTTCAGATTGGTCTCATGATGATATGGTTATCAGTGTTTGGTTTGGATATGCATGATGACTTGTTGGGTCTACAAGTTGTGCAGTGTTGTAAGCGGTCTATACTTGCAGGTTGCATTTATAGCTTGGTTATGGGTTGTCTTTGCCCATTGATCTTTCATTATTGATGCATATTTAGATTGGTTGCTTAGATTTGGGTTGTCTATGCCCTAAGTCACATGATTTTATCTTCATGTAGAAGGGATGAGATGTTGTTACCAGGTACAATCATGGTAGAGGATTGTGGTTGACTATGCTGACAGGTTGGACACTTTGAGAGCCAGATGCTCGGTTCATGGATGTGATCATGGTGTCATAGATTTTGGCATGACATGATTGGTTATACAGGTACATCCTTGATGTTCATTAGCTTGGATTTTTTGATTTGGTTATGGTGGTATATCTTCTTAGTTGTTAGAGGATGGTTTTTCATCATATGTCATGGATAGCTTGGATACATGGTTCAGTGGGAGCTTGTGACAGTGATGGGGTGACAGTGCAAGATTAGTTCCTGGTTTGATTTGGATCTTCATATAGAAGATGGATTTTATGATGCCATTGGTGACTTGGTACCACGGTTGAGTGGGAGTTGTTGGCATTGATATATTTATTGAGTGTTTGCAGATGTTGGAGGTTTGTCTTAGATCCTGTTGCTGCAGAAGCGTCTTTGTCATTTGCATGGTGCACTTGTTATCTTCATGGTGTGAAGATGGTTAGATCTTGAGGACTCATGAAGTTCTTGGTTATCTTCATGGTGTGTGGAGATGGTTCTTCATGGTATGTGGAGATGGTTTTCTTCATGGTGTGTGGAGATGGTTGCATCTTGAGGACTCACAGGGTTCTTGGCAAAGGTGTGGTTTATGCTTTTATTTGGCATGTTATCCTTGGTATGAGGATGGTTTCATTATTATGTCATGGTATACTCTTGATACGCGTTTAGAGTTGTGACATGTTATGGTGTGTTCATATGGAGCATGTTATCTCTTTAGTTGAGATGGTAAGATCATGTTGTCATGTTTATGTTCCTAAGGCCATGGTTGGAACTTTGGCATTGATCTTGGTTTAGTTTCTTGGTATTGAGTACACTAATCATAAGTTGGATACTTCATGATATTGCTATGTTGCATTTGGAGTTGGCATGGATTGATTGGTTATAGGTGCTCATGGATACTTAGAGACGGTGGTGATGTTGATTTCTCTTGGATTAGAGAAGTATTTGTTGGGACAGTTAATGGTTTCAGCAGGAAGCCCGAGGGGCAGTCACCTAATATGGACTTGAGAGGAGATTTTTCTTAGATGAGTCTTGGTTGGAGACTTGGGTATCTTGATGAGCATTCTCATTCCCCACTCTTGGTCTACTCGGCAGTTTGCTACTTGAGAGGTATAGCCCATTATTTTTTCTCTCAGTTGCATTATATTTATGTTTGTCTTTCATGGATATGGATCTTGAGCTATGGTACATGAGTTAGTTCTGGAGGGTTCATTTGAGAGATGGTTTAGCATTGGTTATCTCCATGTGCATATGTTGTTATGCTGGTTGAGTTTGGGAGATGGTTTTATATTTGGGCATTTTCCTTGGATTAGGAATGGGTTTATTGAGTTTGATCTTCTTGTGAGAGGCTTACATCCATGATGAGTTATATGATATGGTTTGGGTGTTGTTGAGGCTTCTTGTTGGGGTTTTATGGAGGAGATCATACTTGCACAGTTTACATCTAGAGGTGTGTGTAGAAGGACATGATACAGGTTATGATTTGCATGGTTTCTCTAGTCTTGGTTATCTTCCTGGATGTTCAGTTTTGCTTACATTGGATTTGAGATTGGTTAGAGATTGTGATCGCTAGTTTGTGCTCATGTATGTCATGTGAGATGACATGGTTATTTCTTTCTCTTTCCTCTGTTGGTTGTGGAGAATTTGGGAAACTATTGGAGACTTGTTATGAGAGTTGTTCTTGCAGGATATTAGTTTATGTAGTGTGGATGTCCTTGATACTACATGGATTCACTTCTTTGAGATGTGTTGAGTGGATTGGTTATAGATTTGACATTGTCTTTTGTAGTGGGAGCTTCTTGGTAAATATGTGGCAAGTATTGCTCTTGAGGCTTTTGATTGCAGGTTATAGATTGGATATGTCGGTGATATAAGATTCACTTGTTATACCTTGGAGGTATGGATAGTTGGATGGGTTTGGCACTTGCTATGGGTGCTATTTCAGCTATGGATATTTTAGACAACTACGAATACATGTGATTACCTTTGGATCAGGTTTTTGTGCTTGGAATTTCAGTTGGTACAGGATTTTATGATCTTCTAATGCGACAGGTTGGGTGGTTTTCTCTTTGGATGGCTTCTATGTATGTCCAGTGGGAGTGGCATAATAGGAGGTGAGATCATTCATGTTTGAGATGCTGGATACTTTGATTTTGTTGCGGGTACCAGGATGGAGCACTTAGTGTATTTTGATCCATGATGGTGGATGTGCTGGTAGGGATTGTTCCCTTGTTCATTTATGTGGCTACGGATTGACCCTATGCAATGTATACAACAAGTGGGAGATTGTTGAGATAATGGGTGTTGCACACATTGCATAATATTTTTATTTTATTATTTTATTTTTATTATGTAATGTTGTGCCTAGATGGACGTGCAACATGTAAAGATTCCAATGGAATATTCTTGATGAGTTGTATTGTAACATTGTGAAAATATTTAATGTGATTATTTAATATTGGAGAAAAGAATTAAATGCCCAATATTAAATGTGAGGTCAGTTGGTTAGGTAGCACATGGTTTTAGCACATGGTTTATGTAATACCACTTAGTGATTTTGTGGGACTTGCTACTATATAAGCAGCCACAAGGGTAGTTGTTGTAGAAAGAGAGAGAGTGACAAGGAGAAGACAAAAGGCAAGAGTCGAGCGGGACAAGGCTTGACAGGTTAGCCAAGGGAGCATTTGTGAAGGTTGGAAGCATGGCATGGGATGTGTGGATTCATGCTTGTTCACATAGTTTTCTCGATTGTGGCTATGGCTATGAAGGCTTCCATGGTTGTATGGCAATGGTATTTTTGCTGAATAATACATGATGATGGATGCTTTTGGAGGCTGGGTTTTTTTCCCTCAATGAGGGTTTCCCAGGGTATATCTTGTCTCACAATTTTGTGGGTATGTTTTCTATTCTCTTGCATGTGGATTTTAATTTTGTGTTTATTTTAGATCTATTATGGGTTATGTGGAAACGGTTATATTCTTTATTGCCAAGTTTCCTTACAGTGTTGTGAGTTTGGCATGTGTTGATGTAGATCTGCATAATGTTGTTGATGTGGAGTTTGTTGCTATTGGCGTGGATTCACTAGTTACTACTATGGATGAGGGTTTGTTGATGAAGCATTATGTTTAATTTATTCCTGGGAGTGAGCATGTTGATTAGATGGTTGAGATTATGGTGTTTAACATAATAATGTAGATGTGGATGATGTGCAAATTCATTTTCTTGTCCCTATTGGAGTGGAAGCCTTTGGTGAAGATGAAGATGGTTGTTGATCTTTCTTTGGGCAACAAAGTGTGGGACACACTTTTCTATTTACCTTGCGAGTCTGATGCAGGAGCATCTTTGGTTCGCTTGGTGACTACTTTGGAGTTCATTGGGGGAGGCTTATTAGTTGCTTTGGAGGGTGCTTTTATTATTACTCGGTTGAAGAAGGGTTAGTACTCAACACGCTCTAGGAACTCGACATGGTTTATGGAGCTTGGCATGGTCTGAGAGCTTGACATGGTCTTGGAGCTTAGCATGGTCTAGGAGCTCGACATGGTCTGTGGTGCTCAGTTTGCACTATGAGCTTGGTGATGCTCGAGAATTTACTAGTGCTAGGCTTGGTTTTGTTGACACTTGGTTTGGTCTTGGTCCCTGTGGATGCTGAGTTGTCTATGAGCCGACTTTTGGCATTTAATTTTTGGTATGGGTATTTAATTTGTGTTGTGGCTTGACCTATATTTAATGTAAGGGATTTAATTTAGTTTTGTAATTGCTAGGTTGACTTGTGGCTTAGTTGGGTATAAGTTGGAGTCTTGTGGAGTTTTTGTTGGGTGATGCGACGCGCTCCCCTGCCCACAGGTGGTTAATTATGTGGTGTTCCATGTTCACTAACAGTCATGGCTTTTGGTGCAACGGAAAATGGGTCCTAACAAGTGGTATCAGAGCCTAGTTGTTTCTCAGTTATCCTCTGCAGGAAAGTCTTACAGTTAAGTGGGAGTCTCACGGTTGAGTGGGAGCAATGGCAGATGATGGTAAGCTGAGGGTTGATAGGTTTAATGGGCAGAACTTCCAGTTATGGAAGATGCAAATGGAAGACTATTTATATCAGAAGGATTTGTGGAAGCCGTTGGAAGGAAAAGCCAAGAATCAGGGAACTATGTCAGAGGCTGAATGGGATCTTTTGGACAGAAAGGCACTTGGAAGCATTCGGTTATGCTTGGCACCATCGGTGGCATTTAATATTACAAAAGCAAAGACGACAGAAGATTTGATGAAAACCCTAGCGACACTGTATGAAAAGCCCTCCGCTTCAAATAAGGTATTTCTCATGAAGCGTTTATTTAATATGAAAATGGCAGAAGGTGGATCTGTTGCAGATCATTTAAATGAGTTTAATACTATTACTAGTCAATTATCTTCTGTGGGTATCAATTTTGATGAAGAAATTAGGGCTCTCTTGATTTTGTGTTCTTTGCCTGAAAGCTGGAATGGCTTGGTAATGGCGGTGAGTAATTCTGTTCCTGGATCTAGTACCCTAAAGTATGATGATGTGATCAGTGTTATTTTAAGTGAGGAAACTCGTAGAAAATCCTCAGGTGGATCTACATCAGGAAGTGCTTTAAATGCACAAAGCAGGGGCAGAACGACTGAAAGAGGAAGTAACTCTGGAAATCGTGGGAAATCAAGAGGAAAGTCAAAGGGGAGGAGGTCTCAATCGAGAGGACCAAATGATTGCTGGTACTGTGGGAAACCAGGGCACAAAAAGAAAGATTGCTGGACTCGAAAGAAAAATGAAGGAGATAAATCAGATGGAGACAAAGAGGCAAATGTGGTAAGTAACAAATCCGAAGAGGATGCTTTGCTTCTGTCTTTAGAGAGTGTTGATGATTCATGGGTTTTAGATTCTGGTGCTTCTTTTCATGCTACACCTCATAGAGGTTATTTCATTGATTATGTCCAAGGGGATTTTGGGCTTGTTTATTTGGGGGATAATGAACCCTGTCAGATTGTTGGAAAGGGAAAAATTAAGATTAAGTTGCAGAATGGGAATCATTGGCTACTACATGAGGTAAGACATGTTCCAAAATTAAGTAGAAATTTAATTTCAGTAGGGCAACTCGGTGATGAGGGTTGTGTAGTTACTTTTAATGATAAAAATTGGAAGGTTTCAAAAGGTTCCCTTGTAGTAGCAAAAGGTGTGAAAGTAGGCACCTTATATCTTTGTACAGGTCATATTGTTCCTTCTACTTTGATTGTTTCAGAGAAAAATGAATATTCAGGAACAATTACTGCAGATGAGCAGGGAGAACAAATAGCTGCTGTGGATTCTGATACAGCGCTGTGGCACAATAGACTTGGGCACATGAGTGAGAAAGGTATGAAAGTACTTCATTCAAGAAAAGTTTTACCAGGTCTAAAATGTGTGAATATGGATTTCTGTGAAAGTTGTGTGTATGGAAAACAAAAGAGAGTGAGTTTTGTAAAGACAGGGAAGGAAAACAAAAAGGAGAAATTAGAACTTGTGCATACAGATGTATGGGGACCGGCTCAGGTATCTTCCCTTGGTGGCTCTCATTATTATGTTACATTTATTGATGACGCAACTAGAAAAGTATGGGTTTATTTCCTTAAACAGAAATCTGATGTATTTCAAACTTTTAAGAAATGGAAATGCTTGGTTGAAAATGAGACTG
Source organism: Cupressus sempervirens (assembly GCA_028749045.1). Classification (NCBI taxonomy): domain Eukaryota; kingdom Viridiplantae; phylum Streptophyta; class Pinopsida; order Cupressales; family Cupressaceae; genus Cupressus; species Cupressus sempervirens. Next base: position 382,048,481 of record CM053788.1, on the reverse strand, counting down.
GTAAGAAATTAAAATGTCTCAGATCTGATAATGGTGGTGAGTATTGCAGTCATGAATTTGAAGATTATTGCTCCACTAATGGTATTCGTAGACAAAAAACTGTTCCAAGGACTCCACAGGAAAATGGAGTGGCTGAACGCATGAACAGGACTATAATGGAGCGCGCAAGGAGCATGAGGTTGCATGCTGGGTTGCCCTTACACATGTGGGCGGAGGCTGTCAATACTGCAGTATATTTGATTAATAGAGGTCCCTCTACTCCTTTGGGCTGTGGTATTCCAGAGGAAGCATGGACTGGTAAGAAGGTGAGTTATTCTTTTCTCAAGACCTTCGGTTGTGAAGCTTTTGCTCATATAGACTCTGAAAATAGAACCAAGCTAGAAGCTAAATCAAAGAAATGTGTCTTTGTTGGATATGGCATTAATGAATTTGGTTATAGGCTTTGGGATTTTGAAAATCATAAAATTATAAGAAGCCGGGATGTCATATTCAATGAAAAAGTGTTGTACAAAGATCTGTTGCAGCAACATGGGAAGAAAGAAGATGATTATGTAGTGCTGGATGATACTCCAAAAGCTGATGTTCCAGCCATTCCTCATGATGTGCAACAACCGCAACAACAAATACCACATACACCAGTGAATGTTAGACGATCAACAAGGCAAATTAGACCTCCACAAAGGTTTTCTCCCTCTTTGTATTCTATTTTACTTACTGATGCTGGTGAACCTGAAAGTTATGATGAAGCTGTGCAGGTGGATACTAAGATTCAGTGGGAGTCTGCAATGAAAGATGAAATGGACTCTTTGCTGAAAATAAGACATGGGATTTGTGCAAGTTGCCTGCAGGTAAAAAGGTTTTACAGAATAAATGGATTTACAGGTTGAAAGAAGAGGAAGGAGGTAAGAAAAGATTTAAGGCCAGGTTAGTTGTAAAAGGATTTGCACAGAAAAAGGGAATTGATTTTGATGAAATATTTTCTCCTGTTGTTAAAATGACTTCTATTCGTACTGTTTTAAGTCTTGTGGCTACTGAAGATTTGCATTTAGAGCAGATGGATGTTAAAAACAGCCTTTCTTCATGGTGATTTGGATGAAGAAATATATATGGCTCAGCCACAGGGTTTTGAGGTCAAAGGTAAGGAGAACTTAGTGTGCAAATTGAAGAAAAGTTTATATGGCCTGAAGCAAGCACCTCGGCAATGGTATCTGAAATTTGACAGTTTTATGCATAAGCATGGATATAATAGGTGTCATTCAGATTACTGTGTTTATTTTAAGAGGTTGGATGATGATAGCTACATTATTTTATGTTTATATGTTGATGATATGCTTATAGCTGGGTCTAACATGGATCATATTAAGGGGCTGAAACGCCAATTAGCACATGCATTTGCTATGAAGGATTTGGGGGCAGCAAAACAAATCCTTGGTATGAAGATTTGCAGAGATAGGAAGAACAGAACATTGACGCTATCTCAAGCTGATTATGTTGAGAAGGTGTTGCAACGTTTCTCTATGGAGAATGCTAAAGCTGTCAGCACACCTTTACCTGGTCATTTGAAATTGACTAAGGAGATGTGTCCCAAGACACAAGAAGAGGAGGATAAGATGTCCAAGGTACCCTATGCTTCAGCTGTAGGAAGTTTGATGTATGCTATGGTATGCACTAGGCCAGATATTGCACATGCAGTGGGAGTCGTTAGCAGGTATATGAGTCATCCAGGTTTTGAGCATTGGAATGCTGTCAAGTGGATTCTCAGATATTTGAGAGGAACATCCAATAAGTGTTTACACTTTGGGGGCTCTACTACTGATTTACAGGGCTATGTTGACTCAGATTTGGCTGGGGATATTGATACCAGGCGGAGTACTACAGGTTATGTCTTTACTGTTGGTGGGGCAGCCGTGAGCTGGGTTTCTAGGCTACAGAAGATTAATGCTCTCTCCACTACAGAGGCAGAGTATGTTGCTGCTACAGAGGCTGCCAAAGAGATGATATGGCTTCAGTTCTTCTTGGAAGAATTGGGACATCCTCAGAAGGATAATTTTTTGTTCACAGATAGTCAGAGTGCCATTCATCTTGCTAAGAATTCAGCTCTGCATTCTAAGACCAAACACATACAGTTGCGGTACCATTTCATTCGGTCAGTTTTGGAGGATGGACAGTTAAAGCTGGAGAAGATACATACCAATGAAAATCCAGCAGATATGTTGACAAAGGTTGTCACAAGGGAGAAGCTGAACTCCTCTTCAGCTTCAGTTGGTCTTTTAGACTAAATGTGAATAAAAGAACAGCAGAGTCCAGGGTGGTTTGATCCAGTGGGAGCCCCATGCAGTAGTTGTATTGCTACAGGATCAGTCTCCAAGTGGGAGATTGTTGTTTAGTGTGGAGCCTGATCAGTCTCCAAGTGGGAGATTGTTAGATTGTGGTGACTGATCAGGAAAGTACTGTACATACTTCATAAATAGTGGGGTTCGGGGCATCGCCCCGAAAAATTTTTTTTTTTGGAAGTAGCCGACATCGACATGGTAGCCGACATATTATGGCCGACATATGGCCGACATGTTATAACCCTAAAGCGGTTTAATACTTGTATAAAAAGGGCTTAGGGTTGGGTATTTTTTGATGTGTGGTGATACGAAATTGGTTCTTGTGGCGGTATTGAGCTGTAAGGGATTACGGATTGTAATCAGGTTGTAATCACTGGATTGTAATAAGATCGGACTTGCTGTTTGGTGGACGTAGCCCAGGGATTGGGTGAACCACGTTAAATCTTGGTGCCTTGTGTTCATTTTTGTGTGTTCTATTATTTTCTGTTATTGGTTATATTTGCATGTAGTTTTTATTTCTGTCCGTGGTTTATCCTAACAAGATTGTTGGGTGATGCGACGCGCTCCCCTGCCCACAGGTGGTTAATTATGTGGTGTTCCATGTTCACTAACAGTCATGGCTTTTGGTGCAACGGAAAATGGGTCCTAACAGTTTTTTAGTCATAGATAGAGGGAGTGGATCTTAAGTTCAACATGGAGTAGCTAAAGAGCAAGTTTTCTTGAGCCTGTGGATAGAGCGTCGAATGTGAGGTAGTTTGCAGTAGGATTGTGGTGGAGTTGTGAGTTTGTGAGCAGAGCTAGGGCTCCAACTTTAGAACTAGAGAATAGCTTGGTGGACCTGAGGGTACAAGTGTGGATTCTTCTTGGTGTTCTTATCTAGTTGTGGATATAAACTAGCTAGTGTTTGGATTTGATCTTGAGGGATCTTGTTGAACTGTTATTGTAATTGTTGATGTATTTGGTTGTAACTCGGAAAGCCTTATAGCCAGGTATATTGCATGCAATAGCTATTTTATGAATAAGGAGTTGTGATTTGGTATAAGATCTTGCATTATTGTTGCTTTGTTGTTGTATTTCCATTGTGTGGTTGTTTGTTGGGGGTTGGGACATCTTCTTTGGGGATTCTCCTGCCTTGCATTGTGCCAAATTTATAAATCAAGTCTCTACTTTTTCTTGGCCTTGATTTTGGCTCCATTGAGATTCTCTTGTATCCCCGTATGGTCTTTGTGATTTCCTATTTTCTTTGATGGATATGTTCATGTCCCTTTTGTTCATTTCCTTGATGCGTCAACTGGATCCATATAAGACTTACAAAATAGATCAATGAGGATGAAGGATACAAATGTTTGTCTTCTCTTTTGCTAGAATGCATATTTGACACTTGCATTGGGCAATGGTTTACAAATGAATATATTCCTTTATTTTACTTTTATGTCTGCAAAAATTGATATTTTTATCGATTGTTGTGTAGGATTTGTCTGATGCTTAGTCAGATATGGTCTACTTGTCTAATGTAACTATTGAGGCTTCTACTATTCAATCTAATTCCTAGATGATGTGTGTTTGACTGGTTGACCTTGATTATGTATGCATTGATCAAAGATTAAAGGTCATGATCATGATTTGTCGTACCTTTCCTTTTTCCAATTTACAATTCATTTAGTATAAGGTTATAATTGTTAATTTTATTAATTTAGATTTTGCAAATGTTTAAGAAATGATTTCTATTTATTTTGTTTAATTAATTACTTAATTAGTAGATGAGGATAAAATAATAATTGTGGATTGGTAAAAAAAATTGATGGGTAATGGATTAATTTTAAATATTTAACTAATTAAGTATTTATTGAGGATAAGGAATCAATACAAATAATAATTAATTATGATTTGATTAATTAATAACAATTTGAATTATTATTACTTTGATTAAGGATAAATGATAAGTTGTGACTATTAAATTGACAAATTAATATGTTGACTAATACATTGATAAATAAGTAATGATTATTATTATAAGAGTTGAATTTATTGAAGCAAATATTTACCCCATTTCTCAATGGTTATTATAGTCCCTCCTGCTTGAATTTCCTTGTCCTCAAGCAACTTGATTGTCTCTTCCTTCTCTTAAGTGGCATCTTTCTTAGGAAAATTCCTCCATTGGACTAAGTACTTTGTAATAGTTCTATTTCTTAACTTATTTTTCTCAGGTTTCTAGGATGGCCTCGGGTTCCAAGACAAGTTGCACTTCATCATCAAGTGAGGGTAAGTTTGTGCAAGGTTCTAGTTATTTCCCCAAAAACCCTTATAAGCCTTGAGACATGAAAAACATTGTGGATCCTACTCCCTTTAAGGACTCGTAGTTCAAATGCTACTTCACTAATTTTTATGAGTACCTGCTATGGTACATAGAATTAGAGTTTGAGTTTTTTCATTCCATTGTTCTTTGTAGAAGTTTATTTATATGGTTTTAATCTTAAAAATGTCATATCTCCAAAAAAGAATGTCCTTCAGATGCACTTTCTATTGGCATAAAGCTTATGTTGGTTCTAAGCTTGTTGTAAATTCTCTTTTAGAGGTTATAAAACATTTGTGCTTTGTTGAACAAAGTCTTGTGCACTTGATATTCAACTCTCCTATAGTATTAAGATCCTCGACGTAGGTATCTCATAGCCATATAAAGCTTTGAGTGTGATCTTGCCAATGGACATATGATGTATTGTATTATAACAAAATTTGTTCAAATGTATCCATTTAATCCATACCTATTGTTGCCCGATTACATAGTTCTGAAGTATCATTCTAACCACTTGTTTACTATTTCAGTTTGTACATCTATTTGGGCGTGGTAACTTGTGATGAGGGTTAGACTAGTTCTTGCTAGTCTAAATAGCTCTTGCCAAAATTGACTAATAATTTGATATCCCTATCATCGATTATATTTTGTAGAAGTCCAAGAAGTCTAAATAATTCCTTGAAAAATAATTTTGCTATCTCATGTATTGATGATTCAGTTTAAACTAGAAATAAATGAGCATATTTAGTGAGTCTATCCATCACCACATAAATATTGTTCTTCCCTTGTACTTTGGGTAAGTCAATTATAAAGTGCATTGAAAAGCTCTCCTATTTTTTATTAGGAATATGTAAGGGTTGTAGTAGAGTTGCAGGATGTGTTTGTTCTACCTTATTCTTTTGACATGTAATACATTGTTGTACATACCTTTGGACATCAATTTTTAAACCTTTCCATGAAATTTTATCTCTTACTTATCTATATGATTTGAAATATTCTTGATGGCTGGATAAAGGATTATCATTATACTCTTTTAAAATTGTGTTCTTAATTCTTGACTGTAGAGTTAGGAAAGCTCTTCCCTTGTAAAATATAAGATCATCTTGGATTTTGAAATCTTCACTTGGATTTTTTCCCTCTAATATTTTGCTGGCTTCAAGGTCCTTTGTATACTCAACAAGGGTATCTCCCTTCCAATCTCCTAAGATACTAGTAACCATATTGAGGTGGGGGTATTTGGATAGAGCATCTATAACTCTATTATTCACTCCTTTAACATATTATATGTCAAAATCATATGCTTTAATCCCTCTTACCCTTTTTTCTTGTTGATCATTAAGTTCTCTTTGGCTTAAGAAGGAATGTAGATTATCATGGTTGGTCTTAACAGTGAACTTTCTACAAACTAGGTACTGTAAAAATTTAGCTAGGGCATTCATTATGGCCAACATTTCTTTATTATATAGAATAATGCTTTTTTGATTCTGTGAGTTTGAGAATCTTAAATTATATGAGATGCTTCTTTTGCATGGGAATTGCTCCAATCAATAGTACATTCAGGGCCTTTTTTTGATGGCTATTCATCGAAGTTTTGATGGACATCTATCAGAATAATAGCACTATGAGGCATCAAATTTATTTTAATGAAAATTGTGATAGATGGGATTTTTGTCAAAACTGCAACATCTATTCCCATCACAAATCATGGGTAGGATGACAAACATATGCCATCACAAATCATTACAGACTGTTAGAATTGTGACAAAAGACATTGCCAAAAAAGTGAGTTTTTTTTACGAGAATACTATATGACTAACACTTCTCCCATTAGACAAGCCTTTCATAAAGTATAATGATTTTGTCATAATTCCAATGGGCGTGTTGTAATTTGAAATGAACTAGTCTGACAAGTATGTTGTCAGTGGTATAGCATCCCCATCAAAAAATTTCATCGAAAGTATTGTTTGTATGTCAAAAAATCAACAACTAAAGGTTTTTTTTATTAAAAAATATATATAGCGAATCACCTTTTTCTCCTATATTTTGGTAGGAAATGTTTTCATTAATGCTAGAATATATTTACAAAAGTATGGTTATGATTCAAATCATGATAGATAGTCAAAGTTTACAAAATTATGGCTATGATTCAAAGACCTATTATTATCTATAACATCTACTTCTCATTATTGTAGGTCTAGAAAATGGGGAAGAATGCATAATAAGAGAGAACTACAAATATCAAAAAAGAATATACAAATAATCCTAGTCTAAACATAAAGGCAACTTGAACTAAAAGTCGACAAATGCTGTCAAAGTTTTTACGAAGGACGAAAAGGAGCTGAATAAGCTCGTCAAGGTGGAGATGTATTGCGAGATGGAATCAATTAAAAAGCTATGGATGTATGTCCTTAGGATTATCACTGAATATATTTCCCTGGACCTCAAATTTAATAGGATCAGAATGCGTCATTTTGTATTACTTAATCACTTTAGGCATGGTATCAAAATATCTTTTTCTTTTTATCTTTTCACCTCCATGAGCAAGGGTATCGAGGGTTTTAAGAGGAAACCAACCACTAACCCAGCTCTTCATGAGGGATTAATCCTCCTGGTTTATGAGTATCTAAAGACTCAAACTAGGGGAAAATCCCTTGGTGATACTAGGTGTACATTTGAGGAAACTGGGAGTTCAAATTTTGAGGATGTGCAGAGCATAAAATCAGAAGAAGAGGACAATGTTTCCTCTAAAGGTAAAGCCCCCAACGAAGAAAGGAAAGTCACTCCATTTGCCCACATTCCCTATAGAAAGAGCCCCAGAGGTTTACCCCCCATTCCCACTAAGCTTGAGCCTCAAGAGGAGGAGGAGGATAACAATGATGATGAGGATACTGGCTCAGAGGAAGAGAAGATCAGGGAGGATGATGAGAAGGAGGAGGAGAAGGGGAGGGAAAGTGAAAAGGAGGAGGAGGATTCAACTGACGTGTCAGGGAATCCCAAGAAAAGGAAAGAAGATGAGGCCTTTGAAACCAATAACCATATTCTTGAGATTCTAGGCCCTAGCCCCACTACCTCTCCATCTGTAGATATTCAGGGAAAAGAGAGTGGGGAGGTGATAATGAAAAATAGGAGGAGGTCTTGGAGGAATTTTAATTCAAATACAGCTAAATTGGGGATTTTCATGGAGCCGTTGAATATCCAAGTGATGGAGGACATTGATGGCAAAGCCCACCATGATGAACTCATTGATCCTGCTCTAGTCATGATCTTTGATGATGCGAGGAAAACTGGGCTTAACCTTTTGAACAATGCTAAGAACAACATGATAGACAACTTTCCGTCTATCAAATGGTTATTCCATTAAATTGAAGAACTAAAAGGGAAAAGAAGCCAGGAAGGAAGCCAAAAAATTGGCAATGCCCAGGGGCATAATGAAGAAGAGAGAAGCTAGGATGGAAGCCAACGCCACTTCAAAATCCAGGAACCTAAGGCAAACCAGGAGGATAGAATCACCAAGGTTGAACAAAGAGTCCAAAGGATGGAGTTCTCTCATTAGAACCTAACTAATCAGGTGATCGCCACTTTGAACACCTTAAATGAGAACATTAATAGTCTGGGTGAATCACTTATTAGTGCTAGATTTGGTGGGGAAATGATGGAGAAGGCCAATTTGGAAATTGGGCAGGTTGAGGATGATCCGAAAGAAACCAGGGACCAGGTGGATGCTCAGAACTAGGATGAGGAGGATGCAGACGACAAGAAGACCGATGAAGTTGCAGAGACCTTGTAGGTTCTTGATAGAGAGAACTGATAGTTAGTGCTACTTTGTTGTCTCATTTTATCCTTGTGTAACTGGTTTTTTCTTGTTCTAGTGTAGCTAGTTTTTTTTTTCCTGACTGCGGGCCTATTGTTTAGGATTGGCTTTTGTTAAGCAGATTATCTGTAGCTGGACTTTTCTAAATTTTTCTATCTTTGATATGTGTATCACCTATTTTAGTAGAGTAAAATGAACACTAATCTATAAAAAGCATTCTCAATACTAAAAACAAGTAAACACTTAAGATAGGACCAAAGAAGACAAAATTGAGGAAAGTAGACCAAAGATGGTAAACTCCTCAAGTGCTTCTCATGATGAGGAAGCTATGTCCCTGATGGATAGTGGATGTATGCTCACAATGTGCTCAAGCTCCAAGTGGATGAGTGATAATCAGATATGGGTGTGGATGAATGATTCAACAATGAAGGTATGGAGGGCTTTCAACATTATAATAGTATTTTGGTAGTTTTTAGGCTCTCAAAATAGCATTACAAGTTTGCTTCAAAAGTGGATGATTTTAGTGAAGGAAGAAGCTTCTATTTATAGGCCAAGGGGTAGAGGAATGGATGGTCAAGATGCAAGGATGGCAAGATGGTGACGGAGGGCTAGGATGCACTCAAAGGGGAGCACATGGATTGTGCTTGTTTGAACCCAATTAGGAGGTGACACATGTCATAGGGTGATTGGGTGTGAGAGGGTAGGATATGGGTTGGTCAAAGGAGTAATGAGGGAGGTTGAGCCATAAATGGGGATGGTTGGGTCATAAATAGAGATGGTTGGGTCAAATAGAGATGGTTAGGTCATAAATAGAGATGGTTGGGAGGAAGATGAGATTGTTGACTTTGGCTTGGGTTAGCAAGTCTTAACCCTTGCTTAAGTTGTGCACATGATTAGAAGAGGGATTAGGATTAGCTTAGGAGTTGGCTAACCTTGTTTAGGGAATGTGACAAGGTTAGAGGGGGGATTAGGATTAGAATCAAAGATAAGGATTGACATCTTCTAGAAGAGTTTAGGACTTCCTAGGATGAGGATAAATAAGGTTTTTAGGAAATAAATAAAGTTTTATTTATTTCAAGGGTTTGGGTTGAGGAGATATTTATTAAATATTTTGAGTTGGGATTAGGGTTAGGAAATGATGGGATTAGCCTTTAATCGAAATTAAAGAAGGATTAGAAGATTCTAGAAGAGGTTAGTTGTCTTAAGGAAATTGGCCAAGTTTTGGGCAAAAATAAATAAATAATTTATTTTGGGATTTTTGGTCAATTTATTAATTAAATAATTAATAAATAAGGAAATAATATTTAAATAAGATTTAAACATTTTTGGGAGGGATTCCTTAATTAAATATTTTTAATTAAGATAAAGGGATTTAATGGCATAAAAATAAATAAATTAATAAATGATGATGTCATCAGGGAATTTTTTCAAAAAATAAAAATACTTTATTTTCTAAAGGATTTTTAGGTGTCTACATTTTGCCCCTCTTTGAGATAGTGTTGGAATAATACTATTTCAAAGAATTTTGAAGATAGACGACACAAAGGAAACTTTGAAAGTAACATGATTGCCCCAGTCTTGAATAGCAGAGGAGAGATTTGACTGTGTGATGCCCCCTCAGAAGATGGTGGGGAGAGAAGGGGAGGCCCGATAGCTTCGTGAAAGGTACAAGAATCTAGGGTGAGTAGGAGGACTGAGAGGGGCAAAGAGAGGGGGTTCAAGGAAGCACCTATTCTCACTATGGGAGAAGGATACATAGGAAAACCTTAGGTGCAAGGATAACCAATGGGGAAGAACACTAGCTACAGGGAGAAGGGAGAGGTTGAGTGGGTTTCTAAAGTGAACCCATGGAAGTGATTTGAAAGATGGGAGATGTGGGGAGATTTACGATTCGAGGATTTATGATTGGTGATGACTAAGATTTTGATTGATGTAGGAGCGATGATTATGATTGATAAAGGAGCAATGATTATGATTGAGGAAGGAGCTATGATTATGATTGATAAAGGAGCTATGATTATGATTGATGAAGGAGATATGATTATGATTGATGAAGGAGATATAATTATGAGTGATGAAGGAGCTAAGATTAAGATATAGATAAAACTGTTAGATCATGATTGTAAGACTGATTGGATGGGATGCTTGGATAGGATGAGATGTTTTGATAAGATGGGAGTGTAAAGTAATCCATTGAAGCTTGAGCATGTGGGTGTTCCAAAGGGGATCACCACCATGTAGTTGAGCACTTATTTTGATAAAGGAATATTGGGAATATGCCAAGGTTACTAAGAACATCAAGGCCTTTTTACCAATATTACATAAGACTAACACAAAAAAAACACGCAAGGATTGCCCCAACATCACACATTAATCCTAAAAGAATCAGAGTGGAAATGATACTAGGTAACCCACAAGCAAACATATTTCCCAAGTGCACCATGTAACCACAAGTGATCGCATGTTTGGACTATGCAAGGGTCATATCCGACTGACTCACAAGCAGAAAAGAAAAAGAAAAAGACATGATCAAAAACTTGCTCTTGAATTGCCCCATTCATAGCACACCATGATATAAAAGATCATAGCGACCATGAGGAGGGAACAACCCAAATCACTTGGAAGAGATACTTTAAGAACCAAACATGAAATCCTTAAAAGAAAATAAATCGAAAGAAAATGTAAATCCATGAAAAAGTAACCTTTTGCCAAAGAGATCGGTAGGACTAGATACTGACGAACTAAGATTAGGTGAGAGGAAGGATGCATCCTACAAGGATCTATCAGTAATATTGAGGACTAGGATAAAATGGGAAATCATAACTATTTAGGAAAACATTTTGATAACAAGGGATCTCATATTAGGATTCACTAAAGCACCTAACCAAGAGAACTACAAGTTATGATCAAGTAGGAACTGACACGAAGAGAGGAGAGATATACAATGATACCAAGTGAAGGACTGACATGCAAGGATGGTACACTGGACAAACCAAAGTATTTACAAGGGATTACCATACAAAAGCTCAGCATGATACGATAGTGGCGGGAAAGACAAAGATGAGAAGGTTAGCAGAAGAAAATCTAGGGATGAGGAGATAGTGCGATGAAAAGTGTGAGAAGCTAGTGGAAAGAGGTAGGATATAGAATACTATTACTATAGGGGAGGTGAGGTGTGGAAAGGATGGAAGTAGTTGTCGACTTGACTATTATGATGGCGGGTATTGAAGCTTGTTGCCAAAGATATGGATAGTGTGTAATGGAAGCGATGGAGAATGTTGTTGGTTCTATAAAAGGTGAATGAATTTGATGAAAGCTGAACAACAAGAAGTGTTAGCTGAAGCATAAGAAAAGTGTGAGCGAAGAATTAAGCTGTGAGTGAAATACCAATGGCTGATTCACAAGAGAAGACGTAGAAAATGCCAAAGGCGATAGCAGGAGAAACAAGGGGATGGAGTGAAGAGGAAAATGAAAGCCAAGGAGAAAGGAAATGGTTGCGGGGGTAGAAGCGAGGTGTAAAGCAGAGCCAACAAGAAGGAAGAGAAACCTTACCATGTCGAAGTGTGCAGCATTGTGAACGGGGAGTGGTGGAGGCTAAAATTAATCCAACTCAAAATCAGCTAGAAGAGGAAGAAGAAGATTCGACCTTGCTGCAACTATTAGCAGAAGGTGCATTGCAACAAACAAAGGCAAGGGAAAAAGAGAAGGAGACAAACTTACCAAGTGTGGGAGTGTTGTTAGAGGGAGCAAGTGTAGAAGATCAACCATCTATAGAAGAGACTCTTCCAGAAGAGGAACAAAGATCCGTGATACGACCAACAGCGGTCGTATGGAAGAAGGGAAAAAGAAGTTTAAGGGATAGGATGCAGAGCTCTAGGGAACAAAAGTGTGATCTAGTGTTGTCTGCATTTCGGCCATTTCAAGCATTGCAATCCAATGCTGCAATACAAGAAGCTCATGATACAGTGATGGTGATGGAGAAAGCATTGGCAATGGAAAAAGAATGGGTTGACCAAGCGAAGAAAGATGCAAATTTATTTCGAGGCCTGATTGAAAGAGCGCGAGAGGATGGTGCACGGACAGAAGCTGAGCACCTAGGAATGATGTTAATGATGGAGCAAACAAGAGTGGAGACTGTGGAGGCAACTTTGGGAGCTGAGAGAGCGGTGATGGAGAGATGTGAAAATGAATTAGTGCTCCTACGGTCACAAGTAGAAGCGTTCAGGGAGTCAGTAGTGCAGACCAATAGTTTAGCTCAGAGGTCACAAGAGCAGCTGAATGCAAGTAATGTGCGCATTACGTGGTACTAGAATTAGTTGAATGCAATGAAATATGAGAGAGAGTCAATGAAAATGCTAGCGAATAGATATGAAAGAGGACATGATATTGCACAGAGGACAACAACTATTCCAGGAGTAGAAAGACTATGGGCAGAAATGAAGGATGTCATGGAGCAATTAGTGAGGGTTGCACGAGAGGCAACATACTACATGGGATTATATCACCAAGCGGTCCCTTTGGAGCAAAGGAGAGGAGTTATATACTCTAAAAAACATTTTATGGAGCAGATAAACACACTCTTGAGGCGTGGTAACATCCCGATCCCCATAGGTACACTTTGGGCAGGTGTGAGGATGACTCCAGGGGCATCATCATCTAGGACTGGGTCTAAAGGAATGCCATTGATTGGACACCCTATCTTGCCACCTCCCCCAGGAAGACCAGAATAAAAAATTTGCCAAACATTATTAGTTAAATGGAATGTTGTTGTTGCTGTCGTAGGAGATTAGAAAGTTTGTGCTTGTTGTTGTGACAATCAAAGGGACAATAGATGTTGTTCATAATGTAATGTCATGTTTTGTTTTTGGGATTGTTATGGAAGATAAATGGATGTTTTTGTGTTTTTTGTCAAATATTTAAATGTTTTTGAGATGTTTGATATATATTTGAATGTTTTTGTGTTTTTGTGATAAATAATGAAATAGTTTGACTCTTGTAAAAGTGAGAACAATACAATCTGTATAGTAAGGGTAACCATGACTCGTAGGCAAGAATGTCTGTGTAGATTTAACAAGTATGACAGACAATAATAAGACAAAATGTGGGGACATTTCTCTAGGTGTGTGATGAGACAGATGTTTATGAGGCATGGAAAAGGCATTGGGACATGCGCAAGGCTTGTGATGGCCAAAAGAGGTCAAGAAGGGTCTTGAAAAGGCTAAAAGAGGGCTTTGAAAAAGGCATGTGGGCCAAAAAGAGATGTCTCAGGGGTCTGGAAAAGGCGTTTGAGCCTAAAAAGATGTCTTGGGGGCCGAAAAAGGTCAAAATAGGGCCTTGAAAAAGGTGCTTTGAGCCTAAAAAGGCATTTCAAGGGCTTGAAAAAGGCGCTTGGGCCTGTAAAGGCATTTTTAGGGCCTTGAAAAGGATCAAAACAGGGCCTTGAAAAAGGCGTTTGGGAATAAAAAGGCAGTTTGAGGGCCTGAAAAAGGCGCTTGGGCCTATAAAGGCATTTTTGGGGCTTGAAAAGGATCAAAATAGGGCCTTGAAAAAGGCGTTTGGGCCTAAAAAGGCATTCGAGGGCTTGAAAAAGGCGCTTAGGCCTATAAAGGCATTTTTGGCGCTTGAAAAGGTCAAAATAGGGCCTTGAAAAATGCACTTTGAGCCTAAAAAGGCATTTTGGGGGCCTGAAAAAGGCACTTGGGCCTATAAAGGCATATTGGGGGCTTTGAAAAAGGTGCTTTGAGCCTAAAAAGGCATTTTGGGGGCCTGAAAAAGGCGCTTGAGGGGTCCAAATAGGACACTTGGGCCCTAAAAAAGCATTTAAGGCCTAAATTGGTGCTAGAGTGGTCTAAAAAGGACACGTGGGCCTTTAAAAATAGCTTTTAGGCCTAAAAGGGCACTAGAGTGGTCCAAAAAGGACACGTGGGCCTTGAAAAAAAGCTTTTAGGCCTAAAAAGGCACTAGAGTGGTCCAAAAAGGACGTGGGTCGTGAAAAATTATTTAAGGCCCAAAAAGGCACTTGAGGGGTCCAAAAAGGACACTTGTAACTTGGAAAAGTTATTTAAGGCCTAAAAAGGCACTAGAGTGGTCCAAAAAGGACACTTGGGCTTTGAAAAAGCATTCAAGGCCTAAAAAGGTGCTATAGTGGTCCAAAAAGGACACGTGGGCCTTGAAAAAGGCTTTTAAGGCCTAAAGGGGCGCTATAAGGGTCCAAAAAGGACACTTGGGCTTTGAAAAAACATTCAAGGCCTAAAAAGGCGCTAGAATGGTCCAAAAAGGACACGTGGGCTTACGAGACAGTATTGATATATTTGTTAAAATTGGGTAGACTAAACGTGGCCATTGCAACTTAAATAAGACTAAAAATCCTTCTTGATTCACATTAATAATGGTTGCATCGAAGGAAGGCGACAATCAACTTTGCGACATCTCTTTCGCTATTCGAGTTGTGCTGGATTTTCCTAAGCCTGGAATTATGTTTCAAGACATTACCACACTTCTTCTTAATATCAATTTCTTAATATAAAAAATTGAGAGGAATTTTGGGGTGGTGTTTTAATGTTTCAAGCTTTTATGGCCATATTTGGGAATTATGACCCCCTTTTGAATGCCTTGGAATTTTATTTCATTTTTTTGATATTATTTGGGCAATTTTTGAATTTCTTTTGGGTATATTTGGATGATTTTTGAATTTTTTTTTGGTATATTTGGATGATTTTTGAATTTTTTTGGTATTTTTGGATGATTTTTGAATTTTTTTGGTATTTTTGGGTAGTTTCTATTGCTGTGTTGGCTATTAGTGATGTCTTTCCCTCCATCCTTGTGGGTTTGATTTTGTGGTGGTTTGTGCATAATCCTCTGGCAATCCGATGAAGGACATTAAAGAGCGAGTTTGGCTTCATTTTCTAGATGTATTGATGGTTGGTAGAGGAGTGATGGGGTTGGTTCTCCTTTTGTGGTGTGAGGCAACTAGCATGGGCCTTGCAAACGGTTACAACCCCAAAAGATTCTCTTCGAGAAGTCTATGTGAAAGGGTCGTAATTCTATTGGTTTCTCATTGTGTAGGGTCTGTGAAAGGTTTTTGTCTCATGTCAAGGTCTTTATTGTGGAAAGTAAGGTGTGTGTGAAAGGGTTGTGAGAAAAGGAAGCTTTTTTTTTTTTTTTTGGATTTTCGGATGATTTATGAATGTTTTTGATATTTTTGGAAATTTTGAATTGGAACTAGGATGTGAGTGAGATAGTGATGCGAGATTTTGCTGTAAGGCTAAAAATATACAAGCATGAATAGGAAATGAGTGGATTACGCAGGAATGGAGGAGAGAATATAGTAGCGAATGTGCATATCATAGGAAAAAGCTCAAGACGAGGAAATAGCATTGATGCAATATGGTTATTGTTACACGGTTATGATACACAGAATTATTGGTTGTGTGACAAGGATGTGGTACATATAATATTTGTGGCTTGGTATAGGTATATGATATAAAGGCATGGTTTTAAGGATAAAATACACCTGATATGATACATGTGGTAAGGTACAAGGATGGAATAGATATACTAACCATGGTAGAATATATGATCTAGGTAGGCTTTCCAAACTGGTGTTGTGAGTTGTTGGAGTGTGAGGGGGGAACTTTTGGAATATCTTGAAAAATGGGGAGATGGGTGATGAGATGTAAAGGGGGGATACAAGATATGGAGATCATTGATAGATAATGGAAAGGCTGTAGTACACCTAGCACCTATTTGCTAGGTTTTCACTAGGGACCTATCCAAAGCGCTTGAATTGCAAGTTTTCACTATTGGACGCTTTATGTTTCTTTGCCTATTTTTGATTTGCAAATTCTGCCCTCAGGCGTAGAATCTCTTGAGGCGAATAATGTTGGTAGGATCATTCAGGACTTCACCTTCAAGAGTAGATAGCTGATAGGCTCCTAAGCCAAAAGATGTTGTGACCACATAAGGACCAAGCCATGTGGGCTCAAACTTGCCTTTCTTTTCTCTATCAGCTTGAACTTTCATGTTCTCTTTGAGGACCATGTCACCTTCCTAAAAACTACGCGGATGGACTTTCCTGTTGAAATTGTGCTTGAGGCGATTCTGGTAGGCCATGAGGTGGTCATAGGCCTGTTGCCTTTTTTCATCAAGTAGATCAAGTTGAGTAAGTCGAGCCACTCTATATTCTTCATCAGATATCTGTCCTCGTAGAGAAATGCGGAGTGATGGGAGTTCAACCTCAATAGGTAGGATTGCTTTAGCACCATAGACCAAGGAGTATGGAGTTGTGCCAGTGGCTATGCAGAATGAAGTGCGGTATGCCCATAGGGGAGGATTAATTTGCAAATGCCAATCACAGTCGAAGTCATTGACAACTTTCTTGAGGATTTTGAGTAGGGTTTTATTAGTTGCCTCTACCTGATCGTTACCTTGTGGGAAGTATGGGCTAGAAAAATGGTGATGGATATGAAGGGAAGTGCACAATTCCTCCATATTTAGGTTTTCAAAATTACCTCCATGGTTAGTGAAAATGGTAGTTGGGATGCCAAAGCGACATATGATATGATATAAGATAAACTTGGACACTTGAACTCCCGTATCAGTGACAAGGGGAACTGCTTCGACCCACTTAGTGAAGTAATCAATGGCGGTGATTATCCACTTGTGCCCTTCTGAAGAAAGTGGTGCAATAAGACCAATGAGATCAAACCCCTAGCAGGCAAAAGGCCATGGTGGTGCAATGGGTTGCAAGTCCTGTGCTGGAGCCCAAATTAAATTAGCATGTTGTTGACAAGGTAAAAATCGTTTCACAAATTCACATGTATCATGTTCTAGAGTAGGTCAATAGTATCCAGCCCAAAGGATCTGCTTTGCTAGCACCATCCCGCTCGTGTGAGCACCACAAAGTCCAGTGTGTACCTCTTTGAGAGTCATCGCAACCTCATTTTGATCTAAACATCGAGAGAGAGTATCATGATAACCACGATGATATAGGGTTTGGGCGATGATAGTGTATCAGGAAGCTCTGCGTATAAGGTTTTGGCATTAGGTTCATGTGAGGTGAGGAGATATGATACCATTTAGTAGGTAAGCATGAATTTTGTGGTACCATGGGGATTTGGGACCAACCAAGATACAAACCTATGTTGATTCATCATTCTCATATGCAGGTTCATGCAGCTGCTCAACCAAGAATTCATATTGTGTAGCTTCGCGCGGCATTTCCAAGAGAGAACCAATAGTAGCCATAGCATCAACTGCCTTATTCTGGAGTCTAGGTACCTGTATGAATTGGATCTCAGTAAAATGCTCCTTTAATTGATCAACCAGATCTTTGTAAGGTAGTAGCTTGTCATCCTTGGTCTGATATTCATTCAATGCTTGTTTAATGATAAGTTGAGAATCACCATAGACCTAAAGCTCTATGATATTCCATTCAGTGGCAATTTTGAGTCCCGCAACAAGGGCCTCATACTCTGCAATGTTATTGGTACACCGAAATTGTAGCTTGAAAGATTTAGGAATATAATCACCTTGAGGTGTAACCAAGAGTATGCCCGTGTCGGAGCCATGAGATGTATAGGAGCCATCAAAATATAGCTTCCAAAGTGATTGATCTTCTATCAAATAGAGGTATTCGTCTAGAAATTCCATGATGAGTGGGTGATCTGCAACTAAGGGTGCATCAACCAAGTGATCTGCAATAGCCTGGTCTTTGATGGCCTTTCTGTCAACATATTGAATGTCAAACTCACTAAGAAGCGTAACCCATTTGGCTAGGTGTCCGGTGAGTACTGTGCAAGAAAGCATATATTTCAATGGATCAATCTTTGGTATCAGTTGCATAGTATGACTCAAAATGTAATGACGTAGCTTATGGGTGGCAAACACCACTGCTAAGCATGCCTTCCCCATTGGCGTGTAGTTGAGCTCATAGCCCACTAATGTTCAACTAATGTAATAAATAGCTCATTCCTTTCTTGCATCATCAAGTTGTGCTAGAAGAGCACCTAATGCTATGGGAGTAGCTGTGATGTACAATATGAGTGGGCGCCCTACAATTGGAGGAACCAAAATAGATGGATTAGCTAAGTATTGCTTGATGAGCTCAAAATTGCGCTGGCAAGCTGAGTCCCATTTGAAATTTTGATCTTTCTTAAGCAAGTGAGTAAAAGGTTGACACTTATCAGCAAGTTGAGAAATGAACCACCAGACTGATTGGAGTTTTCCTTGTAAAGAATGAAGGTGCTTGAGTGTCTTAGGAGGAGCCATATCCATGATGGATTTGACCTTCTTAGGGTCAATCTCAATACCACGTTGTGACACAATGAAGCCCAGGAGCTTGCCTAAGGTGACACCAAAGACACATTTCTTTGGATTCAGCATGAGACGATATTTTGCCAATCGATTAAACAATTCTTCAAGGTGAAATAAGTGATCAAGAGCATTGAGAGACTTTACTAAAATATCATCCACATAATCCTCAAGAATCTTATGGATTAGGTGATGGAAGATGACCGTCATGGTGTGCTAATAAGTTTCCCCGGCATTCTTTAGCCCAAATGGCATCATATTGTAGCAGAATGTGCCCCAAGGTGTAGTAAATGCTATCTTATGCTGATCTTCTTCTACTATATGAATCTAATTATATCCAGAGAAACCATCCATTAGTGATAAGAGTTCATGACCTATGGTGAGATCCACAATCATGTCAATATTTGGTAATGGAAAGTCATCCTTCGGACAAGCTTTATAAGATCCCTAAAATCAGTGCAAATTTTGATATCACCAGAAGGCTTAGTAATAGGTACCATGTTAGAAATCCATTTAGAATAATCTATTGGGTGAATGATTTTGGCCTCCAACAATTTTTCTAACTTTGCTTTAACCAATAAAGAAACATTGGGGTGCATCTTACGGAGTTTCTGCTTAATGGGCCTGGCCCTTAGATCCATTGCTAGATGGTGTATGACTAGTTTGGGGTCCAATCTTGGCATGTCCTGATATGACCATGCAAAGCGGCCCACATTTTCACGGAGAACCTTAATAAGAAGATTTTCTTGTTCAGGTGGTACAGAGGTTGTGATGTATGTGATATGTGGGATCTCTGTCAAACTAATATTTACTGGCCAAGTTTCCTCTGTCAAAACTGAAGAGATAGGATGCCTATGCTCTTGCGAGGGAAGGATGAAATCTCCATCTTCAGGTGCCTCAAAGAGGTTTTCACCATCAGATACATCCTTTATTTTTATTTCATTTTTTGAGTTATCCAATGATGTTCCAGAGGAGTTTTCACCAGAGGACATTTTTCCTTTGATTTTTTGCTTTTTTGTTTCTTTTTTTATTTCTGTTTTGCGATTGGAGATTTCCTCCTCCTCGAAGTAACCTATGGGATCTAGCTTGTAGACATATGCCGATGGTGGCGGAGGCCATTTATGTGGCATTTTTGCCCCCATGAATTTAAGGAGCGCATGCTCAGTAGAGAACTTGTCAACATGAATGACACTTGGTTGGTCCCAATCTATGAGTTCGGGGTGAGCAAGGGGGAGGTCTATGAGATTCAAGGATAATTGGCAGAGCACAGAGGCTCCAAGGATTATTTTGTCAAGGAAAATATCATCATAAGTTTTCTTTTCAACTTCCTCAGGGATGTCTTCAACCTCAACGAGAGTGTTTTGGATGTTCGTAAAGGCGTGGCCTTTCGTTTTAGTGCCCCTAGTTGCGAGGAGTCCATAGCCCAAGCCTTCATTTTTTTGCCCTTGGTGTGCCTCTATAGGCTATCTCATACCTGATTCTTGGTGGTCTAAACCACCTCCTTGATAATCCCATTGCTTTGTGGCCAAGCGATGTGACCAGGGATATTTTTGTTTAAAGTGATCAAGAAGTGCTTCACTTTTAGGAGGGGGCTCCTTATATAGCCATGTGTTAATGTCTGGTGCATTCTCCTCTCCATCAAGAGTACCCTTGGTAATAAATGTGGTAGGGCCCATTTGTTTGAGTCGAGAGGTGGTTTTCGATATAGGCCCTTGATGTGTCGGGCATCCTTGGGTATGCGGATCAAGTGGTAGAGCACCAACAACAAAAGCATCTGTAAGACTATACTCACCACAACCTTGGTAGTTGATCTTAACTGTGGAGAGGGTGGAGGCTAAAATGGTGTCTGGATCATGGCAGGTGCCAAAGGAACTGGCCGTGGTGTGGCCAACTTCGATCCCAAGACAATGATTGGTGTATGAAGCTTCAACTGCATTGCAATAAGCAAAGGGTTTAGGGTCTGCATGGATGGTTATCTCATTGTCATTATGCAAAAATTTGATACACTGATGATATGTGGATGGAACGGCCTTCATGGCATGAATCCATGGGCAACTGAGGAGGATGTTGTATGGAAGGTCAAGATCAACTACATGGCAAAGTGTTTCTTGAGTGGCTAGGCCAAGTCTTATAGGGAGCAAGATGGTTCCTTCAGTGGTGCGCTCCAAATTGTCATAAGCCTTGATGGTGATTACTTCATTAATGATATTTGCCTCAGTTTATCCTCCCTGTTTGATGAACTTTAAAGTATATAGATTTAAAGCCGATCCATTATCTATCATAACCCTTTTAATAGCAAAGTTGAAAACCATAATGGCTATGCGAAGTGGAAGGATATGATCTGGTTCAACTACTGGGATATTAGTGGTTTTGAAGGATAAGGCACATGAGGCCAAAAGATGGCCGACCAAGTTGCAAAACTTGGTGGCATTTATGTCAGAGGGGATGCATGACTCGTGTAGAGTACTGTTGAGGATCTCTTGATAAAGTGGACTTGTTCGTAAGAGATCCAGAAGGGAGATCTAGGCCAATGTGTTTCCAAGGTGTTCCAAGATGTTATATTGTGGCCCTAATGAGGATGATTCTGATGGAGATGCTCTAGATGGAGGTGGTCTTGATGGTGCAAAAATAGGTGGGCTAGCTATATTGAGTCGAGTCCGGCGAGTAGCAACTACACATTGGGTATCTGGGCCCTTAATGTTAATGACGTTGATGGATGGCTCAACTTGTGATATGCAACCAATAAGGCTTCCATAGTCTAAATACACTGAGGTACAGTTTTGAGACTTGTCTCAGTTATCTCCTTGTTTGCCTTGAGTATTGTTTGGTTTGTTGACAGGAGGGTTTGTAGGTGCTTTTCCTAGGTTTGTGTTATGAGGAGGGAAACCATTTTGATACATCATTAATCCTACATTAGGTGAAGTTTCTGCCCCCACTGTGATTTCCTTCTGATCAATTAGGTCTTGGACATAGTCCTTAAGTTGCATATATTTGAGGGTGGTATGTCCTTTGACATAATGGAATTTGCAAAACTCATTATCTTTATACCAGGATGCCCTAGATTGGTTTGGTTCCAAGGGTTGAGTTGGTGGATGTCAAATAAGATTATCCTTACCTAGTTTTTCAAAGATTGCATCAAGAGGTTCCCCCAATGGGGTGTATACACGAGGTTGTCTTTGAACATGGGGTTTAGTACTTGTCGAAAGTGTGATAGCATTGGTCTGATTATGATGAGAAGGTATTTGTTGATTTTTTTGTATGGGTGACAGGTGATACATAGGGGGTTGTTGTTGATAAGTTTGTTGTTGGAAAAACGTGGTGGGAACATTGGTAGCTGCCCCAACAATATGGACTTGTTGAGTGTCGGTGGCACCATCTGTTACTATATTCTTGTTTTTGTTCCAATATCGAGTTTTGTCATTGCTTGGACCTCGGTCCTAGGTGTTTTCTTTGTACAATCTAATGACACCATCCTTAATGAGGCCTTGCTCAAGGCCCATTCCTTTTTCTTTGATGTCTTTGTATGTTTGCAAAAAATTCATAACCATATGATGAGCGAGGCTTGGGTGTGCGTTGTTTATGAACATCTTGAAAAGATGACGCTCAGGGATGGTACAAGAGATCCTTGTTGTGAGGATCTGCTAGCGTTGCAAGTATTCTGTGAGGCTTTCTCCACCTTTTTGTTTAGTGTGGACTAGGTCTACTACAGGCAGTTCATTTTCAACGAGATGGGTATACTGAGCAACAAAGGCCTCAAAAAGTTTTGCAAAAGTTTTAATAGTACCTTGAGGGATATGACAAAACCATTCCAAAGCTGGTCCTGCTAGGCTCTTGGGAAAGAGCCGCATGAGGAACACATCATTATAAGCTACCTCCTGACAATGCATATAGAATTCCTTAACATGTGTGACTGGATCACTTTTCCCCCTAAATTTGTCAAACTTGGGGATCTCAAAATGTTTAGGAAATGGAGTCATTGTGATAGTCCTATCAAAAGGGTAGGGGCAATCATTCTCAAATTTGAATGTTTTGGTGTGTGTTCCATCCTTGAGGGTTTTGAGAGCATTTTTCATCTCTTCCCATTCAGAGTTTACAGGTGGGGGAGCGAGTGCCCCCAGCGTAGGATACATGCGAAGATTTAACAGTTGATATGGAAAACCTTGGTTTCCATATGGTGTCTATGGAAAAATAGGTTGCACAGCTAATGGGATGGATGTTATGGGTTGTTGGAATGTGTTTTGGGTATACTATTGCATCTTTTGAGAAGTTTGTTGATGGGGAAGATAAGTATGAGGTTGTTTCCCTATGAGATATCTTTGTGTGGGTGCTTGAGCATATTGTTGGTGTGAAGACTATGGTTGAAAGGGTGATAAGGTGGTTAATGCCTATGCCATGCTTTGGGAATACATACCATGTCCAATATATGTGGGTTGCACTCCTGCTTGAGAGTATGACAGATGATGAACAGGCATAAGGTAATTAATCTATGGTAGACTATTCATCATAGGGAACTGCAATGGCGGGGTGGTTTGGCTATTTCCCAAAGGTGGCATGGAGAGATAGTTGGTAAGAGGTGGAAGTGAATAACAATGTGAAGTGGTAGATGAAAGTGTTTGAGGGGTAGACATGGTTGCAGTGCTAGGGGGAAAACTAGTGGTAGGTCCTTGTGTTATAGCAACATTCCAAAGTCCCAAAGGAAATGAGGCTGAAGAGCTTTAGCTAGCTACAAAGGGGTTGATAGTGATGTTGGGTGGGATGGAAGATGAGGTATTTGACCCTAGTGTTGGCATTTGAGTAGTAAATAGACTAGGTGTGCTGTGAGGTGGAAGTGAAAAGGTAGTGTTGATGGATGTAAATAGAGGATTTGGTGGAGTAGGAAAATGAGTGGTTGAAGCAGAGGCAGATGATACACATGAGGTTGATTGGGATGTAGTATGTACTAAGGATTGAGTGAGGATGGGATGGGTGTTTTGTGGAATAGGAGTAGGCACTTGGGTTGAGGGTATATTCGAGTCTGCAAGTTCTGTTTGATGTGGTTGATATCTAGAGAAAGGATCGATAAGGATAGATGACCCTGCAATTGGTGGTTGCCACCCAAATAGAGGGTGTATAGGATCTGAAATGTCGATAGGTGGTGGACACCCAAATTCAAAGGAACCAACACTATCCCTTAAGAAATTTGCCATGATGGTTTCCTTGTTTTGATCTATGATGGCATTAACAATGGTGGCATGACCAGGTTGGTTCATGAAAGCATCAATGTCTATGGAGGAACCTGTCTCTTCGAGGATTTGTGGTGGTGGATCTGGTGGCATCATGGAAACTACGGGGTATGGCTAAGCTCGAGATGTGTTATTACTATGACTAGGGTCCATGTCTTTTTTCCTTGTGTTCCTACCAAAATGAGTGGTGGGTAGCATGAAATAATGACTTTCCTAATGATGAAAATTCAAAGAGGGATGATCCTAAGTGTATATACTTTTAGGAATCTAGATGATATGGTGCTATGTGGAGGAGATTGTGTTTCCCTTAAGTGTGAACTTGAATATGTGGTAGCGATATCAAACCCTAAGGTAGCCTTGTGATCGTTGGGAAGACAAATGAGATCAAGTGTGTAGCCCAACCTTTTGCTTAAGGTGATGTGGGACACAAGTGATAGTTTATCCTAACAAATGCTTAGTTTAAGGACAACTATGATGGTGAGATGGAAAGAGATTTCTTTAGGGAGACAAATCTTAATGATGTGATGCAAAAATGTTTCTAAGAGTAGAGAAACTAATAGAGGTTTCTAGGCTTTAATGATGCTTGATTTGGAGGATTTCTAAAAACCTAAGGTTTTGATGACAAAAAGTGGAGGAGATGATTATACCAAATGTTTAGATGGGATGAAGAATTAACAGAGAGATTAAACCTAGAAGGAGACACGTGCATAAGTGTGTGTGGAAAAAGATGGACCTAATCAAAGTAGTTAACACGAGAGTTATTGATAAGGCTATGGTTGACACCTCGTCAGAGAGTTAGGTTCTAAATCTTGTAATCCCATTTGGTTTGTAATGCAACGTCTGCTCCTTCTTTCTTAATTTGGTCTAGCTTGGCAATCCTTGGGTTGGGGGTATGTTTTTGATGTTCGACTTCTATCTCTATGTAAATCGGTATTTGTGGAAGTTTAGCCTTTTTGAACTTAGCCTTAGGTTGGCCTGACATGAGATATTTCCAAGGGATTTTGATCACAACTATGGAGTTTTGGAGGTAGTGACTACGCAAAGTATACCTTCTTAACCTTGGGTTGGAACATAAATCAATTAAGAAATAGAAAGTTTTGGATTCTTTCAGGATTAATTTGGCTAACTATCTTCAAGTCAAGGAAAATAATGTGTCATTTTTAGTCAACTAGATTGGTAGCAAAGAGGTATTTTGAAAAGAGCAACTTTTGGATCTTTTTAGAGCAAAAGGGGTTTGTTGGTAACTAGACTTTTGTGGGGTATTTTCTAGGTAATAAGTGTAGGCAAAAGGTAAACTTAAGTATGATGTTGCGAGCGGGCTTGCTAACAACCATTTCTTATATATTGAAGGTGAGGTCTCTCAAAGATAAAATTTGTGATATTTTCAGTCAAGTAGGGTAAATGGAAAAGTATTTTTGAAAAAAGAACAAGACTTTGGGCTAGCAAAGGATTTGTAACTTAGGTTCTGCTTAGTGATTTTTGAGGGAATAAGTAGATCATTTTGAAACAAATGGAAAAATTGGACCAGCGAGACAAGCAGTTGTTGTGAATGGACTTGCTAACAACCGTTGTTTTGAGATGACAAAGGTGAAACTTTCTTTCTTCTGATACGGGGATAAATGAGCAAACAATTTCTCAAAGGACAAAGCAACTTTGAGAAACACAAATAGTTGATCTCTTTAGCAAATGGATTTTTTTCGATAGTAACCACTGAATTGTGTATGTTCAACAAATGTTTTCACAGGTCTTGAGCACAATTTTAAGACAGTTCAAACACACACTTTATCCCTAAAAGTTAGAATTTGATTGTCATATGCTATTCAACGGCCCACAACTTGATGTCTCTTAGTTTTAGTGCAATATTTCCCTCTAATCAAAGAGGTGAGTCGATACAAGAGTCGATCGACAAAGGATACACATCAGAGAACCTTCAAGGCATGAAAAATAGAAGTTCCTCTTCTGCGGGAACAATGACCCTTGGAGATGAAACCCAAGTGGCCTTATGCCTCTACCAAGGGAGCACAATGGCGAGTAATCTTGAGGGATGTTGTTTCCCTTGCACCGTGAATAACATACCATGAAAGAAAGCGAGATACTTTAGATCTAAGAGGGTTGTAAATGGGTCTGTGGAGTCTCTGCAACGGTTGTTATTGGCTGTGATCCACTTAAGGGTCTATTCTAGACATGCTAAAATCATGGGAAAGTTTTCCCACCTCAGGCTACCCCTAGAAACATGTCGCTCGAATTGAAGAGATGGAGCGAGAAGGTTTACCCTTCCCCTCATTTATATACCAGCCAAACTATTTACCAGTTTGACCTTCTCACCAAAGGGGACACGCTTCTCAAAGGTGGATGAACTCACTAGAAGCACTCCTAGGTTGTTGCGAATGATCTTGCTAACAACTTTCGGTACATGCGTCACGTATTTTAATGGTCTTACTTTTCATAAAAAGAGAGAAGTCTAAGATGCGATAAAATGCACAATCTCAAAACACACAAGACATGGGTTTCATTGCTATTTGGATGCTTTTAGATTCTCTATCATACAACTTTGAAGACACATGTGATTAGCATTCAGATGTTCATTCCAACTTGACAACATCGCCAACAAAAGTAAAATTGAGTCAACAAAAGTAAATCACGCACATGAAAGCTTTTTAAAAAGGAGGGAATAAGAACATTTTCACTTTAGAGCATTCAAGATTGAATGAAGTTCATTTTAAGCACCAAAGTTGAAGTGTGTTGATTTGAAATGTTCTTTAATACCCAAAATCAAATGTTCATCACATTCATTCTTTTTAACCTTTAGCATCCAAGATTGTGTTGATCATGCATTCCAATGAAAATGTTATATTTTAATCCATGGCATTCAAGATTTGATTGTAGCAACATGCATTCAAAGACAAGTGTTTAAACATTCAAGATTTGATTTTAGCAACATGCATCCAAAGACAAGTGTTTAAACATTCAAGTTCATTTTTTAAGAGCAGTAAACCATGTAAGGAGAACTTGCAAGAAACATGGTTAGTGGTTTCATAGAAGTCTTCAATCAACAATGCATGAGTTAGAAAATATCCCTGTAAAAATCACCAAAGTTTAGTCATTGATAGTGAAAATAAGTATCTAAAAGGTTGCAAAATATGATAAAAACCAATACCATCATGACGGGCTCAAAACTAGCTTTCTAATCATATTTTGTTTTCTGAAAATGGAGTCTGGATGCTCACGTTATGAGAAAAACACCAAATGTTACTTCTCAAGGCTTAAAAAGGCATGTAAAAATGATGTCATGCTGACATCATCAAAGTGCAAGTCTAAATTCCGTGGCCATATGGCTGTCATAAGCATAAAAAATAAAAATGACCTGCTAACATGGTAGATCCAATGGGCGTGGACTATGCATGATTAGATAGTGACTTAATATGATGATGTTTGACTAAAATGGCTAGAACCCAATGAATGAGTGTAGCGGTGTTGGCAGTCTTCAAAGGCAGCAAGCTATGAGGACACCGTAAGAGGCATTGGAGGTAATGACAAAGTGTGAAAGTAGCAACGGAGTCCTTTGAAAATGGGTATGGATAGTAGTGGAAGTTTGTGTGGGATGAAGAGCAGGTTGCGAGAGGAGCGTAGAGGAAGCAAAGTAGAGTTGGAGAAGGCTGCAAATAGAGAAGGTAGGTGGGGCTACACAGCTGTAGTGACTAGAAATGGCATTGTGGTGGCTGCCAGGTCGGTTTGGATGATGCCTGCAAGAAATTTGAAAAATTTTGGGGGCCAAAATCTGTGCCACATCAAAAAGACAGGCATGTATTTTACACTTTTTTGAATTTTTTTAAATATATATATATATATATATATATATATAGATATATATATATATATATATATATATATATATACATATATATATATATACACATATATGTATACATATATATATATACATATATATATATATATATACATATATACATATGTATACATATATATATATATACATATATATATATACATATATATATATATATATACATATATACATATATATATATATATGTATACATACATATATATATATATACATATATATATATATCTATATGTATATATATATATATGTATACATATATGTATATATATGTATATATGTATGTATATATATATGTATATATATATATATGTATGTATGTATATGAATATGCATATTTTTACCAAAATTTCACAAAAAAAATGGTGTACCCAATTTTTTTTTAAATTTCAGGATATGTTTTCTTCCTAAATGCATCTTTCAACTTGCACAAACAAGCAAAACACCTTGCAACACCCTCAAACAACAAACAAACAAACAAAAATGGATCGAATATGGATTGAAATGGATGAATGCATGACCCATAGTGGGGTCCCACCGGGCGTGCCAAAATGTGTCACCTATTTTAGTAGAGTAAAATTAACACTAATCTATAAAAAGCATTCTCAATACTAAAAACAAGTAAACACTTACGATAGGACCAAATAAGACAAAATTGAGGAAAGTAGACCAAAGATGGTAAACTCCTCAAGTGCTTCTCATGATGACGAAGCTATGTCCCTGATGGATAGCAGATGTATGCTCACGATGTGCTCAAGCTCCAAGTGGATGAGTGATAATCAAATATGGGTGTGGATGAATGATTCAACAATGAAGGTATGGAGGGCTTTCAACATTATAATAATATTTTGGTAGTTTTTAGGCTCTCAAAATAGCATTATAAGTTTGCTTCAAAAGTGGATGATTTTAGTGAAGGAAGAGGCTTCTATTTATAGGCCAAGGGGTAGAGGAATGGATGGTCACAATGCAAGGATGACAAGATGGTGACGGAGGGCTAGGATGCACTCAAAGGGGAGCACATGGATTGTGCTTGTTTGAAGCCACTTAGGAGGTGACACATGTCACAGGGTGATTGGGTGTGAGAGGGTAGGATATGGGTTGGTCAAAGGAGTAATGAGGGAGGTTGAGCCATAAATGGGGATGGTTGGGTCATAAATAGAGATGGTTGGGTCAAATAGAGATGGTTCGGTCATAAATAGAGATGGTTGGGAGGAAGATGAGATTGTTGACTTTGGCTTGGGTTAGCAAGTCTTAACCCTTGCTTAAGTTGTGCACATGATTAGAAGAGGGATTAGGATTAGCTTAGGAGTTGGCTAACCTTGTTTAGGGAATGTGACAAGGTTAGAGGGGGGATTAGGACTAGAATCAAAGATAAGGATTGACATCTTCTGGAAGAGTCTAGGACTTCCTAGGATGAGGATAAATAAGGTTTTTAGGAAATAAATAAAGTTTTATTTATTTCAAGGGTTTGGGTTGAGGAGATATTTATTAAATATTTTGAGTTGGGATTAGGGTTAGGAAATGATGGGATTAGCCTTTAATCGAAATTAAAGAAGGATTAGAAGATTCTAGAAGAGGTTAGTGGTCTTAAGGAAATTGGCCAAGTTTTGGGCAAAAAAAAAAAAAAAAATTTATTTTGGGATTTTTGGTCAATTTATTAATTAAATAATTAATAAATAAGGAAATAATATTTAAATAAAATTTAAACATTTTTGGGAGGGATTCCTTAATTAAATATTTTTAATTAAGATAAAGAGATTTAATGGCATAAAAATAAATAAAATAATAAAATAAATAATTAATTAATTAATTAATTAATGATGACATCATCAGAGAGTTTTTTCAAAAAATAAAAATACTTTATTTTCTAAAGGATTTTTAGGTGTCTACAATATGTTGTAAAAAATTTCAGGTTTCAGGATCCTTGTAAAACCTATTTTTCTTAATCAAAAACTTGAACTAAAAGAGATTAGACACAAGAAACCCCCTTCAAGTTGAGCTCATATGCTCTCCTTTCTTCTCCATAGATTTGAAGTTGATGCAACTCTTGATCTTGACAAGATGTATCTACAATTGAAAGCAAGATGAAAAGGATGATATGATAGAAATGGTAGAAAAATGACAAGATGATAATGAGAATACTAGGAGAATGTGGTTAGCCAAAACAAGTGCATAATGGCTCAATTTATAGGATTTTGAAGCTAAATGCAAGAAATGAAAAGAAAGAATGCAAAAGATAAAGATGCCATGATCATGTGTAGAACTTAGAAATTATTATGAAATGAAATTTGGAAAATTATTACACAATATAAATTACTACGAAAAGAAATGAAATTTGGAAACTTATTACACAATATGACAAATTATGAAAATGTGTATGAATTGCATAGAAATAGGTAAGAAAAAATGGAAGAAGAAAGTGTAAGAAAAAATACATTAAAATATGTAAGATGTGTAAGCTAAAAATTAGGAATGTGTAAGAGTGGGAAATTTTGAATTTTAAAAACTCACATTACAAGATTTGGGGTTAAATTACGACAATAATTTGCGATGGCAGTCTAATTTGTGGTCATTTTCATGTTTTTTTTTTTTTGCAATTTTCCCCAATGACATCGCAATATTGACATAAGCATCATAATTGTGATGCCCACATAAGTATATATAAAAAACACATAAGACATAAATCATTTCCCATTTGTTTTGATTGTGGAGAGTTGTGTGTGAAAGAAGGTGGAGAGCTCCAAATGAGGGTGGAGAGCTTTGAATGTCGTTGTGCCCTTGTGCTTGGTGCATTTTGTTCCTATTATATATCTCTGCATTTCATTGTTGTGCCCTTGCTTTGTGATTTTGTTGTTGTCATCTCTATATTTTGTTGTCATGCCTTTGCTCTATGATTTGGTTGTTGTGCCCTTGTGATCTCTGTGTTTTGTTGCCCTCCCCTTGCTCTATGATTTAGTTTTCATTCCCTTGTCATCTATGTGTTTCGTTGTTGTGCCCTTACTCTGCGATTTTGTTGTTATGTTGTACCCTTGCTTTGTGATTTCATTACCATGCCCTAGCTTTGCGATTTTATTTGGCGAGAAGAGGTAGGTATGTAAATGTTTTTTTCTTTTCCTTGTAGACATGTATGTCTTTATATTTCTTTCTAGACATGTATCTCTTTATATATTCAAAGAGATCTTTTTCAAGGTTCTTATTACATTTATGATCCGATTGCATACATATTCTAGAATCCAAATAATAACACAATAAAACTCACTCAACCTATGCCAAGTGACTTACCTCAAGATCCTACACAAAAATAATGCAGACCATGCAAAATGGGCTGAGTTTGCAAGAAATTTTACAAAAACATATCATCGCAAATATTTTTAGAAAGAAACAAGCCATAACCAGTTAAATGGGTGTAGTTGTTGATTAGCTAGGTTGATATATATATATATATATTTAACTGGGTTATGGCTTCTGCAAGGGAATGAGCCTTGTGATTATGCATATGTAATTGGTGCATTTTGTTCTTGTGATATATCTTTGCATTTTGTTGTTGTGCCCTTGTTCTGTGATGTGGTTACCATGCCCTTGTGATCTTTGTGTTTTGTTGTCATGCCCTTGATATGTGATTTTGGTGTTGTGCCCTTGCTCTGCGATTACGTTGTCATGTCATGCCCTTGCCCTATGATTTTGTTGCCATTTTGTGCCCTTTCTCTGTGATTTCATTGCCATGCCCTAGCTCTGCAATTTTCTTCAAGGGTATGTAAATGTTGGTTTCTTTTCCTTCTAAACAGGTATCTGTTTATATCTCCTTTTGAACATGTATATTTAGAGATATTTTTAAAGGTGCTTATTACATCTTAGCTACACAATAGAAAAATTGATCTGGCTACATACATATTCTAGAATCCAAATAAAAATAAAATAAAACTCGCTCAACCGTGCTAAGTGGCTTACCTCAAGATCCTCCACAAAAATAATGTAGACTAGGAAAAATGGGTAGAGTTTGCAAGAAATTTACAAAAACATATCATAGTAGATATTTTTAGAAAGAAACTAGCCATAACTATTAAATGGATCTAGTTGGGTTGATTACAAATTCTTGTAGAACTATCATCAGATTAGGTATAATAAAATGAACAATTAGTTGTTCTTAGCTAGCAGGATTAAACACAATTTTCCAAGGTGATAAAATTGCATATGCGAGGAATTGAAGAATAACTTCAGTGAAGAGTTGAGTGTAAGAAGTTGAAGAAGCAAGTTTTCTTCTGTGTAAATGCCATAATCACGAGGCTCATTCCCTTACAGAAGCCTCTACCACAATGGGATTACCTATAAACCATGCAAAGGATGTTGAAGTGGTTCCCAACCTTGAAACACTCTTATAAGCATTTGATACTTGGGACCATCGTAGGGAGATTGAGCCAATACTTGAAACACTCTTATAAGCATTCAATATTTAGACTATAAATTCTCGAAGACACTTGCAAGTGATTCCAATGTCATAGTACCTACTGCAACAATTTCCTAGATTCTATCCAATGGCTCCCATAATATCCTTTATGTTGTCTAGTTGTTGTTCTGTCATGCAATCTCTTTCTAAAGATACTCCTTCTTGTTCTCTTTCTAAAGTCACTTCTTCTCCTTTGCTCTCATGCCTTAAATTTTGACTATCAAACTTCTTAATATTTGTCTCTACCTTATCTAAAATCAACCTCATAGTGTGTTGTAGCTCTAGAATAGGTGTTTGATAATCGATAGCTTTCATTTCAACATTCAAGTTTTCAAAATTGGTCAACACACTCACTTGTAGACCTCTCATGTCTATAAGAATTTTTCTTAGGGAAAAATCACCCAAGATCAAGGAACTCAAGCACAAACACAGAATAGACTAAAGTATGATAAGAATAACAATATCAACATGAATTGATGTAATGTCATGTACATACACACTAGGAGTGCCTGAATATAAAGGCCTCTGGAATGCTTCTAGAATGTCTAGGAGTTAGTACACTGATAAGTCTTACAACCATGCACATGTCCACTAGGGGTGGATTATCCTCCATTAAGCATAGGAGTAAGTGCGATGATGAGAGGATAAGCCTACAAAGGTGTAGCATGTAAAATTATGTTGTAGACACCATGTGCTTAATTAAGATTGCAAACTACTATGTTGTCTACATGACAACTCAATTAATTATGCAAACTCTAGTGTTGTAGACACCATGTGATGAATTAGAGTTGCTTACTCTAGTGTTTTCAACATGACAACTCATATGAGTAAGCAAACTCTTAAGTGTCTCATCTAAGAAATAATAAAATAATGCATTGACCTAAGTAAACTTAAGTAAAGTGTAATGAGTAAATACTTGTTTACACCAACACCCCCCCTTAAGTGCAACTTAGGGAAATGCACTTAAGCTTACGAAAGCTAGGATGAAAATGCATGATGGGTCCTAGCTACTAGGCCATGTTAGGTACCCATGTACAAATACAATGCAATAAAATCTCTCATAAAGTATAGAAATAGGGAAAACCTCATGGGACAAACCCTCCTCCAAAAAAGAGAGATGAAAAAACAAGATGCATGGATGGATGGAGTAATAAAGACCCCCCATTACGACATACATCAAGTATATACAATAGAGAAGTATGATAAGAACACAATCCCAAAAGAGGAAAATGTCCCCCCCATTAAAGAGAAGAAGAAGGAGAGAAGGTAGTCCCCCCCCAATGTAGAATGTTAATCAATGATAGCCGCCCCAATGTAGAAGTTGATCCATTTCTGTTGAATAATGTTCCTCCCCTTTGGAAGAAACAATGATAGAGGCACATGTGAGATGCTTCCCCTATGTGTAGAAAGAATCTCGATGATGAATGGTGGTCCTAAAACCTGCTCAATTATCCCTATATCAATACTGATGGTCACCCCATCTATTATGCTGAAGTACATGGACCTATCACTATGACAATGTATGAATGTGAAATGTGCTGATATTGTGACCTCATATTGCAACTTTCAATATGACCCCACATATCTAATTCTATTGAATCCTATTGCTGGTGTCACTATTAGTTTCCACAATGCATAAAGTATTCTCCTCAACAAAGAGAAGACGAATGGCATCGATGATGTCTCCCACATCTTCAATGCGAGACTCCATGAACAACCCTACAATGTCTAGAAGGAAGTCATCCCATGAAGCTGAAGTAGGAAGACATGGTGTTTTCTTCTACACTAAATCAGAAGCATCTGTGGCTGGAATTGGATTAGTAGTAGCATTAGGAGCATCAGGAGGTGTGATCTCATATGGAGGTGTAGGGACCATGGCTAGAGTGATTGGTAATAGAATGTACTCTAGAAATGGAGGGATGCGTGGATCTCCATATGCTTCCCAAAGAGTCATCCAAACTTCATGAGGAAAACTTGCCATACTAAGAGGAGCAAAACATTCCTTACTCATGTTGTTATACATAAAGTGAAGAAGTTTAGAAAGATATGCCCAATTAGGATTAGGAGGCAATATCTTCGAATAGACATAAGGAAACACTTCCTGATGTTCTCTTAGATGATAGAGTATCAAAGCACTCCATTTGTGATAGTTCCTTGTTGTCAACTTCGGTTTAACACCAAATTGAAATGTGTGACATCAATGAACCCCCCAAAATGCAAAAAATCAATCAATTCCCCCTAATGTATGATTTGGCACTTTATAGGTAGTGCGTGTACAATAGGCCACTGGTCAAAATGTAAAAATTGGACTTCTAATTTTGTTGTTTACAACTTCCTTTTGAGGCTCAAATCTATCACTAAGCATTGCAGCTCATATGTACAATAGTTTGAAAAGTAATCAAAGAAATCTAATGCATAAAAGGACCTGATTCTAAAAGTGATACTTTTGTCCACACAACCCTATAATCTAATTATAGATTTGGAAAGTAGACAAAAGATTACACAATTTAAAAAAAATGAAACTTGAAAATGTGTCCAGATGAGCTCATACATAGCATTTGAAGTTGCAAAATGCAAGATTGGACAAGTACAGTTGCCAAAAAATGCAATTTTTGACAAATCCGTGCACCAAAACTAAAAAATAACAACACCACTAAAAATTTAAGAAAGTTCTACACAATTTTTTTAAAAAATACACCTAATTTAGAGTTCGAATGATTGAGTTATGGCCTCCCAAAGTTAGACTCTCAAATCAAAACTAAATTTGGAGAGGAGTCTGGGCAGCAAACTATGAGGTTAAATTTGATGGTCAAATGACCATCATAGTAGTTAAATTTTGCCTAGAAATGATGGTCAGATAGTCATCAAATTTAGGCTCATGACTGGTTGACGTCAGCAAAAAAACTGCCTTGATGATGTGGCAGGTATGCTTGCTGACATGGTAGCTGAGTCAGAATGTATGAATGTGACGTTAGCATATGGTCACTATTGACATGGCACTTGTGTGGGTGTATGACTGAGTGAGTTGGTGCTTACATGGACTGTCTAGTTGGATCCAACGTGGCACTTGGTTGGAACAGTGATTTGGTTGGTTAATTGACATATGGAGTCCATGTGTATGGGTTTGCATGGTAGACTACTAGTAGGTCCATGTATGTGGCAGGAGTTTGTTGGGCCACATGGTGGTGGGCTTTCCTTGTCACCGCATGGAGGTTTCGTTGAGCTGGTGCCAAGAATCTGCTAACTGTGTATGGCGTGGCAAGATTTGCACTAGTGCCAATGTGGCTGCGACTTGTCCACATGGTGGGCATTGAGGTTGATCTATGTGATAGTTCCAAACTGGGTATTGAGGAGTGACTATCATAGTCTAGTGTCGACGTCAAAAAATTAAAATATCGGTGGTCTGAATGTTGGTTGCCAAGAGACTTAATTCGCAGGGGTTGAAAGTTACAAAGTCGAGGATAGGTGATCAAAAGATGAAGTCCAGAGAGGGGAATGCTACTAGAGGATTCTTTACTAGTGCCATAAAATTGCATTTCTAGTAGTAGGTTTGGGGACTTTTAGTCCCACATTCCTTGTGCAAGCGGTCTTGGTAATGTATAAAAGCCAAGGCACGTAGTGATAAAATAAAGACAAGGTCACCAGTCTTTATAAGTTGTTGTGGCTGGTTAATACTTAGCTACTGATTTCTGTGGAATATTGTGGCCGAGAAATGTGTTAAGCCAATGATATAAGGAATATTCCAATGTGACAGTGAATATTCCTTGTAGGGGCAAATTTTTTTCTCTAAAGGCCTGGTAGGTTGAAAAAAATTCCAAAAATCTACAGAAAAATTCTGATAGAAATTGCAGAGAAATAAAATACTGATCTAAAAATTAAATTTGTAGATCTAAAAGATGACCATACTAGATTTGCAAATTAGGCCTTTGGGTGCCAGTTTGCAAAAAAATTGCCTCAAATTTGACTATAGCCTAGGGTAAGCAAATTTATAGTCAAATTTCATCGAATCGACATTCTAGATGCAATGACAAGGTCCACTTTGGCTTTAGTTGCTCTTAATGACTATGATACTCTGCATCTAGGATGAGGTCCTCTAAGAGTTGAAGCAAGAAGATCGTCTCGAATGGCTATGTGAAGAGAAATTCCCTTAGCTCTGATACAATGTAGGAATTTGCCTTAGGGCAAAATCACTCAAGATCAAGGAACTCAAGCACAAGCACAAAATAAACCAAAGTATGATTAGGACAACAATATCAAAATGAATTTATGTAATGCCATGTACATACACACTAGGAGTGCCTGAATATAAAGGCCTCTAGAATGCTTCTAGAATGTCTAGGAGTTAGCACACTGATAAGTCTTACAACTAAGCATATGTCCACCAAGAGTGGATTATCCTCCATTAAGCATAGGAGTAAGTGTGATGCTGAGAGGATAAGCCTACAAAGGTGTAGCATGTAAAATTATGTTGTAGACACCATGTGCTTAATTAAGAGTGCAAACTATTGTGTTGTCTACAGGACAACTTAGTTAATTATGGAAACTCTAGTGTTGTAGACACCATGTGCTAAATTATAGTTGCTTACTCTAGTGTTGTCAACATGACAACTCATATGAGTATGCAAACTCCTAAGTATCTCACCCAAGAAATAATAAAATAATGCATTGACCTAAGTAAACTTAAGTAAAGTGTAATACGTAAATACTTATTTACACCAACAATGTCAAGCACTTTTTGCACTATTTCAACACCATGTTCTTTCTTTTGAGCTAACAATTTTTAACATGCATTTTCTTGTAAAACATTAATTTTGTTGAACAATTGTAAACTCTTAGAAAGTGCATTGTTGTTTTCATGCATGTATGTATATGTGTATGTATGTATTTATGTATATATATGTAAATATGTATGTATGTATTTATGTATGTATGTATGTAAACATGTACGTATGTATGTATGCACATATACAAAGAGATCTTGTGGATTGTGGATTATGGATTATAAAAAAGAAAAGAAAAGAAAACATGACATTAATCATTCCCCATTCATTTTGATTGATTGTGGAGAGATGCATGCAAAAGAGGGTGGAAAGCTTCGAGCGAGGGTGGAGAGCTCTAAACTTTGGTGGAGATTAGTGGAGATCTAGGATTTTGTTGTTGTTCCCTTGTGATCTTCATGCCCTTGCTCTGCAATTTTCTTCAAGGGGAGAAGAGGTACCTATGTAAATGTTCTTTTCTTTTCCTTCTAAAAATGTATCTCTTATTCATATATAATAGCTTTGGTCAAATTCAAGGATAACTAATTATGATGATTGTATGCATATGTGCATATATGTATGTAAATCAGTTTAGTATGTGAACTACTTTACATGCATACATTCACACTTGCATAGTACTTGTGCTAAATTAAATTAATCATTCATGTCTTGAATTCACACAAGAAATTATCCTTGCATTCAATCAAATTTATTCATATCAAACTAAGTATGTAAAAAATTGTACTTATAGATTATATTATCTCTTGGTGACTGAGTAAAGATCTCGTGTATAATATCATCTAGGTAATGATTGGATGCATTCACATTAAGTCATAATAAGATCGAGTAGATGATCTATTTATGTTACTTCATACTTATTTTATTGAACATTTGGTTTAACATAATCAGTAATACTAGAATTATACAACTACAACTAGTACTCTTGTTTATTTTATTTAATCATATACATTTAAGACTATTATTTTTCTTAAAATTAGACTATATATTTGTTATCACTAAAACACAAATATAGATCTTTGATAGTTATCTTTTTAATTTCAAGATCTTCATATTTAATGTGAAGAGTTTCTACTATTGGATAGTGGAATAACCACATTGTGGAGTCACATAGCTCATGGCTTTTTCTACCAAATTTTATTTATTTATTTATTTGTCCTTCAAAAATATTATATATGAATTTTCTTCTGATTTTTCATATGTTTAATAATTTGTTTCTTATTGTTTGAGGTGATTTTCTATTATGAGATAGAGACATCTATCATAAGGATGGACATGCCAATTTGATCATCCCGCTTTCAAAACTGATTCCCTTATCAAATTAACAAAACTACTTGCAACTCACACCTTGCTTTTTTGCAAATTTCTCGATCAGCCATTTGCACAAATGGATCATCCCATATCCATAAACAAAATCTAATCTTTTGTAATTCTCTCTCCTCTAAAGACCCAATACATGTAGCCATTATCATCATGAGTAGACTCACTCTCCTCAAACAAATTCAATCGAAACTATTCATATCAAACTAAGTATGCAAAATCTACACTTGCAAATTATATTATCTCTTGGTGATTGAGTAAAGATTAAATATAGTTTTCCAAGGTGATAAAATTGCATATGTAGATGTATGTATGTATGCATACATGGATGTGTATATGTATGCGTATATGTATGCATGTATGCATGTAAATATGTATCTCAATATCTCATTATCACTCCCTTGTGATCTCTATATATGCATATTTGTACGTATGTATATACATATACATACATATGTGTATATATATGTGTGTGTGTGTGTGTGTGTGTGTATACATACATACACACATATATGTGTGTGTATGTATGTATATATACACATACATATACATAAAGAGAAGCTTCTCTAATCACCTGTAGGGGGAAATACAAAGAGATACATGTTTAGAAGGAAAAGAAAAGAACATTTACATAGGTACCTCTTCTCCCCTTGAATAAAATCGTAGAAAAAACACTATTGCATTTGGGCCCAAACACCACAAATTACACCATTGTCATAAATTGCCATCACAATTTGACCCCAAATGTTGTAGTGTTGCAAAGGACATAAAGATCACAAGGGCATGATGCAACAAAAAAATTATAGAGCAAGGGCGCGAAGATCACAAGGGTATGATAATGAAATGTAGAGATCACAAGAGCACACCAATTAAATCCTAGATCTCCATTGATCTCCACCAAGGGAACGACAATGAAATGCAAAGATCATAAGCGCATGACAACAAAATGCAGTGATCACAAGGCACAACAATGATATCTTCACCAACGTTCAAAGCTCTCCACCCTCTTTCTCATGCATCTCTCCACAATCAAAACAAATGGGAATGATTTATTTCGTGTTTTTTTTTTTGTTTATATCTAAAATCGGCTTCACATTTTGTTGTAATTCTACCATAGGTGTTTGATCCTTGATAGTTTTCATTCCAACATTTCAACATTCAAGTTTCCTCTTCATTATATAGTCCTTTCCACCCTAAAAATCACTTTGTTACTTCATTAAAATCAAAACTTGAACAAAGCCAATGATAAAACAAAGCCCATATTCCAGAATCCAAATAATAAAATAATATAACTCACTCAACTTGTGCTAACTGACTTAACTCAAGATCCTACACAAAAATAATGCAGACCAGGAAAATTGGGCAAGAATTTTTAGAAAAACATATCATAGTAGATATTTTAAGAAAGAAACAAGTCATAACCTAGTTAAATTGGTCTAGTTACTAATTAGTTGGGTTGATTACAAATTCTTGTAGAACTATTATCATGTTAGGTACAATAAAATGAACAATCGGTTATTCCTAGCTAGTAGGATCAAATACAGTTTTCCAAGATGATAAAATTGCATATGCAAATGTATGTATGTATGTGTATATATATGTATGTGTGTATATGTATGTATGTATGTATGTATGTATATATATAGAGATCTTGTGGATTATGGAGATTAGCGAAGATCTAGGATTCTGTTGATGTGCCCTTATGATCATTGCATTTCATTATCATGCCCTTGTGATGTCTGCATCTCATTGTCGTGCCCTTGTGATCTCTATATATGTATGTATGTAAGTATGTATGCATGCATATATGTATGTATGTATACATATGTATATGCATATATATGTGTATATGTATGTGTGTGTGTGTGTGTGTGTGTGTGTGTGTGTGTGTGTACATAAATAGAGAGATCTTGGCACAACAAATGAACAATAAAACTCACTCAATAGGTAGCATGGCCACAGGTATTGTCACAATCTTTCAAACATAACTATGTAAGGAGTGAGTTAAGACATATATAGGTTAACCTTACATTAACTGTAAACTACAACACAAAGTTTACACCAAGGTATTATAGTATTGTAATTATAAAAATCCACTTGATTAACCTGAGTGGGTGTATGATGGTGAAGAGTTGTATTAGGTGAGTAAATCTCATCAGTGGCTATAAGAATATAACAATTAGAAACTAGAACTACATATTAATTAGAGTGAGTAGTTCAAGGGTCCTGATCCTGTGGATATGGGTATGTAGGCAGCCTGGTAGGCAGAGTATGCGTCCAGTGTGTAGACGCCTTGGACATAGTTATGTAGCCTTAGACATAGTTAAGTAACACTTAACCATGCATGCATGTATATATGCATGTATATATGGATGTGATGTAGGGAGGTTGGGAGTAACTAAGGCCAATTGGCACACTTAGCTACCCAAACCACCATGCGAGAGTTAACACAATGGAAGAAAATACAAAAGAGAACAAAACCATATAGAGGGAGAACAATATTCTTTATTGATTCATGAAAATATCATCATACATGCCTAGCTGTAAGGTCTTTTGGGTTACGGCCAGATACAAAATACATTCAAATCCAAGATCCAGCTTCAAGTTCAGATTTCCATCCTCCTTCTATCATTCTCTATCAAAATTATCTTAAGAATCTACCCAAGATCCCCTAATTATACCAATCTAAGCCAAAATTCATCCTAGAATGCTAAAACCAAACATTAAATACTTGAAGAGTCACACGTCGACTCCAACAGAATTAAATGTCTAGAAATTGATATCCAAGAAAAATCACAATATCTCATAGCTCTGATTGAATTAGAACTTTCATTTTGAATTAAGGGTAGTAATTTAGGTCCTTTAAAACCCCTTAAAGGTATAAAGGCTGATTCACCAAGGATAAGTGCACTTTCATTCCGAATGTCACCCACAGAAACTTGTTGTGCAAACTGTCATAAATTGATACTCCAAGAGAATTTCCATATCTCCCAACTGATGAGGAATTAGTACTTGCACCTTTTATAGAAGGGATTACTCTAGGTCCTCTTAAATTCCTAAAATTTTTAGTCTCTAACTCATTTCACAAAATTAGTTACATGGCATACAACAGACACCTAGAAACCAAAAAATACAATTCTAGTAGCAAGGTAAAAATGGCTCAAACCTTAACATGATAACTCCAATCTCTTTGTGCACATAGGACAAGGTTCCTAGGCGTGTCTCCAATGCTCAAAAACTACTAAAATCTCACAATGAAAGGCATTACAACTTGGAAAAACTAGGAAAGAACTAAAAAAAACATGTACGATAGCAGTGCAACCTAAGATGCTCCTGCATCAAACAACCAAGGTTGGAAGAAATTATTCTCCTGAATCATTGAGATGTCACAACCTAAGATTAATCCAACTTAGATAAAGAAATCCATGAAGCATCTTCCATAGGTATGTTCTTCCACTTCACCAGATATTCATAATAATGTTTTCCCCTTGTGCTCTTACCAACTCTCTGATCCAATATCTGTTCAACTTCTTCAATATGCTTCTTAGGATAATCCTCTGATACAATGACTTCATCATCTGACTCATGATACCTATATAAGATAGAAAAATTGAATACAGGATATATATCCATGTCATTAGGTAACTCAATTCCATATGCATTTCCACTATCAAACTTCTTCAAGATCTTACAAGGTCCAAACTTCTTCATCTTCAACTTACGATATGTTCAAATAGGAAATCTTCCTTTCTTCAGATGAACCATCACCTCATCACCAACTTGAAAATCACGATTTCTCCTAGACTGATCAACATTCTCCTTATACTTCTAATTACTTTGTTCTATCCTCAACTTCACTTCCTTATGCAAAGACTTCATAAAATCAACAAATTCTTCTCCTGCAACACTTCTCTTCTCTTTGCTAGCAACATTCCTTAAATCTGATACTCCTCTAGCCTTCATTCTAGTAATAATCTCAAAAGGTGTCTTCCTTGTACTCCTATTCATAGAATTACTATATGAAAATTTAGCTTGTGTCAATACCATCTCCCAATTACTTGGCTTATTCCCAAGTAAACATCTCAACAAATTACCCAAGCTTCTATTCACAACCTCTATCTATCCATTTGTCTATGGATGAAATGTAGAACTAAACTTCAACTTAGTACCCATTTTCTTCCACAAAGTCTTCCAAAAATAACCAACAAACTTACTATCTCTGTCAGAAATAATAGTTCTTGGTAATCCATGCAATCTCACAATCTCTTTAAAGAAAAGTTCAGCAACTTGCTCAACATTTGTTGTCTTCTTACATGGTATGAAATGTGCAATCTTAGAAAATCTGTCCACTACAAAAAATACAAAATCATACCCCTTCACTATCTTAGGTAATCCAAGAACAAAATCCATACTGATTTCACTCCAAGGTTTCTCAAGAATAGTAATAGGTGTATACAAACCAATATTTTGACTCACTCCTTTTGCTACTTGATAAACTCCAGAACTGTTTACAAATTTCTGAACATCCTTATAAATTTGTGGCCAATAATACTTCTCTTTCAACAAACTCAATGTCTTATCAATTCCAAAATGTCTAAACAATCCACCACTATGCTTTTCCTTAATCAGATTCAACCTCATATAACTTCTAGGAATACACAACTGAATACCTTTGAACAACATACCTTCTTGAATGAAATAATCATCATATTTACTTATGTGATCTATCAGATTTGGTGCTTTGCACTCTCTCCATGGCCCAAAAAAATTAGGATAACCATCATACAACTCTTTTATTTCATCAAAACCAAAAACTTCAACCTTCATTTCAGTCAACAAAGAATGTCTTCTACTCAATGCATCGACAACTTTGTTAGTAACTCCACTCTTATTCTTAATTACAAATGTTAAATTTTGCAAATACTCAACCCACTTCATATGTCTCTAATTCAATTTATGTTGACTTCCCAAGTATTGTAAAGCTTTATCATCAGTATACAACACAAACTCTTTAGGAATCCAATAATTTCTCCACTTCTTCAATGCTTGGACAATAGCATAAAATTCTTGATCATACACATAATACTTCCTTTTACCATCATTCAATGTTTCACTAAAGAAAGAAACAGGTTTACCTTCTTGACTTAATAAAGCTCCTATTGCATTACCACTTGCATCACATTCAACTTGAAACACATTGTTGAAATTAGGTAAAGCCAATACAGGTAATTCATCAACCTTTTGTTTTAAAGTCTCAAAACTTTTATCAGCTCCATGTATCCACTTGAATTCCTTTTTATCTCCCCTCATTGTTTCAGTCATAGCATTACAAATAGAATTAAAATTCTTTATAAACTTTCTATAAAAACTAGCCAAACCATGAAATGACCTTACCTCACCCACATTCTCAGGTGTAGGCCATTCCAAAATTGCTTTAACCTTCTCTGGAACTATTCTCAAACCATCAATTGAAATCACAAATCTCAAATACACAATCTCCTCTTGCATAAAAGAACACTTTTTCAGATTAATCAACAACTTTTCCTCTTTCAGCATTTGCAATATTTGTATAATATACTCAAGATGTTCTTCCTTATTCTTGCTAAATATCAAAATATCATCCAAATAAATAATCATAAACTTACCCAAGAATCTTTTCATAACTTCATTCATCAACCTCATGAAAGTACTCGATGCATTAGTCAAACCAAAAAGCATAACTAACCATTCATACAAACCATTTTTTGTCTTGAAAGCAGTCTTCCATTCATCACCTTCTTCGATTCTAATATGATAATAGCCACTCTTCAAATCAATGTTGGTGAAATACTTTGCTCCACTTAAGCAATCCATTATGTCATCCATCCTCAATATAGGAAACCTATATTTCATCGTGATTTTCTTAATAGCTCTAGAATCAATACACATTCTCCATTCTCCATTCTTTTTAGGTGCTAATACAATAGGTACAACACATGGTCTCAAACTTTCTTTGATCAAACCTTTCTGCAACAACTCATGCACTTGTCTATTAAGTTCTTCATTCTTTATCGGTGTTAATCTATATGGTGCTTTATTTGGAAAACTAGCTCCAGGAATTAGATCCATACAATGACTTATACTTCTTACTAGAGGTAAACCATTAGGAATATCCTTAGCAACAATATCTTTACACTCATTCAATAGTTCTACAATTTCTTTTGGTACTCAGCTACCACTATCTGTTGT
Organism: Cupressus sempervirens; assembly: GCA_028749045.1. Classification (NCBI taxonomy): domain Eukaryota; kingdom Viridiplantae; phylum Streptophyta; class Pinopsida; order Cupressales; family Cupressaceae; genus Cupressus; species Cupressus sempervirens. The sequence continues at coordinate 382,003,879 of CM053788.1, read as the reverse complement.
CACTCTATCATTACCAAATTCTATTGCTCGGTCATTACTACCAACACTCAATCCTTTAGGAACTATAGCAAAACAAACTTGATTCTTCTTTACTTCCTTTTCAAATTGCTTTCCATTAACCATGCAAACTTTTATTGTATTACAACTGACCTCATCTAGACTTTCAATCAAAGGAAGCAATATTTGTTTCTTCCCATTTACCCAAAGAGTATATCAATTCAATCTTCGATCATGCACAACATATCTATCATATTGCCAAGGTCCACTCAACAAAATATGACAACAATCCATAAGCATAATATCACACAAAATTTCATCAAAGTAATGTCCAATTTTGAACTTCACAATACATTGCTCACTTACCAATATCTTATGCTCATCCTTGATCCTTGAAACATGATAAGGTTTGGGATTTTTCAGCCTCTACAACTACAACTTTGTAATCAACTCTTCTGATGCCAAATTTGTTGAACTTCCACTATCAATGATTACCTTGCAGCATTTTCTAGCCATCTTACATATGGTCTTGAACATACTTCTTCTAAGGATAGGTTCCTCATCACTTCCCTTATTACATAAGGTTCTTCTCACCATCATATTTTCTCCAGCCTCAGGTCCACTTGGTGAACTCTTAATGTCTCCTTGAATCACAACATTTCTATTATTCTACCCACTTTTAGATGATCTACATTCAAAAGATCTATGTCCTTCTTTGCCACATCTGAAACAATTACCACAGGAACCACCTTTAGGATAAGAATTACCTCTTCCTCGATAAGATCTAGTACCTCCTCGATAAGAACTACCACTTTTCCGCTCAATCTTATCTTTGTCTTCATTCTTCCATTCATATTTTCCTTTATCATGCATAGAACTATCATATCTACCACCTTCTCCATAAGATCTACCTCTGCCTCTCTAGAATCTACCACCTCTACCTCTTTGTCTTTGTTCATGCTTCTTTGTTAAGATCTCCTCAGCTTTCAAGGCATATTGATATGCTTCTTCCATACTTTTCAACTTCACAAAACTTATTTCATCTTGAGTTCCACATCTCAATCCATTTATGTACCTTGCAATTTTCTCAACATCATCATCCACATGTCTAGATCTGATGTTCAATCTATAGAATTCCTTGGTATACTCTTTCACAGTCATGTCCTTTTGTCTCAAATTTTGCATCTTTCTCAACAAGCTAACTTGGTAATCAACAAAAAGGAATTTGTTCTTTACCTTTTTCACCATCTTTGACCAAGTTATAATCTTCTCCTTTCCTCTCCTTTGTCTATTAGTTTGCAAATGCTCTCACCACAATGAAGCATGACCTTTCAACCTAGTAACTGCAATCTTCACCTTCTTATTATCAAGATTTTTTTCATACTCAAAGAACTTCTCCATAACTGAGATCCAATCTATCACAACTTTGGTATCCAATTTTCCATCATAAGGAACAACTTGTATAGTAGGCTTCGAATGTGCCCTAGATATACTCTCAATAATCTTTCCTCATCTTGATCTTCTTCAAGTTCCAGATTATGGTTTGGTGCTATTGCTTCACCATCACTTACATTATCAAGATGAGCTCCTCTCCTCTAGGTTGTCTCCACAACATCTAATCTAGCTATAATTTGTCTCAATTGATCCAATATAGCATTATCAACATTTCCTCTACCACGAACCATCTTTATAAATTAGGTTCCTGCAAGATTGTAACCCTCTACAAGTTATATGTCAAATCCATAGATCTGCAACCCTACAACAAAATCCAAAATAGGGTTCTACACAATCCAATCACCACAAGGATGAACCTCAAGCTCTAATACCACTTGACGCAGGGAGCTTGGGAGTAACTAAGGCCAATTGACACACTCAGCTACCCAAACCACCATGTGAAAGTTAACACAAAAGAAGCAAACATAAAAGAGAATAACACCATAGAGAGAGAGAACACTATTCTTTATTGATTCATGAAAATATCATCATACATGCCCAATTGTAAGGCCTTTTGGGTTACGACTAGATATAAAATACATTTTAATCCAAGATCTAGCTTCAAGTTTAGATTTCCATCCTCCTTCTATTATTCTCTATCAAAATTATCTTAAGACTCTACCCAAGGTCCCCTAATTATAACAATCTAAGCCACAAGTCAGCCTAGAATGCTCAAACCAAAAATTAAATACTTGGAGAGCCATAAGTTGGCCTCCAACAGAAATTAAATGTCTAGAAATCGATATCTAAGCACAATCATGATATCTCATAGCTTTGATTGAATTAGAGCTTGTGCTTCAAACTAAGGGTAGTACTTTAGGTCCTTTACAACCCCTTAAAGGTGCACAGGCTAATTCATGATGGATAAGTGCACATCCATTCTGAAAGTCACACATAGAAACCTATCATACAAACTATCAAAAATTGATACTCTAGGAGAATTGCCATATCTCCCAAGTTATAAGGAATTAGGACTTTCCTTTGACAAACAGGCTTACTCTATGTCCTCTTCAATTCCTTAAATTTTTAGTCTCTAATTCATTGCACAAAATTAAACACAGTTCCAACAGCAAGGTAAAAACTACTCAAACCTTAACATGATAACTTTAATCTCTTTGTGCACATAGGACAAGGTTCCCTAGTGTGTCTCCAATGCTCAACAACTACTGAAAGCTCACAATGCAAGACATTACAACTCTACAAAACTAGGAAAGAACTAAAAACATGTAGGATAACAGTGCAACCTAGGATGCTACTGCATCAAAATGTAACTATTCTCTACTTAACAATGCTATCCACTTGGGGGGGGGGGAGGTAATTGAGCTTGCACCTTCTGCAATACTTCATTTCCATTATTCACGCTCTTTGAATCAAAGGTATATAACTTTATTACTTGTAACTATAATTTTCAAATAGTACAAACCATAATAGTTTTTTATAATTAAATGGTTATATTTGTAAGTTTATAAAATTGAAGTTTAAAAATTAATTGCAGTTATGTAAATCTTTTTCAAGTTTGATATTTCTCTTTTTCCTGACTCATAGTCCAATAATAATTTTTCAAAACACATACTGACTAGTTGAAGATTGAGCCAAAATATTGTAAGAATTATTGTGCCAAAAGAGCTAAAAAATATGATTGTTGCATGATAATAATCTTTTTACACTCTTTCTGGCATAGTTGTTCTTACATTTTATAATTTTTGGTGAGAACAAAATTCCAAACTAATCAAGTAGGTGATCCAAAATTAAATCATAATTGGTTGAGGCATGTTTAAATACCTTATTTCACATGTTATTGAATGTTATGAGTTTATGTGCTACTATTAATGAATGTTAAAGGGTGAACTAATGTTAGATGTTAGCTTTGGACATTATGAGATTATTTTATGGATGCTCATAATTGTTTTTTACTTCATGTGATAATGAATGAATTCTATATTTTATTAATTAATGAATGTGAGATCCATCTCTTCTTAGGTACTCTTTCTAGGCTTTTGTACTAGTTCTTAAGCCCAAAATAGATAAATCATGATTTGAAATGCAAACTTGGGTGGTTGACTTAATGAATGAGCACACCAAGTGAAAGACCTTGTGTAATCAAGGATTATATGATTTTCTACATATTTCACCACATAATAGTGCATTGTAAGTTCACATACATTCTTAAGTAGACATTTGTGAGCACTAGGTGTGTGAAGGCTCCATGCAAAAACATGTAGAAGCAAAAAAGGTCATGATGAACATTTTTGATGACATGTTTTCCAAGAGGAGACACAAGTTCCTCAAGGTGACTTTTCATTATTAAATTTTCATATTTGTTAACACCACTACTCTTCTTCCATATCTTGCACAAATAAAAAATGTTTCCTCGAACATTGCAACCATATGATAAATGGGAATATCATATGCCCAAGCCATAACCTAGTTAAATTGGTCTAGTTAATGATTAGCTGGGTTGATTACACATTCCTATAGAACTGTCATCAGATTAGGTACAATAAAATGAACAATCTGCTATTCCCAGCAAGCAGGAGAAAATATAGTATTCCAAGGTGATAAAATTACATATGTAGATGCATCACTTGAATGCTAGGAATGAAGCACATTCCCCAATTTATAATGAATGGTTGGATATAAAGGCTCCATACACTAGCCCAATAATGGAAGCCAAGGATGTAACCATGCATGTATTGGCATGCTCTCCCTATGAGGATTAGTATCTACTACTACAATTAATTTGGTCTAGTTGTTGATTAGTTGGGTTGATTACAAATTCCTATAGAACTATCATCAAATTAAGTACAATAAAATGAACAATCAATTGTTCCCAGCTAGTAGGATCAAATATAATTTTCTAATGTGATAAAATTGCATATGCAGATACATCACTTGAATTCTAGGCATGAAGTGTATTCCCCAATTTATAATGAATGGTTGGATATAAAGCCTCCATACACTGACCCAACAATGGAAGCCAAGGATGTAACCATACATGTATTGACACGCTCTCCCTATGAGGATCCCAAGTATCTACTATCATTTAATTTGAGCATCACTATATGATCCAGAATGTAATGAAGTACTGAAGCTGGTAGTAACTTCTCCCATGTCTCCAAAAAATATAGCATAGGGTCAGTGTCCCTTGGCTCCTAGGAATTTGTAGTAGCTATTCTTACTACTATAACAATAACTTTAGTTAAGAGTTGAGTGTAAGGAGTTGAAGAAGAAAGTTCTACTTCTATGTAAATGCCATAATCACGAGGCCCATTCCCTTGTAGAAGCCATAACCCAATTAAATATATGTATATATACAAGCCATAATCCAGTTAAATGGATCTTGTTGCTGATTACCTAGGTTGATTACAAATTCCTATAGAATTATCACCAGATTAAGTACAATAAAAGGAACAATCAACATTATTTTGTGTAGGATCTTAGGCTAAGTCACTTAGCACAGGTTGAGTGAGTTTTATTGTTTAACTATTTGGATTTTGGAATATATATGCAGCTAGATCAAATTTTTTGTTGTGCTAAGATGTAATACGCACATTTAAAATGATCTCTCTGTATACATACATACATACATACATGTATGGATGTATATATGTATGTATGTATATGCATGTATATATATGTATGTATGTATATGTATATATATGTATGTATTTATGTATCATGTGGAGATATAGGATTTTGTTGTCATGCCCTTGTGATTGCTACATTTTGTTGTCATACCCTTATGATGTCTGCATCTTGTTGTCATGCCCTTCTAATCTCTACATCTCATTCATTTTATGTACCTAATATGATGACAATTCTATAGGAATTTTTTGTTGTGCTCTTATGATCTCTACATCCGAAGTATCTACTATTGTTGTTAATTTGGGCATCACTATATGATCTAGAATGTTATGAAGTACTGAAGCCAGTAGTAACTTCTCCCATGTCTCTAGAAAATATAGCATAGGTTCAGGGTTCCTTGGCTCCTAGGAATTTGTGGCAGCTATTCTCACTGTTAGAAGAATAACTTTAGTGAAGAGTTGAGTGTAAGGAGTTGAAGAAGTACATTTTGCTTCTGTGTAAATGCCATAATAATGAGGCTCATTCCCTTGCAGAAGCCATAACCCAGTTAAATATACATATATATTAACCTAACTAATCAACAAACAGACCCATACAATTGGGTTATGGCTTATTTCTTTCTAAAAATATTTATTATTATATGTTTTTGTAAAATTTCTTGCAAACTCTACCCATTTTTCTTGGTTTGCATTATTTTTCTGCAGGATCTTGAGGTAATCACTTAGCACCTTAAGAAATCTCTCTCTCTCTCTATCTCTCTCTCTCTCTCTCTATATATATATATATATATATACACATACATGTATGTATGTATGTATGTGTGTATCTATGTATGTATATGTATGCATGTATGTATGTGCCCTTGTGATCACTGCATTTCATTGCCGTGCCCTTGTGATCACTGCATTTCATTGCCGTGCCCTTGTGATCTCTGTATATGTATCTATGTATATACATATGTATATGTATATATATGTGTATATGTATTTATGTATATAAATAGAGAGATCTTGGCACAATAGAAAAATAATAAAACTCACTCAATAAGTAGCATGGCCATAGATGCGATGATATCACCTATCGGTAAGTACATTCCTCTTCTTCTCTCTCATTTTTCATGTGTTTATTTCACTTGGACTATTATTTCTTAGGGGGCATTTTCTAATATTAGATTCAATTTATGCAAGAGGTGATGAGGACATTCCTAGATGTACTCATGTGATGAATTGCTTGTGAGCAATGAAGATGAACTTCTTCTAAGAGTAGAAGGAGGTGATGAGGATATTCCAAGTACTTTAAAGATTGATCCTTTCTTAAATATTTTATATGTTTATGGGGAATTTAGATGTTGGGGTAGGGGGGCAAATGAGCTTCCACCTTCACGTGGTTGACCCTAATTAGTAGAGAATATTAAACTATTCTCAAAACCAAGTGAAACTCAACAATAATCTATGATTGTATGACAACTAATTGTGTGAATCTCTTAGTTTTAGGCAATGTAGAAGGATGCCATAGTTCAATATGCAATGTCAATTCATATGCATACAACATCAGGTAGAGCTAAAAAATACAACAGGTTTACATTTTTGTTAATGGTCTTTAATTAGGTATTTTAAGTTATAGACTATGACAAACATTGTTCATGATGATGGTCCATAATTAAAAAAAACTTAATAGACCTATTAAATAAATGTAATCATGTTGTGTTTTATCAGCTCCGCCTACTATCCATGCATTTGAATGCACTTGCACGTGCTTTCTTGATTCAAAGTGGCAGAATCTTATTTTGGATGCGAAGGAAAAATGACATGCACCAGAAGATGGGAAAATGATGTCACTTTTGTAGACCTATAACCTTTTTTTGTACTTTAAAGATTGATCCTTTCTTAAATATTTTAGATGTTAATGGGGAATTCAGATGTTGTTGGGGGGGGGGGGGGGGTTGGTTCAAAATGAGCTTCCACCTTCGTGTGCCATACTTTGTAGAGAATATTAAACTATTCTCAAAACCAAGTGAAGTTCAACATTAATCTATGATTGTATGACAACTAGCTATGTGAATCTATTGGTTTTAGGAAATATAGAAGGATGCCATAGTTCAATATGCAATCTTAATTCATATGCATACAACATCAAGTGGAGCTAAAAAAACCCAACAAGTTTGATTTTTGTTAGAAGTTTGCATAGACTTATTAAATAAATGTAAACATGTTGGGCTTTTTTAGCTCCTATTTTCCATGCATACAAAATGCAGCTGCACATGCATTCTCAATTCAGAGTTGTAGAATATTATTTTGGATATGAAAAAAAAATGACATGCATTAGAAGATGGGAAAATAATGTCACTTTTTCATGTATAGAACCTTTTTTTGTACTATAAGCATTGGTAATTTCTTTAAGAATTTAGATGTTAATGGGGAATTTAGATGTTAGCGGGGGAGTGGAGCCAAATGAGCTTCCACCTTCATGTGGTTGGCCCTGATTAGTAGAGAATATTAAACTATTCTTGAAACCAAGTGAAGCTCAATATTAACCAATGATTGCATGATAATATTAACCTATGATTGCATCATAATTATTCAAATTTTTTCACCAATTTTTTTAAATTAATACAACACATCATTGCAATTGTGACAACTAGTTGTCGATCCTGCAACATTCCTACCAGATGCCCATCCCAATTGTGATAGATATTTTTGATGGCTTGCCATGGGGACCATAACATTTAAGTTTCATAGACATCGTAATTATGACAATGTTTTTGACAGATTTCTATCACAATTATTACGATGAAAATGAATGGTTTGTTAGAATAGTAGCCCAATTTATGACACTTGTGGTCATTACAATTGCTAATTCTATTGATGCCGGTTGGATGATGAGTTACTATTGTAATTGTGATGGCCTATCATCACAATTCGGGCCCAAATGTTGTAGTGTCATAATTCCCTCTAAAATGGAAATAAAAAATAAAAAATAAAGAAATATGGAATTAAGAAAATAGAAATTAGGAAATAAGAAAAATAGAAAATGGCAAATGACAAATTAGAATTAGAATTTAGGAAATTAGGAATTCTCATAATTCATGAAAATAGAATCAATTAATTAATAAAGATTAATTAATTGAGAAAGGTTAGTAAAGATGAATAATTAATAACGGGGGGATAAAATTAAATGATGAAGACATAGGAATAGACTATGGGTCATTTATTTCTATGGGATAAATTAACAAATTGACTGGCCAAGATGATGAAATAAATGCAAGATAAACCTATTGAAGGATCATAAGGAAAATGAAAATGAAATGTGATGATATTGGATTGGACCAAAGAAATGATCGAATGAAATAAATGACGCTAGATGAATGACATGAAATAATGACTTGTCAAGGACATATGACAAGATTTGATGACATATGACATTTAATGAACATTGTAAATGCCACAAGATTGATTGAAATGACTGATCATAATAATGGTTCATCAACAAACATGGTCAATGATATTAAATTGATTAAATATTGACATGATTAGACACTAAAAGAATCAACAATGTTGAAGATCAAATTGATGACAAATAATGATATGCCAATGACACATGACATGTATTAATGAATGTTGATAAGGCACTAAAGGACATAACCATGCCTAAAGGATTGATCATGATAAGATGACATTGAAATGGTTTTGAATTGATTATGAGATAATCTGCATTTTGATTGAATGATGATCAAGTTGGTCAAAAGATCTGTTAGAAATGGAAAAAGAAATCTGTAAACAAGCAATACTAGGAAAGAATCTAAGTGAGTAAATGCATGAAAAGATATTACCATAAAATAGGAGAGAGAAAGCTTCAAGCTCCAACACCATGAGACAAGATATTTGGAAAGGGGAAAGAAAAGAAAACCCCTTGTGATATTATGAATGAGGCATGAAAAGCCTAAGAAGGAAGAGAGAAAGAGCAAGAGAGCAATTGCTCATACAATAATGAGAAGAGGAAGAAACCTCATTGTTAAATGAGAGAAGAGGGTCATCTCTTAAATAGAGATGAGAGAGAGGAGTTGGAATGTAACTCCCATGTCTATGAATGCCACCATTCATAAGTGTGTGAGGCCAAGTGTGAGATTCCTCTTAAGGAGGAATAATCTAAAATTAGAAATTACAATATATATTTGTCCTCACATATTCCACTAGATGACAAAATAAGATGTAGTGGAAAAAAGGACAAAAAAGAAATATATTAGGATACCTTGGCTTATATCCTAATATATTATAACAATAAAGAAAGAGTTCTAACCTTGGTTTATAAATACACCAAGGAAAGATTACAACTTCTAACACCCCCCTTTAATCTTTACTTGGGGTAATTACATCAAAGGGTATTAAACCCATAATTTACAAAAATCTGCAACTTCATCTTCAATATGAAGTAATTTGATTGTCTTGAAGCCATATGGTACATTTGTAGATCCAAGAGAAGTACATGAGTCCTTTGAATGTGATCAAGTGGAAGCATAGACACCTCTTCATATGTAAAAAAGGAGAAGGTTCCTTGATGGACAACCTGAAAAGAAAGAACAACAAGACAAATATCCACAAGTAGAATGCCATCATATATGCAAATTCGAAATCCTTTTGAATAATGAGTAAAACATGTTACCACAAAACAATGGAGATAACCTGATATCAAGATAAAGTATATGCTCAAAAAATTGTCAACAAGGACAAATTGAGTAGAAGGCTTGATCAATGCTCTCATGAAAAGAATATTATACTAATGCACAAATGACCACAGACAAGGCCAACTAATGATATTTGCATCAACATTGCATCAATCACGTGGATATAGACAGTCCACTTAATGAATCATCCCACTGCAAGTTAATGGGTGATCAATCCATAACATGCATGACTCATGATCTAAGCAATAAAGTATGCAGATCATTATCACATTAATATATGAAAATAAAGTAAAAGAGAGACATGCTGATCAAAGTAGAATTATCATGATTTTGTTAGGATAATCAAAACAATAGATTATGAGGATAGAACAACATATTGCCTTCAAATTGGATCAAATCATCTGAATTTGGAGGGAAAACTCCAATAATAACATCCTCTTCATGGAGGAACAAAACATGGAGGGAAACTCCATAAAAATATTATCCTATCAAAATGGAACAGATAGGATCAAATGGAGGGAAACTCCATATAAAATGAGTGCATACTAATATAGGATGAAGGGATACTCCATGGGCCAGATAAGGAAACTATGTATCAGTTATACTGAGGGGACCTACATAGTTAACCTTGAAAAAATATTAAGCTCCCTATGCAACTCAAAAAAAAAATCATATAAATCATGTATATCAATGGTATAAAACCATAAAGTGCCAACATGGGCATAGAACAATGCTATAAAAGCATAAAAGTGCAACTATGGGCACATCAAAATATCAAAATGAAGGCAAATGTGTAAGATTACTCATAATCCAATTATGTAAAATGATTTAAGGAAGATCAACTAAATACAGATATCAGGTATAAAACTCCATTAAGGGTAAACATGAGTATTTAATTCATTTTGCAAAGGTATATATTAATTTCTGAAATATTATAGTCATAAATTATATATTTATCTGGGCATATATGTGGGCCCCCATATATACTCAAATAAATATACGAAAATAGATTGGTTAAAAAAAAATAATCACCTTTCCATACTTAATATTTTGGAAAGTCACAATTTATAAAAAGTCACAATATTTACCTTGGTTCAAAAATATAACCTCAAGGTAATAAGAACATAAAGTCATGGGGCAAGAAAAGATCTCCCCATTTTTCTCATGCTATGCCTTCAAGATTGGAAGTATTTTCAAAAAGAATTTTTTTTTGAAATAAAACATTAAGAAAGATATAACTAAAAAAACTTAGTAATTAATAATAGAGGTCAGATCTGGCAGATAAGAATATACTAAAAAGAGTTAAAAAACTTTTCTAAAAAAAGTTTGAATATAAGCTTGTAATGTGTAAGAGAGATTTAAAATAGAATATTACACTTGTCTGACAATGAATGATTTCATGCCAAAAATAGGTTGACAAGAGGCAATAATAAAAGTAAATGATGCCTCTGTCAAGAGCTAAAAAAAGAAAAAGAATCTTGCATGAAAAGACAAGAAAAAAAGTTACTAGGAATAGTAGAGATATGTTATAGCATACTGACAAAAGGTGAGTGAGCAACAATCAGTCTAATTCTGGTTTTAAAAATTCTCACCATAATTCTAACCATAACAAGCAATGATCTAAAAAAAACCTAAAAATAAAAGACTAGCAACTGCAAATTGAGGGAAAAAAAATTATATGAGGCTATACCAGGAAAAGGCAGAGTACTTCCTATGTGCATGTTGTTAACCCAAGCGGAGGCATCAGATCTCGACCCACAATCAGATCTAGTGGAAACCCCCTGATTCACAGGTGGATTATTGAGTGCCTCCACAAACCATTGCTGGTGGGTAGTAGTGGGAACAACCTAGTCCATTCTTTCACTGTTTCCACAGCCTCAGTTTCATTTGATTTCCAGTGCTTTGCAATATTCTCAGAGAGTGGGTCATCGGGATTTGGTGCACTCAACAATGCTTGTATGCTCAGAAGAACAGTTCGAATTTGAAGAGCAGGACTCCACTTATCCTTTAGAATATCCATACATATGCGACCAAGCTTGTCAATGTTGGGGTGGTAAATCTTTGTTTTGTATCCACGTTGGGGGGATATTGTTCAAATTTACAATGCAGACAAGGCTTGCAATATTCCTGATCATGCTGGTCATGGCATCTCCAACAGCAACCGCAAGTACATTTTCATATTTCTCAACAGCCTCTACAACACTCAGAAGCTTGAGAATAGTCTCTTCTCTACTTCACTCTCTTATGACCAGAGTTGCCTCTCTCAGGGCTTCACGAGGAGACTACACAGGGGCACAGAGAGCTAGACATATAGTAGAGGAATTTCTGAGGGATTTGAGTAGTCTCTTCTCTACTTCTCTCAGTGAAGCAGGTAAGCCAACAAGTTTCAACTTCTATAGCCAAGAGAAGCACAGATTGAAATAGGATAAAATTTAGGCCTAGAGTGCTGCCATCTACTATCATCTGTAACTGACGGGGCACTTATAGCAGCACCAAAAACATCATAACAATACATCAACGCCACTTGGAAATTGGGATACTAACAAATATGAATGCTTAAAGATCACCTTTAACTAATCAAGGCACCTCCCGAATAAAAGGATGGCTACCTCATTTTGTCATCATCCTACTAAGGTAGCAATAACAAATTTACAATTACAATATGAATGTTATGGCAACAAAGCTTCCTAAAATGTTTTTGATAGTTTTGTATCTCGATAACCCTGGTGCAAGAATATTTGGATGGAACATACTATAAATTGTTTGGAGACCTCCCTTCGCTAAAGCAAGGACACTGGATTTCAAAAAAATCCAGCAATCTTGTTGCCACACATGCTTAGGAAGATAATAATCTTTAAAATTCTATGTGCAACAAATCCTGAACGTGCTGTAGCAGAAGCGGGGTAAATTAATTGGGATCAGAACCAGAAGTCGAACCAGACTTCTTTCTTTTCTTGGCGTGGAGTTTAGCGACCTCTAAGATAAGCTTGGTGAACATCTTTGAAAGTAGAGCATATAGAATCAAAAAGAAGTAGAAAAAGAAATATTGGTTGCTGCGTCATGACCTCAATGTTATGATGGCTGCCTATGATACATTCCGATCAGGAGCTGTTGAACAGCTTTGCACTCATGCTCGACGGCTTCAGATTCCTATATTTGAGAAAGGGTACGAAAAGGATCCGGCAATGGTAGCAAAGGAAGCCATTCCGGATGCCAACCGCAATAAAGTAGATGTTGTTCTTGTGGATACAGCTGGACGAATGCAGGATAATGAGCCTTTGATGAGAGCTCTTTAACAATTTTTGCAATTTGTAGTGGCCTGCAGAGGTGTATAGCTGCTAGCTCTAATCTAGGGTTGGATACTTTGCACTAGCTTAGAGTTGCTGCTCTTATGTGTTCGCGCAACACCCTCAAAGGACATATCTGGAATGCTTGAAACAACAATCAAGTTGAATCCAACATGGGAAAAGGGCTATTCCAGAAAAGGTTGTGTTAAGGAAGCAATGGAGCGTTATGATGAGGCTGTTGCTTCTTTTCGTGAAGCCTTGCAGGAAAATCCCCAGAGCACGGAGGTGTATACTAAAATAAAAAGACTCTCTCTGTTGGCCAGGGATAAAAAACGGGTGTAGGAAAAATAAGCCATTAGAGCCAATGTTAACATGGCCAAAACTCTTTCAAAACTTATCAATATCAATTTTTTTTTAAAAAAGGTATATTTGAAACCCCATGCAAAAAACTTATGTGCTTAATGAAGGTAGCCTCTGCATTCAAGTGAGGTATAGATATAAAAAAAAAATTAAATTCAAGAAATGAAATGGATTAAAAATATTTTAAAATATGAGTATACTAAGATATGAATTTGAAAAAGATAGGAAAACCCTTTGGCGGCAAGCCTTCCAAAGGAGTTAGATGAAAACTAATAGAAAATAAGAAGTAACCTACACAAATTAGAGCAAGCAGAAGTTAATCGAGTTTGGCGGTAAACCAGCCAAACTAAAAAAAAAATTCAATTTCTTCCATCTTAAGAAGATTAAAGAAGAAATTAGTGAAATCTCTCTCAAGAGTCTCCTTCGAATCGTACCTTCATGCAAACACTCAAAACAAAGATTAAACTGCTCTGATACCATGTTAGAAATGGAAAAAGAAATCTGTAAACAAGCAATACCAGGAAAGAATCTAAGTGAGTAAATGCATGAAAAGATATTACCATAAAATAGGAGAGAGAAAGCTTCAAGCTCCAACACCATGAGACAAGATATTTGGAAAGGGGAAAGCAAAGAAAACCCCTTGTGATATTATGAATGAGGCATGAAAAGCCTAAGAAGGAAGAGAGAAAGAGCAAGAGAGAAATTGCTCATACAATAATGAGAAGAGGAAGAAACCTCATTGTTAAATGAGAGAAGAGGGTCATCTCTTAAATAGAGATGAGAGAGAGGAGTTTGAATGTAACTCCCATGTCTATGAATGCCACCATTCATAAGTGTGTGATGCCAAGTGTGAGATTCCTCTTAAGGAGGAATAATCTAAAATTAGAAATTACAATATATATTTGTCCTCACATATTCCACTAGATGACAAAATAAGATGTAGTGGAAAAAAGGACAAAAAAGAAATATATTAGGATACCTTGGCTTATATCCTAATATATTATAACAATAAAGAAAGGAGTTCTAACCTTGGTTTATAAATACACCAAGGAAAGATTACAACTTCTAACAAGATCAAATTTAGTGAAATGAGAAAATGAGACAAGTTAGGATGTAAAAGTGATGAAAGAGTAGGCATGAACCATTGTTGAGCATCTACATTTCCCTCCTCTTTGATACAATATGATTATGAGCATTGTGTCAAAGAATAATAATGAAAAAGATCAATACCCTAGTGAAACCAAAAGGAGGTAGGATGCCCCCTTGAATAATTGGGCAAGAAATTGACTCAAGGATATTTTTTTGAGGGTTCTCCAGGATGTATGCCTTTGCTCATTTGCATATAGGAAAGGGTATGTGGATTAAGAACTAGTGGATGGAGGAACATATGGACCTAAAATGGGTGGAAGGGGTGAAGGATGAGGTATATATTTGGATCTAGGTTTTAAAGGGATACCAACTCCTTAAGAGTGAGATTTAGGATTGAAGTCATGATTTTTAGAAATCTCTTTGATATGTAAGGGTTTTGACATACTTTTTCCATCAATGTTGGTCCCTTTGACTTGATAATTCTTTTGACTGAAAGGATACTTGCTACTAGAGATGAATCTATATTTAGGTGTATATGATATGGAAGAATTTATAGGACAATGACTTGGACTAGAATCGATAGAACTAGGGGAACCCATTTGAAGTGGAAGGAGTTCATGAACATCTTGTATAAGTTTATTTGAACCATAAGGGGTATCAGGTAGAATCAAAGGATCCTTTAATGAAATAGGAACAATGATGGGATCATGAAGTATGATAGGATCTTGTGGAGGATATGGAGGAATGCCAAGATCTTGTGGTGGATCCATAAGGATAATGGGATCATGTGGTGGACATGAAGGAATGAAGGGATCTTTTGGAGGATCTAGGAGCAAAGGATTCTTGTTAGAAATTTTTTGAATGCTCCCCTTAGGATTCGTGACAAGGGCTTAACTACCTCTTGTGTATTGTAATTTGAGTGGCTATATCAAGCATTGATAGATCAGTCTTTTGATGCAACAACAACCCTACTCTACCAAGTGGTATCAAAGCTTGGTCATAGGTTCAAATCCTGAGACCCTCTGGTAATACTAAGGGGGAGATTGTTAGAAAATTTTTTAGTGCTCCCCTTGGGATTCACCATAAGGGCTTAATTGCCTCTTGTGTACTATAATTTGAGTGGTTGTAGTGGGCATTGAAAGATTAGCCTTTTGGTGCAATGGCAAACCCACTCTAAGAATACTTTGATCTTGACTTGGATGTGGATCATTAGGAAACATGGCACGATAATCTTGATCTTTCTTAGGAAGTAAAAGGTCAAGGGGAAATGGATCATCTTGGATGATGTGGTTATTGTGAGGTTCAAGGGAAATAAGGTCTTGGTCAACAATTGAATTGGCTTGGAAATTATATGGATCTTGATCTTGATTGATTTTAGGACTCATTTCAATTCTCTTTAAGTCATCCTCTTGACATGGGGTATGAAAGTTTGAAAAGGGATAAGTGTTTAGAAATGATGGATCTAGACATTGAGTTGGACCATTTGAAATAGGATTTCTTGGAGATGGAGGACATAATGTTATTGAATCTAGAATTTTGGAATCATGAAGGGACATGTGTCAAGGATGTGAGTAGTTTGAAGTTGCTCTATGAATAGCCCTTGGCAGGTTTCATCATTAGAAGTGAAACTTGAGGTTGATGAAGGAAATTTCTCATATGATTCTTTAGGAGATAACATACTAGTGGAAGACATGGATATCTCTTGGAGATTCATTTCTTGAGGTGAAATTGGTATTGCATCAATGTGACTATTATGGGATGAGCCATTGCTAGACAAGGGTGAATCATTATTGTCATTTTTTTCAAATAACTTTTAAAAGATTTGCTTAATAGTATAATAATTGGATTTCCTTTGCTTGTTTGATCTTGTTGGTGTTTTAGAATTGATATGTACATGTTGCTCAAATTTATTTGGTTGAAGATGTTCCTCAAAAGGAATTTCATTGATCATGTTTGCTTGATGTGAAAAAGTTGACATGCTTGAGTTTGTGTTTGTTTGAGACAATCTTTTTGGATTTGTGGACATATATTGTTATTGATCAAATTTTGTTGAAGGCCAAATTGTTTGTGGACTTGGTGTTGATTGAATTTTTGTACAAAAGGTTGTAAAGTTATTGGAGGTTCTCTTTATTCTAATGGAATAGGATAGGATTGATTATATTTAAGGTCTTCATTTAGAAGTATTTGATTGAAGTTTTTCTTTGCCTCTGTGGGTTGTGCAATAAGTTTTGGCATTTTTTATTTGTCCATGAGATATTTTATGAGAGCTTCAAGAAAAAATTGTACTAGATAGTTATAAAGTTTAGCCATGTCATAGGATCTTTTTGTAATGAATTCCATTTTCTTTTGAACCTTTTCAGACTCCTTGCCAAGTTTCTTTTGTAATTTTCCAATTAGGAGCATGTGATATTCAAGTGATTGATCATAAGATGTTGAGGGTGTCATTTGCATTTGTTCAAAAGAGGTATGTCATGTAAAGTGTATGTCACATTTGGGCAAGACCTTGTGTTGAGTCAAAAGGTGTTTGTGAAGTGTCCATGATGTTCAACTAAAAACCTTTTTGTTGTACATGTATGTCTTGTGTTGGGTCAAACAATGTTTGTGGGTTCTTGTCACTTAAAATGTACATGGTTTAGTATGGACCTTGTTACCTTGTGGAAGTTTGGGATCTTGTGAAAATTGGCATGATGTCTAAGGATGTATGAAAATGCACCTAAGAATGAGGGATGTATGAAAAATTGATGCAAGAGCATCCTAGGGTAGTTGGCAATCCTACTAGGTGAAGTGGTTTTGGTCTTAGAGTTAGAGAGTTCAGTCGTAGAAGGACTAGTGCTTTGTCTTTACTAGGTAGTTCTTGGGTGAAGTGTTGGCCAAGGAACTTGGTTACTAAAGGGGCTCAGTCACTAAAGGCTTTCTCAACATCTACATTGTTTCTTGACATATACTATGTTACTTGACATGTAAGGAACTTGACAATGCTTGTGGGAGCTTGACAATGCTTGTTAATTTGTTAACGCTTGACAATATGGCTTGTGAGATGAAGTTCTTGTAGTTTTTCTTGATCGAGTTGGATCATTTAATGCATGTTGTACGTGATCATGATGTGGAGATATCATGGGGGTTTGTGTGGACCTATTTGGGTCTTGGTTATTTATTTAATGTGTATTTAATGAGTTTTGTAAGCCTTTTAAGGCATTTGGTATTTAATATATGTTGGAGGCCAACTTGTGGCTCAACATGTATTTAATGTAAGGGTTAATTTGATTTGTTACTTACTAGGGTGACTAGTGGCTTAGTTAGGTATATGTAAGGGGGTCTTGTGGATTCTTAAGTTAGAATCATCCATCTTGGAGAAGAGGATGTGGCAGAGGAATGAACTTTGAGAAGAGTTAGGAGATGAGGCTTGGGAACCAAGGAGATTCCTTGGTGGGCTTGCAACTACAAGTTGAGATCTTCCTTGGAGGCTTCTACCAAAGTGTAGTTTTGGAATAGCTAAGGGGGTTTGGGGTTAGATCTTGAGGGATCTTGGAGAATTGTTATTGTAATTGCTATTGTATTCGGTTGTAACCCAAAAGACCTTACAACTGAGAACATTGCATGTAAACATATATTTTATGAATAAAGTTTTGTGAATTGGTATCAGATCTTGCATTATTGTTGCATTTCCACTGTATGGTTATTTGTTGGGATCTAAGACATCTCCTTTGGGGATTCTCCTACCTTGCACTGCATCAAAAATGTACTTCATTTTTTGGATTTTTGAATTTGAAATGATAATGAACCTAAGGTATGAAAATGCAAAGGTTCCAAAGGTATGGAATAAAAATGCAAATATTTTTGGATTTTTTTGAATATTGAAGTATGAAAAATGCACGCTAAGGATATGCACACAATTTTTTTAATAGGATTTTTAGTTTTGGATTATGCAAATACAACTAAGGACATGTGCATGCAAATTATTTTAAAATTTTGGATTTTGGATTATGATAATGCAAGTAAGCATTTATCCATGCAAAGTGTTGGGTGTTTAAAACATGCAAAGTTAAAGTGTAATGTAGGGATATGCAAAGGTTGACTATGAAAATCAATGTTGGGTTTGAAATGTTTATGGACTTCGACAAAGTGGATGTTTGGAAAGTTCTACTTGGACTTTGGAGGCTTTTGATGTTTGAACAATGTTTTTGGATATGATATGAAAATGTTTTGGATATTGATATGTAAATGAAAAATACATTTGTTTTTAGATTTTTGGGCTAAGTAAATAAAATTCAAACCAAGGTTTATGCAACTACGGTTTGTGAAAACTATGATAATGTGAAATGAGGACAAGGTTATGCAAGATGACGACTATGACAACTAAGGACTTGCAAAAGGAGGTTTAAATTGTGAGGAAAATCTATGGAAAATGCAAGGCCAAGAGTCTAACCTTACAAGGATGAATATTAGATCTTCACCAAGATAGAAAAAGGACAAAATTAAAATGACAAAGTTGATAAAAGGACTAAGTCAAATTCATCAGGATGTAGATGAGATTTGACCCAAAGAAAATTGATAAAAAGACAACACAAAAAGGCCAAGGTCAAGATTCTTTATTCATCCAAATAAGGGAATACTCTAAGACTCATATTTTGTTTGGATTCTCTACCAAATTCAAAGGGTCCTAGGTTGAAAATGAGGGTTATGATAGCATCAAAATGAGGGGTATGAAAGGACCTAGATGAAAAATGAAGATTCTGATGGGATCAAAATGAGGACTAGGAGGATCAAAATATGGATTAGGATGTGAAAAATGAGGGTAATGTAAGGTATGATAATTGCAAAATGAGGACAATGTAGGGATCAAGATGAGGGCTATGTTATGTAAAAGGGATCTTGAGTAAAAAATAAAAATAATGCAAAGAATATGATAAGGAAATGATATGAAATATGCAATATGGATATGAAAAATTATTTCTAAGAGACATGCCACAAGATCCTAAGCAACAAGTTTGAGTTTTCATGTGTTTGTAATCTTTTTGCACAAGTTTGACAAGTGTATGTTTGTAAATATTTTGAAGGTTTTGAATGAATTTGACAAGTGTTTGTTTTGCAAGTGTTTTAAATATTTTTGACAAGTGTTTTCAATTTTATCAATTTAGAAATTATCTTGGTTAATGTGGAACACTCATGCAAGACACAATAGACATAATGGTTATTGTTAAAAGTGAACAAACACACCACAAACTAGGCTGAAATGATAGTATCCAGCGAATTCTCACTTGAACCAAAGTTCAAATACACTTATCTAGAGTAGACAACTTAGAATCTTGGTAGCATAGGCTCCCCCTTACAGTGCACTTACTTTTCAGGCATACCAAGATCTGCTTTCTAAGGTTCATCACTTCCTAAGGAATTGATGTCTGTACTAAGGATTGCACAAGTGTGAAATGTCTTCACAGGCATGGGTGACCCCTTGAGCCAATAGATAGAAGGATTTTGGCTAGTTACAACAAAGATTTTTAGACATGACACTCTATTTAGTAGGTGGATGATAGATTCCTACAGGAGGTCTCCCAGCCTTGAGAACCAAGTTTTGATGCAGCTCTAATAGTACTAGAGGAGAGCTATCACCCAACCATACTGTTGATTGGGCATTACCCACAATTGATCCTTTATATAGTAGTTAGAGTGGAGACCTAGATTTTTCCTATTACCACTCTGAAGTCATCCCTTGGTATACCCAATATCAAAATCTTGGTCCAAGGCAGGCTTCTCTAAAAGAATTACACAGATTTCTCTTACATGAAGGAAAGGGGAGAGAATATGTCAGTATAACCCTTTGGGATTACAAAAACTATATAAATGCCAAGTAGAATAGAAAATGATCATTTTAGGCCCCAAATGAAGTGTTTTCTAATCTAAGAAATCAAAGACACATTGTTTTTAAAGAAAACACAAAATGTCTTCAAACAACATGCTGCATCACATTCATTAGTATTTTGCACGATGTGGTCTTCAACCCATAATTACCACAAGCTAAAAAAAATACAATTAGTAACACCAAAATGCTACTTTAAAAGAACTACATATATTTCTCTTTACCTAGGTTCCGAAAAGGTGAGGGGATATGCAAAGTTGGGGGATATATATATTTCTCTTTAAGAGAGCTACATATATTTCTCTATATAGCCTTTTGAGATTACAAGTGATAAGACACACCAAATAATTAGAAGAAAAAGTGTTTCAAAGTTATTCATCCAATTAGAAAGGAAATATGATAGAAAACATGATTTACTGTTCTTTTCCTTCCTAATTAAAATTGTATGTATTTTGTGTATGCAAAAAAACCTAACCTCTTGGGAACAAGAGCAAAAAAGTACATGTTAGTTGAACATGTATATCAAAATATGCAAAATATGACAAGACAAAACTAACACTATGCTTGAGTTTTGCAACTCAATGCAACCAAGAAGTAAGTCCTAATGCAACCTCACACAACTCAACAAAGAGACCCATGAGAGGCCCTATTGGTGTGTTTTAGATTGGAGGGATGTTGATGTGCTCTCCCAAAACACAACTATGTGAATCTCCTTTATATGAAATGCAAATGTGATGATGAAACTATGCTAAATGAGTGTAGAATTCTTCAAACGATGGCTATGGAAGTAGCCATGTTAGAGAGCATTCAAAGGATATGGAGGTGGATGCAAGAAAGAAACTAATCTAATAATGCAAAATGAGATGCAATCTATCAACTAACAAATGGTTAGTAACAATGCAACTCTAAAGAAAATCACTAAAAAGCTCAAATGAAAAACTAACATGATAACAATGCATATGAGGGAGATGTCAAATGCTTGAGACAAGGGCTCTATTTATAGGTTTGAGAGAGGCCTTGGTGATGTGGCATCTATGTGGCATCCACATAAGTGCCGTAAGGGAGACATGTAGACAAGTCATGCAAGGGTCAACATTCAAAGTTTTGCTCACACATGTGTGAGAAAACTTGAAGGAACGAGTGGGGGACAAATGTGTAAGAGGTGTGTAAGGTGTGAGAGGTGTGATAAGTGTGAGAGTTCCTCACACGTGTGAGCAAAAACTTAGGAGCTAAAAGGGTTTTAGCAAGGTGTTTAGAATAAATAAGTGGGATTAAGTAGCGGGTACGCTTAGAAGGATGAAAGTGATGGGTTTAGACTAGGTTTTAGGATAGGTTTAAGACTAAATTAAATAGGATTTAATTTAACCATAGGTTTAGAGAATTTAATAGAGATTGAGATAATTAAATAAATAAAATTTATTTAAAAAAGGGATTTATGGAGGATCATGTATTAAATAAATTTAACACATTAGGGGGGGAAGTATTTAAATTAAATTTAAATAAATTAGGAAAGCAAACCTATTTAATGAAATAAATTTAATTAAATAAGTAGAAGAATATGATAAATATAATTAATTAATACGTAATTAATTATAATGTCAAGGTAAATATTAAATAAATTAATATAGTGTTTGGGATGATTTTAAGCATCTACATTTTCCCCTCTTTGATGTGATGTCAGGACAACATTATATCAAAGAAAAGAAAATATAGGTTGCCTCAGAAAGGATAGGAGTCCTAGGAGTTGTGTCGAAGCAACGACAGGGGAGGAGGGTTCTCCCTCGAGGAAATGGGGAAAAAAAGGAATACATTTTGCCCCATTTTCTCCAAAATAGACATGGGAGGGAAAAGGGAAAGAAAAAAAGCTTAAAGAAAGGTCTTGCATGACTTGTTGGTAAGAGTGGATGAAGCTGGGTGAATTGGATAATGATTAAACTAAATGCAGTTGAACTACATGAATGCATGGGATTTAGTTGTGTTCATATAAGAGAGCACACCCTAGTTTGATATTGCAAGAGGAGTTATGCATCAAATTCTATAGAAGCATAGATGACAAGATTCATTACATGGACTAAACTCTCAACAAAATAGAGACTTTAGGATCATAGTTGTAGGCTTCATAGCCATGATGGAAAATATGACATATACAAAGTAGAGAGGTCTGGGCACACCCAAATTCTTGTTAGGGATCTTGGTGGAAAGTGTGCTAACCCGTTGCCCCCAGTCAGCAATGTATAACCATAACTTGAAACTGACATAGATGTGCTAAAGAATCATGAAAATAGATCATATCAGAAAATGAAATGTGTAATCATGTTAAGTCATTCAAATGATACCAAGATATTGAAGATCGAGGCACACTTGAGAAGGCTATTACTGATGCACAAAGATAAATTGACAAATGACCTTATGACCAAGTAGTCATTGAATCCATCGTTCTTGCCATAAAATTTATTTTGATAGTAAAATTTGTTAAGCTTGTATAGAAAGGATTCATCCTGTAAGGAAAAATTGAGTGTTTGATTGAATTGTATTGAAATGTTTGTGATTATTCGCTGGTAATTATGGTGAAAGGAACAATGTTCTTAAATCATTTAGTCATAGTGTGAATTTGTGTAAGTTTGTTTGCAATCACTATTTGATAAGCCCAGTTTGATGGGTTGAAGCTTAGTGTCATGAGATAAGTAGTAGAATGTGGATAAGAAATGATAAGATGATGGATGAATTGAATTGGAATGGAAGGGGAATGCGAGAGAGAAAGTGATAAATGTTCTCTAGAGGAAAGTGTGTTTAATGGAAGACTAGAAATTTGATCAAGATATATGTAAATAGATGGAAAAATGAAGGAATTGATTGTGTAAATGATTAGAAGAAGGGAATATGATTAGATTAGAGGAGAAATGAATTGATTGAATGGATCAGAAGAAGTAAAAATTGATGGAAGGTGGAATAGATTAGAACCAATGAGAAGGGATAACCAAGGAATGGCAAATGGATGGGAAGGGTGGAGATATCTGAATGGAGGAATAATATGGGGGACCAAAGGATCCAGTATAGGACAATGAGGAGCCAAGTACCATGTGTCAAAGGAGTCACCAACAATGCCCCATTCCAAGGATATGAAAATGGAAGGAAATGTGGTGGGAAAGGATGTGTAGAAATGGAAAGATGGTGTAAAGGTTATTGCACGGAGGAAGTGAAGGCATGTGGATGTCCAAAGCATGTATGAACATTTATTTTTATTTTTATTGTGCCTCTAGTATTGATCACAAGCATGGGCATGAAAGTGGAATGAATAAGGGATATGAGAGGGAGGGTATGAAAAAGGGATAATGATATGAAGAGTATGGATGAAATGTGGGATATGAAGTGGATGGGATGGATGTGATAATCAAGATCAAGAATAGATGAAGGAAGAATGGAAGTATGTAGGATTATGGATGGAAAATGAACATGACAAGGACTATGGGATGCAAGATATGGATAACATGTCAAGATCAAATATATGAAAGGATTATGGAAGTATGTAGGATAATAGACGGATATAAAAAGTGAGCATGAATGGATGAAAGGTAAATAATAGTCAAGATCAAGGATGGA
Organism: Cupressus sempervirens; assembly: GCA_028749045.1. NCBI lineage: Eukaryota > Viridiplantae > Streptophyta > Pinopsida > Cupressales > Cupressaceae > Cupressus > Cupressus sempervirens. Next base: position 381,979,929 of record CM053788.1, on the reverse strand, counting down.
AAGGATGATGAACGACAGATGGAAGTATGGAAGATATGTATGGTAGTGTGGTATAGTTGGAGCTTGCCCCCAGTGTAGAGTGCAAGTGAAAGAGGAAAAGTGAATGGATGGATAAGTGGAATTGGAAGATAATGGATACATGATAAGGATGCAAATAGAGGACTCAAGCATCTAGCTACATGGATGGGATACCTTGATATCTTCTTCTTTTTTCTTTGTTATTTTGAAGGAATTTTGACTATCTTCTCATAGATGTTGGTAGGATAGTGAAAAGAAAGATAAAGTGGATTGGGCAATGGAGGACAATGAATTATGAAATTTTTTGGATTAAGGGGGTGGAGTGGTTGGGAGGAAGACATGGTTGATGGATTCTAGGTTGGAAGGCTTGAGCATGAGTGGATGAAGGAGGTGGAAAGATCGTCATTGACACACACCTTGAAGGGTGATGGAAAGGAGGAAATTTTGGAGGATATGTAGGAGAAAGTTTGAATTTTGGGATATAGGGACCCAAAATGGATAAAGGAGATGATGGATTTAGGATGGTGGATTTTGGGGCATAAGGACCCAAAATGGATTTGGAAGATGGAAGATTTGAGAATTTATGGATGGAGGAAGCCTTTGAATTAGAAAGATTGGATGCCATTTTGAAGTTTTCTTTGAGATTCATTGCTTCATTAAGTAACTTTGGAATCCACATAATTTTTGAATTTTGCATTTCTAGCCTTTATGGCCTTCTGATTTTGCTTTGGATAATATTTTGCTTTTCTTGGACATGTCTTTTAGAGGGAACATGTTGATCCTTAGATTTTTTTGGATTTTTGGCTTGATTCACTTTATCTTTGGCATCCAACTTGCTTCCATTGGCCATGGTTGTTAGGATAAACCACAGACAAAAATAAAAAACTACATGCAAATATAGCCAATAACAGAAAATAATAGATCACACAGAAATGAACACAAGGCACCAAGATTTAACATGGTTCACCCAATCCTTGGGCTATGTCCACCAAATAGCAAGTCCAATCTTATTACAATCCAATGATTACAACCTGATTACAATATGTAATCCCTTAAAGCTCAATACCGCCACACGAAACAATTTCGCATCACAACATAATGAAAATACCCAAACCTAAACCCTTTTATAAAAGTATTAAACCTCTTTAGGGTTATAACATGTTGGCCATAAATTAGCCATAACTTTAGTGGCAAATCTACAAATAGTACCAATTTTTTTTTCTTTTTTGGGGCGATGCCTCGAACCCCACAAAATTATGGAGGATGTACAATACTTTCCTGATTAGTTACCACAATGTAACAATGGTATGGCTACATGAGGATAAATGGTATGGAGAGCTTATGGATGGTGAACATTGGAAAGAATTCAAGGATGTGTGCCTTTGTTGATCTTTACTAGAAGCATGCTGGGATGATGTGGAAGAATTGGATATGGTGTATGGATGTATGTAAGAACCTGCAATGGATGGAAGGGATGAAGGGTTTGGCTTTGGAACATAAGGACCCAAAATGGATGAAAATGAGGAAGGAATGGGAATATGGATATAAGAGCCCAAAATGGACTTAGATTATGGATGATGGGAATGTTTATGTTTTGAAGGAGTTGAAGGTGTACCAACATCTTAAGAATGTATTTCTTCAAAGGGATACTTATCATTTTCAACTCAAGATGTGAGTCCATGTATATGGGGTTCATGAGTGGATTAGATAGGTGTGGCAAGATCTTGTGGAGGATGAGGATATGAGGGGGATTATGAGGGATAATAGGATCATGAAATAGATTTGGATCATGAAATATGAGTGAAGGGGTGCTTTGATCTTGACTTAAAAGAGGATCATGTAGTGGAATGGAAGGAATGATTGGATCATATAACAAAATAGAATCATATAATGGAGTGGAGGTAATGGAACCATGAGATGGAGTGATTTGATCTCGACATGGAGGAGTATTAGTGGATGGAGTGGAAGGAGCATCTTCATGAAGTGGAGGATCTATGGATGCTAACTCTTGAGGCAGATGAAATCAGTAATGTGCATGATACATGGAATGTCTTGATCTTGATTAGGAAGGGAATCATGAGATGGAATAAGAGGGATAAATGGATCTTGAGGGATAAGGGAATGATGGGATGGAGAAATGCTTGGATCTAGAGGAGAAGAGGAATTTATAATGACATGCTCTGGAGGAAGGTCTTGAGATGGAATTGGGGGTATGACTTTGGGTGACTGGATCACTTTATTTTTATTTTTTTACTTAGACAAGGTTTCTAGGGAGAAAAACCTATTATGATGTGGGGATGATTTTTTTGGAGGATTAGGATTGTGTGAAGGTGGAGATATGGGTAGGGGATTGGGATGATGGTTTTTTACATTAAGCTCAAAGTATGGGGAATTGCATGGAGGATTATGGTCTTCAAAACATGGGGGAAGAGGAAATATGTCATGGAAGGTGGACTTTTTCTTTTGATTTTCTAGGCTCAAGATGGAATTCTTCAATTCCTCAATTTCTTTGGCAATGAAATTTCTATTTGAGGAATTGTGTGGGCTATGAATGGAATTGTATGTGGTTGAAGGATAATGAGGTGGATTTCCCTTGTCAAAGGTAGAGGAAGAATAGAAAATCTAAGATGGATTAGAATCAGGCACACAATTTTGAGGATTGATTTGATATGGGGTTCATGTTGGAGGTGTAACTCCATATTGCCTTTGAAGGTACCCAACCATTTGGTTAAACCAATTCTTATCCATTACGATTAGATGAGGAGCAGTGAGAGATTTGATGAGAAATGAAATATGAACTTGAGACTAGGAGCAATTTTGGACTTTGTGTTTGATTTGGATTGGAATTGTTTTGATTTTGATATTGATATTGATATGGATTTGATTTGATTTGATTTGATGTTGGATGAAGGCTTGATATAACTTTGATGTAAATAAAAACCTTATGATATTGCAAACAAGTGCATGTTGGATTTGAATTAAAATCCAAGGTTTATGATGGTGCTCCTAAGTCCAAAGTAGAAGATTTTATGAAAATTTGGATTAGAAGAAGATTTGAATAGATGAAGAAAAATTGATTGATTTTGGATTGAAGATGTAAATGGATTTGAATTTGGAATTGATTAGAAAGGAATGAATTTGACAAGGGATTGGATCAAGAATCATGATGATGAATCATTGGATCTTGATGTGGATTAGGAACCATGATTAGGATGAAGATTATGAATTTGATTGAATGATTAAGAAAATGAGGAAATGATTTGGATGAATAGAGATAATTAAGACTTTGAGGAATGGTTTGAATGATTACGACAAGACATGCATGATAGTGATGAATTTGATGGATAGAAGAAGTGATGTGGAATTGATGTCGACAACTTGACTAAGAGGATTTAAAACAAGACTTGTTTTGTTGTTTTTGAGATTTTTTTGATTTTTTTTTGAACTTTTATGATTTTTTTTTTGGATTTTTTGAAACATAACATGCAAAACATACAGTAAAATATATATACAAGAATAATTTAGATGGTGTGTGTCCCCTTCAAATGGGGAGGTTTTTGAACATTCAAGCACGTAGAACACACCAAAAAGCCTATAAGGCTTTATAGAAGCTTAGCTAGGGGTGTCCTCGATATATGCAAGGTACATGAGGCCCAAATCTATAGATGAAAGAAAATAATGCCACACAATCGAGAGGAGACGATAACCCAAATCTCCACCTTCACTTCCCAAAGGTATAAAGTTATTTGGGGCTTAGCCAAGAGTGACAAGATTTTACTTCCAAGAGAGGTGTCTTTCGATTCACCTCTCGATTCTTATACTTCACCAAAACATTGGAGTTGAGGTCATCTGAAGGGGTGATGAAATCCGCAAGTAGGCCTCCTAACAAACAAAAGAACAAGACCACTTATTTCTTGTGCACTCAAGATCACCCAAAGGCATGAGAGGAGAGAATACACAAGTGGCCTTGGGGTTAAAAGACACTTGTTCTTTCCCAATGGAGCTTTAGATTTTCTAATCTATTCTTGAAGACACTTGAGTTTATAACATAAAATGTTGTTTCCAACTTGACAACATCATCAACATAATAAAAATAGAGAGTTCGCCAACATAAAAAAATTGAGCGTCATCAAATAAGAAATTTGATAAGGAAAGAGTCAATTCCTTTATGCATTCAAGATTCAGTGAGTGTTCATTTTAAGCACCAAATCCAAATGTTCATTGCGATGTTCTTTAATCTTTAAGCATTCAAAATTTGATGAGATCTATTTTAAACCCAAATTGAAGTGTGTATCATAGCATTGTTCTTTGACCTTTATGCATTCAAAAGTATATTTGCTATCTAAACATTTATTCCAAAAAATGTTTGTGAATTTTCTTAAGGCATTAAAGATTGTGTTTTAACAACATTCATCCAAATGAAAGGTTCTGTTCAATTGATTTTACATTCAAGATTGGATTTGCTCATTTTATGTTTAGCCATTCAAGAGTGTGTTTAATTTATCCCATTAAGTGCAACATTCATTCAAAGATAAATGGTTAGGCATTCAAGTTCATTCCTAAGAGCAATAAAATATTAAGAAAACTTGCAAGAAAATATGGTTAGGTGTTTCTAGAATGCTCCAATCTACAAATGCTACAATAAACAAATTGATTAGTTTCACAAAAAATCTCCAAAATGAAGGCTTTACTATGGGAAAAATTATTTTAACTTTTTTTGTTATTTTTTCTATACGTAAATAAGCTTAGAATGACCCAATCCTATGGAACCACCAAAAGACAAAATTTGATTTATACTTTTTTTTCCATAAAAATTGTAGATGGTAGAATGTAGGTAGAGACGACAAAAAAAAGTAATATAATATACCTGATACTTACACTTGCAGATCGTAGATGATAGAATGTAGATCAGAGATGTCAAACTACGTAGATGATAGAACTCGAAGATGACAAAACACACAAATGACAAAACTAAGAGTCATAAAAAAATTACAGATACCAAAATAGGGGGTTTCTGAGAAAATGTAGATGAAAAAATAAGTCATTGAAAAAGCGTAGATGATAGTTTACAGTGGAGACGTTAGTTCAATGACGAAGATGACAATTTACAAAAAAGACTAATTTCTAACTACCCACAATGCAGATGACAAAAAAAAAATTTAAATAGTGGAGACAATAGTTTGGTGGATGAAGATGACAAAATGTCAAAGACGACAATTTAGTAGGCGTAGATGAAAAAACATCAGAGATGAGAGAAAAAATGTTTTTTTTGGTAATGGTGGAGATGCTAATCTACGGAGATGATGGAACACAAATGACAATGCATAGATTTTGACAATGAGTTATGATTTTTTGACAATTTTTTGAAGGGAAATAGGGACATGGGTCCCACTGGGCGTGCCAAAATGTATGTAAGAAAACCTAACCTGTTGAGAACAAGAGCAAACAAGCACACATTAGTTGAACATGTATATCAAAATATGCAAAATAAGACAAGACACAACTAACACTATGCTTGAGTTTTGCAACTCAATGCAATCAAGAAGTAAGTCCTCATGCAACCTCAAGAAACTCAACAAAGGCACCCATGAGAGGCCATGTTGGTGTGTTTTAGATTGTTGATGTGCTCTCCCAAAACACAACTATGTGAATCTCTTTGTTATGAAATGCAAATATGATGATGAAACTATGCTAAATGAGTGGAGAGTACTTCAAACAATAACTATGGAAGCAATCATATTAGAGATAATTCAAAGAATATGGAGGTGGATGCAAGAAAGAAACTAATCCAATAATACAAAATGAGATGCAATCTATCAACTACCAAATGGTTAGTAACAATGCAACTCTAAAGAAAATCACTAAAAAGCTCAAATGACAAACTAACATGATAACAATGCATATGAGGGAGATGTCAAATACTTGAGACAAGGGATCTATTTATAAGCTTGAGAGAGGCCTTGGTGAGGTGGCATCTATGTGGCATCCACCTAAATGCCACAAGGGAGACATGTAGACAAGTCATGCAAGGGTCAACATTCAAAGTTTTCTCACACATGTGTGAGCAAACTTGAAGGAAGGAGTGGGGGAAAAATGTGTAAGAGCTGTTGAAGGCATGAGAGGTATGAGAAGTGTGAGGGTTCCTCACACATGTGTGAGCACACACTTAGGAGCTAAAAAGGGTTTAGCAAGGTGTTTAGAATTAATAAGTCGGATTTAGTAGTGGGTAGGCTTAGAAGAATGAAAGTGATGGCTGTAGACTAGATTTTAGGATAGGTTTAAGACTAAATTAAATAGGATTTAATTTAATCATAGGTTTAGAGAATTTAATGGAGATGGAGGGAATTAAATAAATATAATTTATTTAACAAGGGGATTTATGAAGGATCATGTATTAAATAAATTTAACACATTAAGGGGGGAAGTGTTTAAATTAAATTTAAATACATTAGGAAAGTGAGCCTATTTAATTAAATAAGTAGAAGAATATGAAAAATATAATTAATTAATAAGTAATTAATTATAATGTCAAGGGAAATATTAAATAAATTAATATAGTGTTTGGAATGATTTTAAGCATCTATAGTTTGTTGTTCATTAACCCATTAAGAAAGGAAGTTTGACCAAATATGAAAATTTCTTGTTCTTTGGTCCTTTTGATTAGGCTAGATGAGATTTAATATTCATTCACCTCCTAATTATACGTAAATAACTTTTTTGTTCATTTGATCCATTAAGAAATGAAAATTTGAGAGCATAAAAAAAGAATTGTTGTTCTTTGATCCTCCTAATTAGGCTAGATGAGATTTGTTGTTCATTCACCTCCTAATTAGACTTTGTGACTTTGTTGTTCATTTTAATTCCAAAAACAAGAAATTGCACAATGAACAATGTTAGACTCCAAGAGTGCTCCAAGATTTCTCCTTGCACCTACAAGAACACAAGAAAAATAAAGAATATTTGTGAAACATGTTTCATGTCAGGTTCACCAAATGTAGGGCTAGAAAAAGAGTGAATTTGCATAAATGAGAGAACTACTAATCTCATAAAATAATATGCAAAAATTTCTATCCTAACATAAAATCCATTTGAAATCAAAAGAGATTAAAAAAAAAAAAAAAAAAACCCTTTCAAGTGTAGCTCCTATGCTCTCCTTTCTTCTCCATAAATATTGAATTTGATGTAGCTCTTGATCTTGACAAGATGTACCTACAATTAAAAGCCAAATGAAAAGGATTATATGATAGAAATGGTAGAAAAATGACAAGATGATAATGATAATACTAGGAGTGTGGTTAGTCGAAACAAGTGCATAATGGCTCAAGTTATAGGATTTTGAAGCTAAATGCTAGAAATGGAAAGAAAGAATGCAAAAGAGAAAGATGTTTAATTGAGAGAGGTTAGTAATGATGATGGACCATTTATACATATGGGAGAAATTAACAAATTGATTGGCCAAGATGATGGACCATTTATCCAATATCATCACATTTCATTTTCTTTTTCATTCGTCTAGAGTTAGGAATAGACTATGGACCATTTATCCCTATGGGAGAAATTAACAAATTGATTGGCCACGATGATGAAATAAATGCAAGATAACCCTATTGAAGGATCATAATGAAAATGAAAATGAAATGTGATGATATTGGACCAGACCAAAAAATTTATCAAATGGAATAAATAACTCTAGACGAATGACATGAAATGATGACTTGTCAAGGGTTGATGACACATGACATTTAATGAACATTGTAAATGCCTCAATATTGATTGAAAGAACTGATCATAAAAACATCAACAAACATGGTCAATGTTATCAAATTGATTGAATAAGGACATGATTAGACACTGAAGGAATCAACAATGTTAAGGATCAACTTGATGAAAAATAATGATATGCCAAGGACACATGATATGTATTAATGAATGTTGATAAGGCACTAAAGGACATAATCATGCCTAAAGGATCGATGATGACAAGATAATGACATTGAAATGGTTTTGAATTGATTCTATGATGACCTGTATTTTGATTGAATGATGATCAAGTTGGCCAAAAGATAAAATTTAGTGAAATTAGAAAATGGGACAAGTTATGATGTAAAAGTGATGAAAGAGTAGGCACAAACCATTTTGAGCATCTACAGTTACCAATTGTAGATAATTATGTTTATAACTATCGAGGGATACTATCTAAGATACATAATTTGTGATTATTTCTAAAGTAAATATGGAGCTTAGATGGTATCCCTTGTTGGGTAAAAACATAATTTTCTACAATTGGTAATGAGAAGTAGTTGTTTTTAGATAATGATAGGTCCTTTAATCATAACCATACTTGTTAAAATATACTCTAGCATCAATGATAATTCCATAATTAAGTAAGAACACACATACTTAAAAAAAAATCCAATAATGGTGATCCACCTAATCATGCCTTAACACTCTACAATGGGTTGCAAGATCAATCTACTTCTCTAAGGTTGGTGATGTTGCCTACCCAACTCTCTTTAAAAATGAGGTTAAATAGTGGCCAATAGGAGCAACAAGATACTAGATGATCCCACACACACATTTGATCTCGAATGATGATATGTGCATATTGAATATTGAGTGTTTGTACTAGGTACTCCAAAATCATCCATTTCATACCTTCATCTATACACAATGTCTTTCTAATTTCTTTCTACTCACATGCCCATTTCATTTCATTTCATATGTCATCTAGAAATTGTGTCAATATAAATTTTATTACAACTTATGCCTCCACCTAGTTTTTCATTTTATTCATTGATTTAGGATTCGGGAGTGAATATATATTTTGTTTCTTGTTGAGTCATTGTGATCTATGTCTCTACAATGATATTTTTAGTGTTGAGAAGGAAGAAAGGATAAAGGAAAAGGATAGGTCTTGTATACATAGTGTAGTGCAAGTGGCTTACATACAACCACATTACTAGCCAACTGGAGCAACATGAGGCTAGATGACCCATTTGATCTTGAATGATGATATGCGCAAATTGAATGCTAAGTGTTTGTACTAATTACTCCAAAATCATCCATTTCATACCTTCATATGTACAAAATGTCTTTCTAATTTCTTTCTAATCACATCCCCATTTCATTTCATATGATCATTTAAAAATTGTGTCAATATAAATTTTATTATAACTTATGCCCCCACCTAGTTTTTTGAATCATTCATTCTTATGGTTCAAGAGTGAATATATATATTGTCTCTCATTGTGCCCTTGTGATCTATGTCTCTACAATGATCTTTTTTAGTGGAGAAGAAAAAAAGAGAAAACAAAAAGGAAGGGTATTGTATACATAGTGTAGTACAAAGGGCTTACATAAAAGCACATTAGTGGCCAAATAGAGAAGAAGGAGGCTAGATGGTCTCACACACCCATTTGATCTCGATGATGATATGTGCATATTGAATGGTGAGTGTTTGTACTGAGTACTCCAAAAGCATATATTTTATACCTTCATCTATACAAAATGTCTTTCTAGTTTCTTTCTACTCACATGCCCATTTCATTTCAAATCAAATGGAGACAATGTGTTTAATCTTTGTAACAAGAATTACAGGAGGAATTACATTGAGATTAAGGCATTGATTAGGAATAAAAAATGAGTTGGTTGGTATCTCACAACAGTCCATTCCAAAATTTCTTAAAATTAAAATAAGAGAAGAATAAATTGTGTTGAATCTGATACTTAGAGTTTGATGGAGAATACTTTTTTTACTATCTAAAATTAGGTTCCATTAGTATGTGGGTCTGAAGCCTTAAGAAGTCAAGAGAAGCCTATGAATTTCATCATTAAATCAAAATACCAAGAAAAATATTGTGTACCATGTTGACACTCTTGTGAGGCATAAGTTGGTCCTTTGAATGGGGAAGTAATAAAGTGAATACCATTGAGCTTAGATAAACTTAAGGATGATTGTAATTAAACAAAATTGATAATCATATTTGCAAGTGGTGAAGGAACTATTTGAAACTAGTTGGATCAACAAATGAAGAAAGAGGCATATTATTTAAAGTATACATGATGAGATAGGGAACCAAGCTTTCTTAGAGATGGTATGCAAATGGTGAGAAAGTAGGAATTAGAAGCATGTACATGTGTTCAATAATGATTTCTTAGTATACTTGAGATAGTCTATACTATTTGGGAATTATGAATAGTCTTAAGGGTGATTGTGGACAATGTAGATAGGCAATCCCTTAGGGAGAGAAAGATCTTTTCATAGATTTGTTCACTCATTGTGCATGTGAGTTTTAATGTGTTCACTCATGATAAGAGGACTCATAAGGTTGACAATCAAGACATTCATTGATACTAAAATTTTGTTCTACCCTAAGTGAGAAAATAGATTTAATGAGATTGATTAATTAGATCTAGGACATTGTAACAATCCTCTCAATGACATTGCAAAAGAAAAAAAATCATGAGATCTTTATAAAAAAAAAAAATCTAGGACATATCTAAAAATATAAAGAAGTTTTTGTAGTGCTGAATCTCCTTGAAAGAGAGTTTGCATTCTAGACATTTTAGTTGCAAAAAAAAAAATGATATTCTTAAAGAAATTTAGTACATGAGGTGACATAAAACTAAAACAAATGAGGAGCAAATAAATTTACCAAATATATAGCCACCATACTATATATAAATAGGTGTGGAATAGTGAGTGGCTCCCAAAAGCACTTTAGGTGCTCTATACGAGAAAGTTACAATCTACATTAAGAATCATAAAAATAAGTTGATTCAATGTTATTTAGCCACCAATGACATTATACTAAGCTTCACAATGAAACATAAATTGAAAAATAAAACTATGTCATAAATTCATGTTTTGAGAAAAATAATTCTATAAATTGAATTAGTTGTTTATATAGAACATAACTAGTTACAATTTTATCAAATGAGATAAAAAATTTACTACATGGGTGTACTTCTTGATTTGAATGGTGAATGTCCTTCCCAATCCAAGATTCACAAGTTTGACCAAACCCTTCTCTTTATCCATAAGAAAATTATGAGGCTTCAAGTCCCTTAAAACCAAAAGGAACAAATATCAATGATATGCAACAATTCAAGGAATACAAACAATCTATAAGACCACTTTATATTTCTTTCTCTAAAATTTTGCATCAACATTTGGCATTTAGATTGTGCTATAGATGGTAGGGAAATGTTTTAACTTGTGATAAAACACCCAAATTTGTATACCATTGGAGCCAAAAATTAGAGGCAAGTATTTAGGCACATTTATAAGGGACAAACTTATTGAGCTTCACTTTATTTTGAGAAAAGTTTAATATTCTTCACTAAACAGGGCCAACCACTCTAAATTCTTTGTTGACATCTAATAGTCATTCATTCTTTCATCCATTGATAAAATGTAACATTCATTAATTATCACATGATAACAATAATTAACACATAATATTCATTAACATTCATTAACATACAACATTCATCAATATTCATTAATACGTTATATAATTTATGAATATTCATTAACACATAATAAAATTCAGTGACACATAAAAATCAATCATTATCTACCAAGTTGCATAGATGGAATTTTTTTTCTCTCTCTCTTTGATTTTCTTGAATTAATGAAATATTTAAGAGGAGCATCAATTCCATTATGATAATTTCCACCCTCATCATCTCTTCTTCCCTCTACTCATGATCTCAACCCATGCCTAGTAATCCTGTACTCATGATGTAAAGCGGGTGCTTTGCAATAACAAATAAATGGGTTAAATTAAAAACATTTTATTATAATTTTACAAGTATTTCCATAATTTAACTAATCTAGCCACATCATCTTCTAGATCATTTTGTCTAGCGACCTTAACATCAACATGCTCATGAATACTAGTTGCTACATGCTCAGAAGGTGCAATAGAAAATGCTACATTAATCCAAACACCTATTGCAATTAAATTTGTATTACTACACCAATTTAAATTTGAGATGTTTACTTGTATCAATAATTACATATAAAATATATATCTTGACCACTGTGATGCACATCTGAACTAGCAACTTCGTCATGCACATGTGGTGTGGTAGTATTAGCAAGATGCATTCCGATAACATTCACATTGTTATCATTTATTTCTTACTTAAAATAAATATACTCACTTAATGTTGGAGCTTAACATCAAAATAATAATTGGATCTCTTTATTCCAACAAAACCTTGCACACTCATTTCTCATATCCATTCAACCATGGCTTTATAGACTTGTTGGAAGCCAATTCTCTTGTCCTCCTTAGAAAGAGTCCTTTTGAAATCTAACCCCTACATTTTTTTCTCGGCATCGTGAATTTTTCTTGCACAATTTCATCAAACCAAAATTAATTAGAATTTATAAATATTTACATATAGTTTTTCATTTACTAATACTTACAACTTGTACAACAAGTTTCGACTAACCACCTGAGCCAAGCTTGTGTTTTCCATGCTTGTCTTGCCTTTGTTTTCTTTGATGTGTTAGGAAATCTATGGAAAATTTGAAATATGTTATATCATATAAATATAAAGAGTATTTAGTACATAATTACATTCTTAATAGTATAATATACCTTTTCTTGACATTTGGTGGTGTATTTCCTTTATGTCTTTCTCTTCTCTCCTTTGAAACCAAAAGAAGATATCCAACTCTAATTTAGGAATGCAGGGGGGATGCTCATACATCGGGTTGTCTTTTAATGCAGATATGTATTGGTCCCTTATATACCTCTAACATAACCTTACTTTCTTAAGGATACCATGTCTTTAAAATGGATGAGGTCCAAATACATTTTTCATACTCTCAATGAGATCATCCTTTAACTCTGAATTTTGGAGATTCCACCATTTAAAAAGAAGAAATAATGTTAGATTCATAAATGGATCAAAGAAAAACTATTCTAGAAATGATATGAAATTTAAATAATGGATTAGGTTTTAAGTTCACATGTAATGTTCCACCCTATACATAGAGTGGGCCCAAATAACTAAAAACATGCATCACCAAGTTTAACATAAAAAACATTATTCCTTGCAAGATAATCATGGGATCATTAGTTATTGCAAGGAATTTCCATAGGGAATCATTGCACTGGATTATGAGTATAAGATTGTATGGTAAAATAAAGGACCAATATTTAAAGTACCTGAAAGCTCACATACTTTCAAGAGAAATCCATCTTCATCTCTCATGAGCAATACACAATCCATTGTTCTCATAGAATAAATAGGGGTACATCTAGGAACTTCTAAATCATCTTTTGCATCTCCTACTGTATAAAATGAATCCATTACAAAATCCCCCCAAGAAAGAATACTTTAAGGGAAATAAATACATAAAAATGAGAGATAAAAAGAGGGATCTATATAACAATAGGTGGTGCACTAGTGTTTGTGGTCATGTTATGTGTTGTTGACATTTTTGTTTGTAATACATATGGGATTTTGTTCTTGATCGAAGGAATTGCTACCATAGGATTAGTAACATGTATTGAAGAATAAGATTGTTAAAGCATTATAAAAACATAGACTAGTATGGACAAGATTGTTAAAACATTAAAAACAAGTTTTTTTGAACATATTATCATTAATTACAATCATTCCTATATATATAATGGAAAAAACAAGTGGGAAATAGGACATGTGGTCTACTTGAACCAGCTTAAGCACTCTCATTAGGGCCATGCAGTTCATAATCATGCCTAAAGGCCTGTAAAAATAACACACCTGTATTTTAGTTAATGACATCAAAGAGTATAACATAAAAACCATTATTGAACTTCTATTATAATTAAAAATTATATTTATAGTTACTCTATAATTTCAACTTTGTACATCAATTCAGTTGCACTCTTGCATGACTAAGGAGTCTGAGGGTATATAATGCCATTCCATTCAATTATTTTCCAATTTTATGGAGGACCTTTTGAATTCAAACCATAGGGTTAGGGGGTGATGTCAAACTAATAGTGAATGGGTTCTCCTCATAAAATTCTTCCCAGGGGATCGCATGTTCTTTTCCCTTTCTTTGATCAATACCTATTTGTGACAACAATATTATTAGCATTGTTAATTACTCCAAAACATGTAGTGAAGAAAAAATCATAATAAAAAATACTAGAATTAACATTTTTCTTGGATCCAATTCGTACAATAATTATGAGGTTTACCTGTTGGGAAGAAGAAGTGCCTTGAGGATCATCATCATCCTTCTATGCAGCTGCTCCATATTGTAGCTCTGTGCTTTAACAAATTTTCATTAAGACATGCTAAAACATGTGTTGTTATTCTAAGTTATGTTGAATAATAAATAAATATAAGAGAACTTCAATTAAAATAAGATATAATTAGGCTATACAATAATTCTGTATAACTCATTTTTTTTCTTTTCAAAATATTTTATATCATGTACAAGTTCATTTTACTATTTAATACCAAAATATGAGTCGATAAAAAAATCCAAATATTTATGAAAAAACAAGTGCTAATTATGCTCAATTATCTTGAACAATGCTAATAGTTTACAACTAGGAAGAGAGTGACATATATTAGTAGACTACACAATAACTTTGTATGCAGATTTTTGGCATAAATGAGGACTACAATATACAAATATCAAATATATAAATGTTGCAAAAAAACTTAATAATTTAATGGTGTGTTGGAGTCATTAATTGGAGGTTAGTTTAAATGGTGCATAGTACATACCACCCCTATGATAATGCCTTTGTTTCTATCTATGCAATTAAAATTGTAATCAATAAACAACTCTTCCTTTGCATGTATTGATTTTATGGCACAGAAAAATTTGTAATTTCTCTCGCATGCCTCAAATATTCAATTAGGTTGCTTAATAGTTGACATAGGTTGCATACTATTTATAGAACCTACAATATTCCCTATTGTTTTTAGCCCTCCACCAATGTATATCGCTACTCTTTTACTTTTTTCATTGTCTTGTTGTTGTATATAATTTTTCCAGAGTGCATGCATACATAGACTTTTTTATATCAAATGATTTGCATCCAACTAGTATAATTGTAACAAGGTTTGACATACTCAATCAATTCGATAATTTTTTTGTAAGAAACCTTTATGCCATTCATGGAAAATAAGAACAAACCATATAATGAAAATGGTGCTATGCCATATATCTTATCTTTAATAGAAAAATTAACATTTATTAGAGGAGGTTCCTTGGGGACCCATTGTTTCTGTAGATATTGGTTCGTAAAGAGCACCTCAGAGTCACCTTTTCTCTCATCATGATAAAAACATGGCCCCCCCTTGAGTAAGGTTAAGTTTCTTGTGTTTATTGAATTTACCTTTAGTTGATCTCCCTAATTTAGACCTACTAAATGTTTCACTTTCTTCTTTCATTCCTATATTTCCCTCGCTTGAGGAAGACACATTTGTCAATACCTATGTGTTGGTACTTGCACTCAATGAAATGAGATAGATAGATGAGAATGAGAGATAATTTGAAAATTGAAATATACATTAATATCTATAGGGTGTATTAACTTATACCTGATAATCGATGAGACTATCTAGAATGCTCAAAAAAGGGGTTCGTGTTCCTGCATATGCAATTCAATTATCTTATGTTAGCTACAAACTTCATGATACATATACTTAAAATTACATAGTAGACAACATAAACAATATGAAATCATCATAATCATTATATATTGAATGTTGAGTGTCTATACCAAGTAATCCAAAATCATCCATTTCATACATTCATATGTACACAATGTCTTTCTAGTTTCTTTATACTTACATGCCTATTTCATTTCAAATCAGATGGAGACAATGTGTTTAATCTTTGTAAAAAGAATTGGAAGAGGAATCACATGGAGAATAAGGGATTGATTATTGATAAATAATGAGTTAGTTGGTATCTCACAATAGTCCATTCCAAAATTTCTTAAAAATTAAATAAGAGAATGCTAAATTGTATTGAATGAGATACAATTAAGAGTTTGATGGAGAATACTTTGTTTACTATCTAAAATTAGGTTCCATTAGTATGTAGGTATGGATAGAGCCACTATCTAAAATTAGGTTCCATTAGTATGTAGGTATGGATAGAGCCATAAGAAGTCAACAGAAGCCTATGAATTCCATCATTAAATAAAAATACTAAGAAAACTATTGTGTACCATGTTGACACTCTCGTGAAGCATACATTTGGTCCTTCGAATGGGGGAGTAAAAGAGTGAATACCTTTGAGCTTTTTTAAGCTTAAGGATGACCGTGATTAAACAAAATTGATAATCTTATTTTCAAGTAATAAAGGAACTATTTGAAACTAGTTGGATCAACAAATGAACAAAGAGGTACATTTTTTAAGGTATACATGATGAGATAGGGAACCAAGTGTTCTTAGAGATGATATGCAGATGGTGAGCAAGTGATGTGACAACCAACCTTGCTCTTTCTCCAAGCTTTCTCTTAGGGTATCCTTAGGTCACACCTTAGGGTTCTAAATAAGGCTTCTCCTCAGGATTGGCATTATACCACAACACCTTCTTACTCTCCACATTCTTGTATTGAAGTATCAACACTTTGAATCCTCTCCATAGCTCTTTCTCCACTTTGTGATCCCTAGCCAAGTTGAAATGGTTTGCCTTGGGCATCACCTTAGAAATCACTGGTGTGCTTTCCATGGGCCCATCTCTACTATACATGGAGTACATTGATTCTAGTTCCAAATCCCAGGAAACCATACAATGCCTATAGTGGGAATTAGCCCTAGAAACCCCATTTGTGCAAATAGGCTATCTCAAGACAATAGACTGACAAGAATCAAAATATTTATTCTACACACACAAAGCATTGCTAAATCACAAATGAAATAAGTAAAAAATCTCTAAATGATATCTACCAACACTTCCAACACTAACAAGACTGAAACTAATATGGACACATGCCAAAAATTTTGAAAAACATAAAACTACTGTTCATCACTTCCTTTCCAGACTATACAATGCAGTGTGTAATTTCTCCAACCTCTTGAATAGGTGGAGAATGAACTTATATAGCCATAACATGAAAATTCAAAATTGATTTAGGTAATTGAAGAGATCTAACTAAAAATTTTATCTTTTTGCAAGAAACTTTCAAAAAGTTGTCAATGACAACTTTTGAAAGATTGAGCAATTTTTGCAATTTCAAACATCTACTTCTCAAACTTGCTCTAACTAATACCAAAATATGAAAAAGGCCTTACATGATTCCTAATCACCTAATAAGGTCCTTTAAACCCTTACTTGACTTAATTAGCCACTAAAACCCAAAAATGCTCCATAGAGCCAAATAAGCAATTTTGAGCAACTATGGGAAACTTCACCATTTTGGGCTCTTCAACCTACCTATCCAGACCTTAGGACCAAGTTAGTCCTCTTATTGATCTATTTATGTGGCTAGAATCACTACAAGCCAAAACATCTAAGAAGACCTAGGTCTACCACTAGCCTACCTAAGTGCTCTTGCACCATACTCCCCCCATAAAAAAACTAAGTTGTAACTGATGGCAACATGTCTAGGGGAATACTAACCTTCTTGAACTTGGCCTTAACAACCCAAGTAGCCCCTAAATTTGGCTTTCCCTTCCATTGGATGAGGTTCTCCATATATACCTTATGCCTTGTAGACTTCTTCACTCTAGAATCTAACATCTTCTCTACCTCCAACTTGCTCACACTAGGTGTTTCAGCAAGTTCAATTTCATCTTGAACACTTGGACTAGGCTAAGTTAATGTGCCTTTGAATGCCACCAAGTCCTGTACTTTGAAAATAGGGGACATGCCTAGTTCTGATGGTAAATTTAACTTATAGGCATTTGCTCCATACTTTGCCAAGATTTTGCAAGGCCCTACCCTCTTCATCTGTAGCTTGGTAGGCACACCTTTTTGAAGCCTTGCTCTATTCAGATGGACCATAACATGTTCACCAAAAACAAACTAAACATATTTTCTCTTTTCATCCACTTTGGCTTTTAGTTTTTGAGCATTAGCTTGGATGGTTTGCTTGACTTTCTCCCAAATCTCCTTCATGGTTTGAACAAAGTCTTCAGCTTGAACACTTCTATGATCCATGTCTCCAAGATACCTCAATTCACATACACCCCTTGGATGCATTCCATAAACAATCTCAAAAGGACTCTTGCTAGTAGTCCTATTCCTGCTATCATTATAAGCATATTCATCCTATGAGAAGATAACATACCAAGTTTGACCATATTATTTTGTTAGACACATTAGAAGGTTACCTAAGGTCTTGTTAACCACTTTAGTCTGACCATCAATTTGGGGATGGTAAGTTGAACTAAAAGGCATGTTTGTGCCAAGCTTCCTCCACAAAGTTTTCCAAAAATGGCTCATAAATTTGACATCCCTATCTGATACTATGGTTAAATGAAGTACATGAATCCTCACAACCTCTTTGAAAAATAGATGGGCAATATGACTTGCATCATTAGTTATCTTACATGAGATGAAATGCCACATTTTTCTGAATCTATCAACAACAACATAAATGTTTTCATATCCTTGCTTGGTCTTGGGAACACCTACGATAAAATCCATACTTAAACAATCCCATGACCCATTTGGAAATGGTAAAGGTTGAAAAAAACTTGCATTTCTCATTCCTCCTTTGGCTTTCATGCATACCATACATTGATCCACATACTTAGTTACATCCTTTATTATTTTGGGCCAATAATAGAACCTTTGAACCAATTCTATTATTTTACCCAAACCAAAATGTCCACTTAGGCTTCCATTATGTTTCTCTTGTATTAGGTTCTCTCTCATTGAACTCCTTGATACACACAAATAGTTACCCTTGAATAGCAACCCATTTTGCAAAGTATAGTTTGAAAATTTTCTATTGAAATTATTCTCAAAATCAATGCATTCCTTGTAGGCTTTAGTAAAGTCATCATCTTCCTTGTAGAGGTTTTGAAAACTCTCAATCCCAATGCTTTGGAGCTGAATCTCTTGAACTATCACGACCCTTCTACTTAGTGCATCTACCACTTTGTTCAATTGCCCCTTCTTGTGCTTGATTGTGAAGGTGAAGGCCTGCAAGTACTTCATCCACTTCAATGTCTTTTGCTCAGATTCTCTTGAGTGTGGATGTAGCTAAGAGCTTGATTATCTGTAAACACAACAAATTCCTTGGGCCAAAAATAATGTCTCCACCTCCTCAGAAATTGAACTAAGGCATATAGATCTAGGTCTTAGGATGAATACTTATTCTTGGTCTCATTAAGTTTCTCACTATAGAAGGCTATTGGCCTACCTTCTTGACTCAAAACCCCACCCACTTTTAAGCTACTTGTATCATGTTCTAGGGTGAACAATTTTTCAAAACTAGGAAATTCTAGGATAGGTTGAGTAGCTATTTATTTCTTCAACATTTCAAATAAATTCTTAGCTTTTAAAGTCCACTTAAACTTAGACTTGACTCCACCCTTTATAGTATTAAGCAAAGATGCACAAATACCACTGAAATTCCTAATGAATTTTCCATAGATTTGTAATAATCCATGAAAAATTCTTACATCAATAGATGTGGTAGTTGTTGGTGATTCTAGTATAGAAACAACCTTCTTGTTGTCCATCTTCAATGTTCCTTGGGACACCCAAAACCTAGGTACACAAGTTCTTGTTTTAAGAAGTCACACTTCTCAAGATTGATGGCTAGCTTCTCTTCATGAAGTGTTTTCAAAAATACCTCAACATGATTGATATAGTCATCATTAGTCTTGATATATATGAGTATATCATCTAAGTACACCACCACAAATCTACTTGTGAAGTCCTTAAGCACTTCATTCATGAGCCTCATGAATGTGCTAGGAAAATTGGAAAGACCAAATGACATCACAAGCCATTCATAAAGACCATCAATAGTCTTAAATGCTATTTTCCATTCATATCCATCTTTTATCTTGATTTGGTGATAACCACTCTTGAAATCCAACTTAGTGAAATATTTAGCCCCTCCAAGACAATCCATAAGGTCCTCAATCTTATTGATCCATCAATTCTTGTACTTGCCTTGCCACTTCTAAGTTCTAATATGGAGTGGGCTTGTATGCTACTTTATTTGGAAAGAAGCCACTTGGAACAAAGCCAATTTGATGACTTATACCCCTCCTAGGAGGTAGGGTAGCTAGAGTACCATCGCTCACTATGTCCTTGTACTTTTCAAGCAAAGTTTGGACTTCAACTAGTAAGGGTTTCTTAATTGCATTTTATTTTGCCTTAGACTTCAACACTACTACATAACTCTGACATTCCTCATCTTTGAGATCTTTAACAAATTATTTTGCACTACAAAATAGTATTCTAGGTACCTTAGACTGTGATTCCTCCCCTTCCAACAAAGACTAAATTTTAAAGGTCTTAAATCCCTTTTTGAAGGTTATGGCATTAGCCCTGCCATCATACACAACCTCCCTATCAAATTGTCAATGCCTACCTAGTAAAATATGACAAGCATCCATGGGAAAAATACCACACAATAATATGTCCTTGTATCCTATTATGGAAAAATCCACCCAAGCTTGCTCATTAACTAAGATGCTCTGCCCTTTGTTAAGCCAAGCGACCTTGTAGGGATTATCATGAGGAATCTTCTGTAATTTCAATTTAGTGATAGCCTTCTCTAATATCACATTATTATTGGACCTTGAATCCACCACCACTTTTCGCACTTTCCCTAGAATTTTTCATTTTATCCTAAATAAGGCCCTTCTATGTCTAGGCTCATCAAGAGTTGGTTGTTTGATCAACACTCTCCAAAACATGAGATTCTCTCCCTTCTTTGACTCAATATGATCCATGTCAGATTCCTTACTATAGTTATCCTCTTGAACTTATGCCATCCTTTTATCTTGGTTAGAAGAAGAGGGTTTTTCAAGACACCTATAGGCAGGGTGGCCTGGTTGACCACAATTATAACATTTCATAGTGGGAAAATAAGAGCTACTTCTACCTGATCCTCTACCTCTATTTGACCCTACTTGGTTGTCTCTACCTCTATTTAACCACCTCTTAAAGAGTTTTCACTAGTTTTATCTATGATTTTTTTCTCCCCTTGATTCTTATGCTTACTACCTCTACCTTGGTAGCCTTCTCTTTTCCCTCTTTGATTTCTGCCCTTGCCTCTATCTTTGGAGTTGGAATCCCCTTTCCTTTTTTTCTTTTCTTCCCACCTTTAGAGCTAGTTTATGGAACCTTTGGATAGTGGTAGGTTCCCATAAACTAATCTCCTCTTGTATATGCCACTTCAAACCACTTAAATATCTAGCCACCTTGATTGGATCTTCTTCTTTCTTTTTGGATCTCAGACATAGCCTCTAGAATTCCTCAGTATAGGAGGTTACATCTAAGTAATTTTTCTTTAGTCCTTTTCTTCTTTTGTGGAGTTAGATCTCAAAGTCTTTAGGTAGGAAGTTCTCCTTTACTTTAGTGACCATGGAATTCCAATTAGCTATAGGCATCTTACCCATGTTGTCTCTTTCATCTTGTAGGTATTTCCACCAAGTTAATGTTGAAACTTTGAGCCTTGATTTAGTCACTTTAACCTTTTGTGCCTTTGATACCCCCTTACACTAAAAATGGTTCTTCATGACATCTATCCAATCCATAACTACATCTATGTCCATCTTTCCACTGAAAAGTGGTACTCCTTCCAAATATTTTCCTCCTAGGGTTTTGATAGCCTTTAAGAATGGCTCTTCATTCAAGATAGGGTCAAGTTCAAGTACCACATCATCTTCAACTACCTCCTTACCCTTTTCATTATCTTCCTCTTCCTTCCTCGTTTTTGCATCAAAAAATTCCTCTAATTTTGTCTTCACCTCTTCCAAGGCTACTTCAAGGAGCCTATCCTTCTCCCTCTACTCATCAACTTCCTTGGCTAGTTCCATTATTCACCATATTGGTTTCACCTACTGATTCCCTAGTAACTATAGAAATCCACCACTTTTTCCCAAGTCTTTAACTTTCTCTAATACCAATTTGATATGACAACCAACCATGCTCTTTCCCCAAGCTTTCTCTCAAGGTCTCCTTAGGTCATACCCTTGACCAACTAGGGTTTCTACTCACCCTATGCTTCTTTGGATTCTAGCCAATAGATCCTAACCATTTAGTTAGTGCATATCAATTAGATATAACACACACTTTATTACTACTCTCCATAACATAGGTAACCCCAAGTGATGCAATGAACAAGTGTGATGTGGCACAACCAAGTTGACAACGTGAAAATGTGCAAGGGAAAGGCTATGTTCCCCAAACCCACAAACAACAACTATTCACTCTACAAATCCTACAGCCTCCCAATGTCTATTGTGGATGTATTTCACTTATCTAAGATTGATTCAAGAGGTTCCAAGTGGTTTCATACCCCCAACCCAATCCTAGCACTCAAATCCTTCAAAATTGTATAATACGCCTAATTGCCCCAACTAGGTCCGTAATGAGAAAGATTTGAAGTTTTCTCCAAATTTTTCAAAAGGAATCTTAAAAAAAAAAAGGTTTTAAAATATCCATTTTTTCATTCTTCAACATATGTAAAACTTAGTATAGGTTGTTTTGGACCAACAACTAGAGCCCCAAACTTGGCACCCTTTTTAGGCATAAAATGGGGTTATTTTACAAAGAAAGTATATGATTCCCATACTTCCAAAGCTTAAAGATTTCAAAAGTCATCCAGAATGATCCCAATCAAATAAAAATCAAATCAATTTGACTCCCCAACCTCTACAAATAAGAAACCCTCAAATCTAGGGCTTTCTCAATGTATGACGTCCCAAGCCAATATCAACCAAATTATGGTTGATTCACCATGTAAAATGTATATGTATATGATATCTATCATAAAATACCCCTCTCCAATGGATAGATCTCTGGCTGCTACACTCTAGGCGTGAATTTCATGCACCTACAACCACTAAAAACCCATTAGAAGTCTCCATCAATGTAAACTCGTACCCAATAATTGTTAGAATGATTATTTATATTATAATACAGGTTAATCCCATGGGAATCAAATTCTTACATCCATGAAATGACCAAATGCTTCCAAAGTGCCCAACATTTGCACAAATAGTTGCAAAAGTTGCTTGAAATCAACACTTTTTGTAAAATGAAAACCTATTTGTCTTAATGCACCAAAAATGGTTTAGATATCATCCCAATAGGTTTAAAACATCGATACAAAATTAAGAAACCAATCTAATCAAAAGAAACAATGCAAAATTCTAAAAAATGGAGTTTTATTGTATTCAAATGGCCAAATTTGTACATTTGCTAGTAAATCCATACCAATGCTCCTCCTTGCTGATCCTGTGCCTTTACCAGGCTATATAGGATGTACAACAACTTCTCCAACCCTATTCCATTGATTGGAATCCATAACAAAGGTTAAAACACTCAAATTTTGGTTTTCCCTCCTAATCTAGTATATAGCCATTAGGATTCAAAATTTGAATTTAACACCTTATTAAATTATTTTAACTAATACTTTATTGGTTTCTACCATTTAGGAATTATTCTAATAGCCCCCTAGGACCTATTTGATCCCTCTAACCAATCTAGATCCCTTGTTGGCACTATTGGCCACCCTTACATCATTTTTATGCCTAAATCCTTTATTAAGATCTTTAGCACTTTTCAAGTTACCATAAATTGATTATTACATATTTCCATTATAGGATTCAATAAATTTTAATCAACCTTCAAGGATACCATAGATCCTTTTCTTTTTCTTGCATCCAAGGTGTGCCTAGATGTTTGCCTAGGTGCTCCTACACCATACACCCCACTTCAAAAAAGACTCTTGCACATGAGTGAAGGGGAGTTGTCTTTAAGACACCCATTCTCCTAGATGGATGTCTAAAATTCTTCTACAACAATCCTTCACTTGTGCCACATGTACTTCCTACATTCAAAATGTTAGAACAAATAAAATAATAGATTTAGGGCATTTATCATTTGTCCTCCTAATCTGCCCTTTCTATTTTATTTGAGGATCCAAAAGACCCTTGTCTCTACCCTTCATGGACACTCCATGATTTCCCTTGCTGATTGTCACAAATGGACACCAAAGAGAACCAATTAATATCCTCTTTTCACACACCATCTGCAATAAAACAAAACTTTTGTGATCAGCAACATGACTCTTCATCATTACCAAGGAAGCCCTGTATTTTAGATCAGCACCACTTGTTGTTTGACCTTCTAAGGTGATATACTTATTCTCACCAACACATACAATCCTTCCACCATCACCATCATAACTTGGTAAAGAGTTAACGAAAAATTTTAGACCATCTTTATCCACAATGTACACATTTGTCAATCCATGATGTATAGTATCCCTAGAGGCTTGCCAAGGCCTTCCAAGAATAATATGACAACATGTCATGGGAATCAGATCACAAAGAACTCTATAAACATATGATCCTATTGAAAAATCACCAAATACTTGCTCTCTAACAATAATATTTTGCTCATCACTCACCCATGAAGCCTTATATGGTCTCTCAATGGGAATCTTTTGCAATTTTAGTTTGTTTACCATCTCATAAGAAACCAAATTGTCAAATGATCTAGAATCAATGATCATTTTACAAACCTTACCATGAATTTCACAATTTGTCTTAAAGATGGATATCAGAGCCTTCTTTTGATGCTACATTCTTCTCACTAAGAAGGATTCTCCTTCCTTATGCAGTACAATTTCTATAGCCTTGCATTTGTCTTCCCATTCTTCTTCCCCTCATTGTGCCAAGTGAGATCTCTTCTCTACCTTCTTGTGATCAGCCAATTTCTTAGGACACCTAAAGGATTGATGCCTAATGACTCCACAATTAAAGCACTTACTAGTGAATGCACCACTACCTCTGCCATAACCAAGTTTTTCCACTTCTTCTTTGTTTTGAATCGACATTCTTCCTCTTGTCCTCATAATCTTGCTCCTTCTCATTAGTAGATTTTCCTCTTGTAATTTTGTTTGCATTTCCTCTACCACCACTATTTTTCTCTCTTGTTCTCAACTTCTCTTTAACCCTTATGGCCAACTTGTAACATTCCTCAACAAATATAGGGGTTGCGAGACTTAATTCATCTTGGATGTTGAATCTAAGCCCTCTCAAGTATCTTATTATTTTCTCTTCTACATCCTCATCATGACCCACTCTAATATCAAACTTATAGAATTCTGCATTGTACCCTTGTACATCCAAGTCTCTTTGCCTAAGACTTTGTATTTTCTTGTACATCTGCACCTTGTAGTCACTAGGTAAAAATTTTGCCTTCATTTTGTCCATCATAGTATACCAAGAAGTAATCTTGGGTCTACTATTCTTCCACCTCTCTTCTTGTATACAATCCCACCAAAATAAGGCATGCCCTTTCAGTCTAGTCTTAGCAATTCTTACTTTCTTTTTGTCCTCTATGTTCTCAAACTCAAAGTAGTCCTCCATAGCACTAGACTAGTCAATGAGTTCTTCATCATCCATCTCACCTGCATACAAAAGTAAGTCTAATATTCCTTTTGCATCTCCACTCCTTAGGGCTTTAACAAACCTAGCCATCCTCTCCTTCTCAGGATCTAACTATGCCTCTTCTCTCAAAGGGACATATTCTTCATTCTGGTCTTCAAAGTCATCTTCCTCTTCCAATTTTCATTTTTCCTTTCTTTTCTAGTATGGTCAATCTACCAATCAAGTATTTCATTTCCTTGTCCTTCTCAAACTTTTCCCTTCTTTCTTGTTCAAGGATTGAGCTTATCCTTCTATTCTCTAAAAGTTGTTCCTTCACAAGCTTTGCAAGTTCAACATTAGTGACCCTCTGAGGGATCCACTCAACTTCTCCTTCTGACATCTTCTCAAGTACCAAGACCCACTAGGAATGCTCAAAAGGTAAGGGATGCTCAAAGGCATCAACAAGGATAAAATACACAAATGACCCCAATAACTCTTTTCTTCTTTCAGCCTAGGATGCTAATAGGCTCTGATACTAATTGATATAATGGACAAGTATGATGTGGCCCAACCAAGTTCACAAAGTGAAAATGTATGAGGGAAAGGCTATGTTCTCTAAACTCACAAACAATAAACTATCCACTCTAAAAATCCTACACCCTCCCAATGGCTATGGTGGATGAATTTAACTTATCTAAGATGGATTCAAGAGGTTCCAAGTGGTTTCATACCCCCAACCCAATCCTAGCACTCAAATCCTTCAAAATTGCCTAGTAGGCCTAATTGTCCCAACTAGGTCTACAACGAGAAAGATTTGAAGTTTTCTCCAAAATTTTCCAAAGGAATATAAAAAAAAGGTTTTTAGATATCCATTTTGGTCTTCTCTAACTTATGTAAAACTCAGTATAGGTTGGTTTGGACCTACAACCATATCCCCAAACTTGGCACCTCTTTTAGGCATAAAATAGGGTGATTTTATAAAGCAAGTATATGCTTCCCATAATTCCAAAGATTTAGGATTTAAAAAGTCCTCCAAAATGATCCCAATCAAAGAAAAATAAAATCAATTTGACTCCTCAACCTTTGCAAATAAGAAATCCCTAATTTGACCTCTTACAAACCCTCAAATCTAGGGCTTTCTCAATGTGTGACCTCCCAATCTAATATCAACCAAATGAAGGTTTATTAACCATGTCCAAGGTATATGTAGCTGATAGATACCATAAAATACCCCTTTCCAATGGATAGATCTCTGGTTGCTACATTCCAAGCGTGCATTTCATGCACCTACAACCACTAAAAACCCATTAGAAGCCTCCATTCATGAAAAATCCTACCCAATCATTGTTACGATGATTATTTACATTATAATATAGGGTTATTCCATGTGAATCAGATTATTACATCCATGGAATGACCAAATGCTTCTGACGTGCCCAAAACTTGCACAAATTGTGGCAAAAGTTGCTTGAAATCAACACTTTTGGTAAAATGAAAACCTATTTGTCGTAATGCACTAGAAATGGTTTAGATATCATCCCAATAGGTCAGAGATAAATTTAAGAAACCCTTCTTTGGAAAAACATAAAATTTTGGCAAATCAAACATTAGTTTAGGGGAAAACAATTAATTTATATTGGCGAATTAATTTTTTTGAGTAGGAAAAAAATTAATTTTATTAGCGATTTTTTTTCAACTTTATGAAAACTCTGTGAAATCCTGGCAAATCTTTGATTATTAATAAAATTATGGACAAAAGTAAACATACCTAGAAACCATGAATTTATTATTATTATATGGATCCTAATTGATTATCAAACTTAAAGGATAAATTTATACCACTTATATCATTATAGTTTCCCTCCAAATTATTGAATGGTGGTATGAAGGAAACATCCCTATTGTTTATAATCATTGGAGGATCCTAAATCAATGACCTATATCCTATTTTGGGCCAAAATTTTAAAAGGGCACTGAGTTTTAAAGAAAGTCTCAAAAGTAAAGACACATGTTCTATTGGAATTACAAGGGGAAAGAGTAAACTTTTGAGAGTGGGGGGGTGAATTAGTGGTTTAACCTTGGACCCATAAAACTTTCACCATTCATTCATTACATGCATTAACAAGTAAGCTAAAATAATATGTAAAGCATATGCATCTAAATAGCCATGTAAGAATTCACACATATAACACCAAATATGATTACCCAGAAACCCTCCAAGTGAGAAGGTAAAATTGGGGTGGGGATGACACCCACAAATCTTCACTACTATAGTAATAAAGTGTATCCAATGAAGGTTACAATGATTTAAATATGAAACATGATTTACCTTGTGAAAGGTCTACCCTGTTAAAGGCTTACAAAGACTTTTAGGTCTCACCTTGTTAGAGGATTTCAACACCCTATTAGAAGTGTGCCTTGTTAGAGGACTTCAACTTACAACTAAGCACACTATTAAAGGATTTCATGTAGCCTGCTAGGACTACTCTATTAAGAGATTTAATTGAAATCACTTGTTAGAATGTCTCAACATAGATCTTGTGATTGACACTTGCTTTCCTAATAATAGATCACCTCTACACAATAATCTTATTGATCTTTCACGATCAAATGTATCAATGTTGTATCCTTCTCTATCCTTTGTTCTTCTCAAACTAATTCTACAATTCACTCTATAACTTCTAAGTCACCTTGAATGCTCTAAAAACTATCTTGTTCACTCCTTCAATTCCTTCCATATTCACTCTACTCTATCATAAAGAGTTTAGGGCTTCATCCTCCTTAAGAATACTTAGGTGGCTTAGGGTTAGGTATGAATCTATGACTGAGATTCATCCATTTTTCTGCTTAATCCTTCTCATTTTTTGATTGGTTGCATGTAATTAAATATAGAATCCAAATCGAGATTTGTCCTTATCTCCAAAATATCAAAATCTATCTTTATGTCGGCTCAAAAATGATTTACATAATTGTTTGTGCCATTACAAAAAAATATGTCAAAACTGTGTCACTCAACATATAAAATCACCCATGTTCGATATGCACTATTTTGTAGACTGTGACTCAGCACCTGCACTCTCAACATCCATTGTTTACTCAGCTCCTGAATCACTCAACATGGTCTATCTGCTTGGCATCTGAGTGACTCAGCACATAAGTGACTCGACACTTATTTCAACTCGACATGTTCTAATATTTACATGTTGAGTAAATGTCTTAAGTGTGTTGATAATCACTTGTAAAAACCAATCTGAGATCAACATGTTCCACATCAAATCTATTTTGGGCCAAAGTGAGAAAGGACAAGAAGTTACATGGAAATTCTTTGGACTAGAGATGTATGTCGAATCTACATACTTAACCTATAACCTAATTTAAATTTTCACCAAATATTGGCTAAGATGACATCAATTAAGATAAGAATTGGAAATTGTAGGCAAATATATATAATTCACTGCATGGAAAAAAATAGATTGCATTGGCAAAGTCATCACTAAAATACAAATACTTATGTATTATTAATGGTGATGGGCCTAAGCATGGGACCCAATATTTGTATAGTGTAGGTGACATGACCACCCCAAAAGTGGAAATAAATAAGCCAAATTTGATGTCCCTAATGAGTGAGATTAGCCATTTGGCGAATATTAGCTAGTAAAGTTATCCTTGCAATAGGTTCAAAACATCAATACAAAAATAGGAAACCATTCTAATCAAAAGAAATAATGCAAAATGCTCAAAATGGAGTTTCATTGTATTCAAATGGCCAAATCCATACAATTCCTGGTAAATCTGTACCAATGCTCCTCTTTGCTAGTCTTATGCCTTTACCAAGATATATAGGATGTACAACAACTTACCCAACCATATTCCACTGGTTGGAATCCATAAAAAAAAGGTTAAATCACTCAAATATTGGTTTTCCCTCCTAATCTTGTATATAGCCGTTAAGATTCAAAATTTGAATTTAAAACCTTATTAAATTGTTTTAACTCATACTTTATTGGTTTCTACCACTTAGGAATTATTTTAATACCCTCATAGGACCTATTTGATCCCTCTAACCAATCTAGATCCCTTATTGGCACTATTGGCCACTATTACATCATTTTTATGCCTAACTCCTTTATTAGGATCTTTAGAAATTTTCAAGTTACCATTAAATTGATTATTACATATTTCCATTATAGGCTCCATACATTCCAATCAACCTTAAAGGATACCATAGATCCTTTTCTTTTGCTTGCATCTAAGGCGTGCCTAGATGTTTCTCTAGGTGCTCCTACACCACCAAGCCTACCAATGACTACTTAAAAGGTTGGTTGGAATCCTAGGAGCTCTTTAGGATTCTCTAAAGATCCACAACCAAAATCAAGACTGATGCCCTAATTAAGCCCCAACTTTGAAGCCAAATTGCAACTAAATCCAAGTACACTAAAACCAAGATATCTTGCAAAATCCCTTAATAAGTTCTCAAAAAACTACCATTCACAATACCCTTTTTAGAGTTCTTGAAGATTTTGGAAATCTTAGGTCCTCAACTTGTCCATACTATACATGTATAATTTTAGCCTTATATTAAGGGTTTTAATGCTATCTGATGGAAAAAACTAATTTTTACACCTTAGTGTTCTCACCAAGGCTTCTCCTCAGGATTGGGGTTAGGCCACAACACCTTCGTACTCTCCACATTCTTGGATTGAAGTATAAACACTTTCAATCCTCCCCATAGCTCTTTCTTTGCTCTGTAATCCCTAACCAAGTTGAAATGGACTGCCCTAGGAATCACCTTAGAAATCATTGTTGTGCTTTCCTTGGGCCCATCTCTACTGTACATGGAGTCTCATTCAAAATCCCAAGAAACTATATAATGCCTACATTGAGAAGTGGCCCTAGAACCCCATTTGTGCAAACAAGCTGTCTGAGGACAACAGACTGACAATAATCAAAATATTTATTTTATACATACAAAACCTTGCTAAATCATAAATGAACTAAGTAAAAAATCTTTGAATGATATCTACTAACACTTCCAACACTAACAGAACTAAAACTAATCTGTACACATGACAAAAACTTTGAGAAACATAAAATTGTTGTTCATCACTTGCTTTCTAGACCGTACAATGCAAAGTGTAATTTCTTCAACTCTGTGAACATGTGGAGAATGGTCTTATATAGTCTTAACTTGAAAATTTGAAACAATTTGGGTAGTTGAAGAGCTCTAACTAAAAGTTTATCTTTTTGCAAGAAAATGTCAAAAAGTTGTCAATGACAACTTTTGCAAGATTGAGCAATTTTTGCAATTTTAAACATCTACTTCTCAAAATTTCTCTAACTGATACCAAACTATTAAAAAGACCTTAATGGTTCCTAAATACCTAATAAGGTCCTTTAAACCCTTACTTGACCTACTTAGCCACTAAAACCCAAAAATTCTCTATAAAGCCAAATGAGCAATTTTGAGCAACTATGGGAAACTTCACCATTTTGGGCTCTTCCAACTTACCTATTCACACCTTAGGACCAAGTAAATCCTCTTATTTATCTAGTTATGTGGCTAGCATCACTATAAGACAAAACATCTATGAATCCGTAAGTCTAACACTAGCCTACCTAGGTGGTCCTGCACTAGCAAGTAGGAATTGGAAGCATGTCCATGTGATCAATAATACTTTCTTAGTATACTTTAGGGAGTCTATAACTTTTGGGAATTATGAGTATTCTTAAGGGAAATAGTGGATAATGTAGATAGGTGATCCTTAAGGGAGAGAAAGATCTTTGAGTAGAGTTGTTCACTCATTGTGCGTGTAAGTTTTAATGTGTTCAACCATGATAAGAGGACTCATAGGGTTGAAAATCAAGACATTCATTGACACTAATAGTTTTTTGTTCCCTAAGTGAGAAAAAAGATATAATGAGATTGATTAATTAGATCTAGGACATTACAACAACCCTCTCAATGAAATTGAAAAAGGCAAAAATTAGTATATATTTGGAAAAAAAAAAGATCTAGGACATATTGTAAAATATCAAGAAGTTGTTATAGTTCTGAATCTCCTTGAAAGAGAGCTTGCATTCTAAACATTTCAGTTGCAAAACAAAGAATTGATATTTTGATGCAGGGAGGTGCATGGATAATCCTAAAATCAACATGTGGAATAAACTCAACCTACAAACTTTTACCCCAGCTTAGAGTTACACACGGAAGCTACATAATTGATAAATGAAACCATAGAACACAAGGATAGATACAACATATTTTAGGTGTAATTATTTCACTTCACATATAGAATAACCATAACATGCTCAACTATGAGGTCTTTTGAGTGGTGGCCTTAAACAATACAATAATTATACAAAATCAGAGCCTTAGCTCACATCTTCTATCTCCCTAATCTTCTTACTATCTCTTCCTATCTATCTACATCTATCCAGGCTTCTTTTTATATCTAGCTAAGCCACAAGTCATGTAGTCAAGCATTAATTACAATTTAGGACCATACTTAGAAGGATAAATCGAAACCCACACAAACAGTCATATAAAATCACACACACATGAATGTAGGTTCACTCATGTATTAGGAGTCAACTCATAACTACTCAAGATGCCATGAAAGTAATTCAAATTGTGCCAATCAGATAATAATGTTACATAAGGTTAAAACAACAGAGAAATATGACCATAAAGTTCAGCACAAAACTCAAGAAATATCCAACATAAGAATTTGTGCAATTGGGACAAGGATATAGGATAGGTTCTAAACATCATAACAATTGAACATAACATGAAAAAAAAAAAAAACAAGAACTAATTCATGAATACCAAATTGGTATAGAAAATTGGAAATATTTTTGGTTGATGCAAGATTGCTCAAAGATGCAAGATGCTCCTGCATCATATTCTTAGAGAAATTTAGTACATGAGGTAACTTAAAGCTGAAACAAATGAGGACCAAATAAAATCACCAAATATATAACCAACATGCCATATATCAATAGGTGTGAAATCCTGAGTGGCTTCCAAAAGCACTTCAGGTGCTCTACACGAGAGAGTTACAATCTAAATCAAGAATCATAAAAATGAGTCAATTCAATGTTATTAGCCACCAATGACATTTTACTAAGCTTAACCATGAATTTTAAATCGAAAAATAAAAATTACATCATAAATTCATGTCCTGGAAAAAATATTTTGATAAACTAAATTTGTTGTCCATCTAGAACATAACTAGCTACATTTTTATCAAATGAGATTAATTTTTTACTGCATGGGTGTACTTCTTGATTATAATGGTGAATGTCCTTCCCAATCCAAGCTTCACAACTTTGACTAAACCCTTCTCTTTATCCATAAGAAAATTGTGAGGCTTCAAGTCCCTTAAAAGCAAAAGGAACAAATATCAATGATATGCAACAAGTCAAGGCAAAAAAAATTCTATAAGACCACCTTAGAATCCCTTCTATGAAAATTTCCATCAACATTTGGTATTTAGCTTGTGCTTTAGATGGTAGGGGAATGTTGTTATCTACAATAGAATACCCAAATTTTTATACCATCGAAGCCATCAATCAAAAGCAAGTGCTTAGGCACATTTAAGACTCGAGATAATGAACAACCTTATTGAGCTTCACTTTATTCCAAGAATAGTTTAATATTCTCTGCTAAACAAGTCCAACCACTCTAAATTCCATGTTAACATCTAAGATTTATTAATTCTTTCATCCATTAATAAAATTTAACATTCATTAATCATCACATAATAACAATCATTAACATATAAGATTCATTAACATTCATTAAAATACAACATTCATTAATATTCATTAATTAACATGTTATATAATTTATGAGCATTCATTAGCACATAATAAAATTCACTAACACATAAAAATAAATCATTATCAATCAAGTTGCATAGATGGAAATTATTATTATTATTTTCTCTTTGATTTTCTTGAATTAATGAAATCTTTAAGAGGAGCATCAATTTTATTATGATCATTTCCCCCCTCATCATTTATCCTTCCCTTTTCTCATGACCTCAATCTATACCTAGTAATCTTGTGCTCATGATGTAAAGGGGTGTACTTTGCAATAACAAATAAAAACATTAAATTCAAAACATTTTATTCTAATTTTTACAAGTATTTCTATACTTTACCTGATCTAGGCACATCATCTTTCATATCACTTTTTTTGGTGGCCTTAACATCAACATGGTCATGAACATTGGTTGCAACATCCTCATAAGCTACAATACAAAATGATACATTAATCCGAACACCTATTGCAATTAAATTTGTATACTACACCAATTTCAGTTTAAGATGCTTACTTGTATCAATAATTACATATAAAATTTTGAATATAAAATGTATAGCTTGACCCCTATGATGCACATCCGAAATAACAACTTCATCATGCATAGGTGGTGTAGCAGTATTGGTAGGCTGTATTCCGATGTCATTCACATTGTTATCATTGCATTCTTACTTAAAATAAATATACTCACTTAATGTTGGAACTTAACATCAAATATACTAATTGGATTTCTTTATTCAATTTAAAATAAAAATCATTTAGCTTATTTATTGTGATAGATACATCACTAGAACCTTGCATTCTCATTTCTTATATCCATTCAAACATGACTATATAGACTCGTTGGAAGCTAATTCTCTTGTCTACTTTAGAGAGAATCCTTTTAAAATCCAACCCCTACATTTTTCTTAACATCATGAATTCTTCTTGCACCATTTCATCAAAATAAAATTAATTATAATTTATAAATATTTACATACACTTTTTCATTAACTAATACTTACAAATCATGCAAAAAGTTTCAAATAACCACTAGAGCCAATCTTGTGTTGTCCATGCTTGTCTAATCTCACATTTTGTTTGTCTTTGATGTGTTGGGCAATCTATGATAAGTTTGAAATATATTAGATCATATAAATATAAAGAGTATTTAGTACATAATTACATTCTTAATAGTATCGTATACCTTATGCTGAAATCTAGTGGTGTGTTTCCTTTATGTCCTTCGCTTCTCTCCTTTGCATCCAAAAGAAGAGTTCCCACTCTAATTTAGGAATATATGGGGGATGCTCGTACCTTAGATTGTATTCTAATGTAGACATGTATTGGTCCCTAATCTACATCAAACACAACCCTGCTTTCTTAAGGAGCCTATGTCTCTAAAATGGATGAGGGCCAAATAAGTTTGTCATACTCTGGATGAGACCATCCTTTAACTTTGGATTTTGGAGATTCCACCATTTTTATTTTTGTTAGATTCATAAATGGATCAAAGGAAAACTATTCTAGAAATGATATGAAATTAAAATAATGGAATAGGGTTTTAGTTTAGATATAATGTGCCATCTTATATTTAGAGTGGGCCCAGATAATTGCAAACACTCATCACCAAGTTTAACATTAAAAACATTATTCATTGCAAGATAATAATGGAATCATTAGTTAATTCAAGGAACTACGATAGGGGTTCTTGCATTGGATAATGAATATAAGATTGTTTAGTAAAAGAAAGGACTAATATTTAAAGTACCTCGAAGCTCACATACTTTCAAGGGAAATCCATCTTTGTTGTTCATGTGCAATACACAATCCACTATTCCCATAGAAGAAATAGGGATACATCTAGGAACTTCTAAATCATCTTTTACATTTCCTACTACATAAAGTGAATTCATTATAAAATCTCCCCAAGAAAGAATACTTCAAGGGAAATAAATAGATAAAAAATGAGAGAGAAAAAGAGGGATCTACATACCAATAGGTGGTGCAATAGCATTTGTGGCCATGTTATGTTTTGTTGACATTGTTGTCAGTAATACATTTGGGGTTATCTTAATCATAGAAGGCAGTGTCACCATAAGAATATTAACACGCATTCAAGAATAAGATTGTCAGAGAATTAAAAAAATGTAGACTAGTATGGATAGGATTGTTAAATCATTAATTTTTTTCTTCGAACATATTATCATTAATTACGATCATTCCTATATACATGTTCATTGGAAAAGATAAGTGGGGGATAAGATATGCGATCTACTTGAACCACCTGAAGTACCCTCATTAGGGCCATGTAGTTCATAGTCATAGGAAAA
Source organism: Cupressus sempervirens (assembly GCA_028749045.1). Classification (NCBI taxonomy): domain Eukaryota; kingdom Viridiplantae; phylum Streptophyta; class Pinopsida; order Cupressales; family Cupressaceae; genus Cupressus; species Cupressus sempervirens. Next base: position 381,944,219 of record CM053788.1, on the reverse strand, counting down.
AACTTGTAAAAATAACACATTCATATTTTAGTTAATGACATAAAAGAATATAACATAAAATTCATTATTGAACTTTTATTATAATTAAAAATTACATTAACACTTACTCTAAAATTTCAGCTTTATGCATCAATTTAGGTGCACTCTTGCATGAGTAAGGAGTTTGAGGGTATATAGATAACATTCCATTCAATTCTCTTCCAATTTTATGGAGAACCTTTTGAATTGAAACCATAGGGTTAGGGGCTGATGTGAAACCAATAGTGAATGGGTCCTCCTCATAGGATTCCATCTGAGGGGTCACATGTTCTTTTCCCTTTCTTTGATCAACACCCATTTGTGAAAACAATATTATTAGCACTGTTAAAATCACTCCAAAACATGTAGTGAAGAAAAAAACATAAAAAAATGCTAATTAATATTTTTCTTGTAATCAATTTGTACAATAACTATGAGGTTTACTTGTTGGGAAGAAGCACCTAGAGGATCATCATCATCCTTCTATGTGATCCTCATCCTTCTATGTGGTTGCTCCATATTGTAGCCATGTGTTTCAACAATTTTTCATTAAGACATGTTAAAAGACATGTTTTGTTGTTCTAAGGTATGTTTAATAATACATAATTATAAGAGAGCTTCAACTAAAATAAGATATAATTAGACTATACAATAATTTTCTATAACTCATTTTTTCTTTTAAAAATATTTTATATCACGTAAAAGTTCATTTTACTATTTAATACAAAATTTGAGTCTATAAAAAAAATCCAAATATTAATGAAAAAACAAGTTCTAATCACGCTTAACTATCTTGAATAGTACTAATAGTTTACAATGAGGAAGAGAGTGACACATATTAGTAGAATACACAATAACTTTGCATGCACATTTTTGGCATAAAGGAGGACTACATCATACACGGATCAAATATTGTTGCAAAGAAGCTTAATAATATAATGGTGTATTGGAGTCATTGATTGAAGGTTAGTTTAAATGGTGCATAGAATATACCACCCCCATGATAGTGCCTTTGTTTCTATCCATGTGATTCAAATTGAAATAGGTAAATAACTCTTCCTTTGCACGTATTGACTTTATGTCACATTCAAATTCACAATTTCTCTTGCGTGCCTCAAATATGCAATTGGATTGCTTAATAGTTGACATAGGTTCCATACTATTTGTAAAACCAACAATATTCCCTATTACTTTTGGCCTTCCATCAATATATATAGCTACTCTTTTACTTTGTTCATTATCTATCTGTTGTATATAAGTTTTCAAGAGTGCATACTCACATAAACTTTTTTATATCAAACAATCTACATCCAACTAGTATGATTGTAACAAGGTCTAACATAATTCATCAATTCAATAACTTTGTTGTAAGATACCTTTATAAAATCCATGGAAAATGGGACCAAACTATATAATGACAATGGTGCTATGTGATATATCCTCTCTCTAATAGAAGAAATAGTGTTTATTGGAGGAAGTTCATTGGGGAACTATTGTTAATGTAGATGTTGGTATCTAAAGGGCATCTCAGAGTCACCTTTTCACTCATTGTCATAAGAACATGGTGTTGGAATTACAATAGGAAAGGTAAACTTCTGGGGGTGGGGGGTGAATCAGTAGTTTATACTTGGACCCATAAAACTTTCATCACACATCCATCTCATGAATTCAATGAGTAAGCTGAAATAACATGTAAAGCATATACATCTAAATCATGTAAACATGTAAGCATTCACACACATAACACTAGATATGATTACCTAGAATCCCTCCAAGTGAGAAGGTAAAACTGGGGTGGGGATGACACACAAAAATCTTCACTATTGCAGTAATAAAGTGTATCCAATGAAGGTTACAATGTTTTGACCATGAAACATGATCTACCCTATGAAAGGTCTAGCTTGTTAAAGACTTACAGAGACTGTTAGGTCTCACCTTGTTAGAGGATTTCAACACTCTATTAGAAGTGTTTCTTGTTAGAGGACTTCAAATTACAACCAAATAAGCACCCTGTTAAAGGATTTCATACAGTCTGTTAGGACTAATTTGTTAAGAGATTTAACTAAAATCACATATTAAAATGTCTCAGCATAGATCCTATGGTTGGCACTTGCTTGCTTGATAACAAATAACCTCTAAACAATGTCTTCTTGATCCTTCTTGATGAGATGTCTCAATGTTGTATCCATTTCTCTATCCTCTATTTTTCTCTAGTTGATTTTGAAATTCAATCTCACTTCTAAGTCATCATGAATGATTTTCATGAAAACTAATTTCTTTGCTCCTTTAATTCTCATACAATCATTCATTCATCCCTTTTAGATTTTAGGGATTTGTCCTCCTTAAGAAGACTTTGGTGGCTTAGGGTTAGGTATGAATCTATGGTTGAGATTCATCCATTTTGTCACTTAATCCTTCCTATTTTCTGATTGGCTACATGTAATTGAATAGGGAATCCAAATAGAGATTCGTCCTTATCTCCAAAATATCAAATTACAATCATAAGTTGGCTTAAAAATGGTTTACATAGTTGTTTGTGCCATTACAAATAGATATGTCAAAATTGTGTCACTCAGTATATGAAGTCTCTGATGCTCGACATGTACTATTCTATATATTGTGACTCAACACCTGCATTGCTCGACATCCCCTATTTACTCAATTGCTGAATCACTCGACATGGTCTATCTACTCAGCACATGAGTGACTCGACGCTCATTGCAACTTGGCATGGTATAGTATTTACATTTTGTGCTCGAAATGTATTACTAGTTTGGCATGAACTAAGTAAATGGCTTAAGTGTTTTGACACTCACTTTTCAGAACCAATCTGAGATCAACAATCTCCCCCTTTGACATGAGTGTCAAACACACTTGAATATAAAATATTATCCTTAATCTCTTGAGCATAAAATATTCATGACTCGACTTATATACAAAATTTCAAAATTTCAAAATTTTGCAAAAACTTAAATACCTCAAAATTTAATAACTGCCCTTGAGTTAATATGTTTGTTTTGTATCCAAAATTCTATGCTCCTTTTTAAGTAAATGTGTCTCTTGTTGATACACTTTGACTTTAATGCTCTATTTTCTACTTTATTTCTCCCCCAAAAATATATATCTCCCCCAATGATATATCTCCCCCTTTGTTCTTGTTCTCCTCTATTTTATTCTCCCTCTTTTTGACACTTATGTCAAATGGGCTAAACACTTATTGTGTGTTTGTCCAGAAAATATTTATGGACATCTATTATGATCTTGAGGGTTGCATCCCAATTATCACATGCAAAATCCAATGACTTAATTTGGATTGCAAGCTTGACTACAAGGTGTACTAGACCATCTAAGTAGAAAGATTGGGGTCTTTCTTCAATAGAGTTTCAACATAGCCTAGCTCCTTGTGCAATATCTCCATATGTGGGGTGAGGGTTGCTTGTATGCTTGTCAATTTGGCTCTTATGTTAGCCTCTTCTACTGTCAATAATAATAACTAACTCTATGATTGAATCAATGTCCTAAAATGCTTCTCACTTTGAGCTAGATTTGTAGGTAGTCTTGCACTTGATGTAGATATTTGGCTCTCCAGACTTAGAATGTGACTTTTGGTCTCTTGGGTGAAGAGTGTTGGATTAAATATTTTATGTACAATGAGAATATATTCTCAAGTACCTTCTTCACATCCTCAACCTTAGTTTCCAATGCAACTTTTGTAAGTGCTATGTAACCAGATATTTTCTCATTTACCTTATTCTAGAACTTCTTTTCTGACCATTCTAAGAGTTTGGCATATCAAGGTCTTCATTACTGACCTTCTCCACTATGTCTATCAATTGTTCTATGATTGGTTTGGTCTCTTCAAGAGTTGGTAGACTAAATGTATCTAGAAATATGTCCTTAATATCTTGAAGTGCTTACTTCTGCCTATGTTCTCTCCTAAGTAAATCTTGATGCTTCTTCCTTTCTAAGGCTTGCTACAGTATGCCTATTTGTTCTAGTGTCATAGTATCATAATAATAATTAGGTCTTATGATTTATTCATCAAGAGTGATATCTCTATAGTGAATTACCTTTTCAACTTTTGATGAACTTGGGCCTAGGACTAAGATTTGTAATGGAGTAGCATCTTTGCTTGGCTTCTGAAGAGTTTTTGTGGAAGGAGTACCAGATGTTGGTGAGGCTACCAGTGCTTGGATGGCTACTTCTTCCTTCACCTTTAGTATTAGGTCTATCTCTTAAGGCTTGCCCTAGTCTACTACTATGACTTGACTTGTACCTTATCCTTGTACTATAGGTGTAGATGAGTCTATTTGACCTGTTTCCTTGTGTTGTCTTACAATGGTGTCTTTCTCTTCTACTATTTTCTTCTCAATTGTATCAACCTTAACAATTGTATCAAACTTGGTAGATGTATCTACTATCATTTGGACCAAAGGATGTACATGAGTAACTGAAGGCATGACAAAAGGTGGTTCTTGTGGATTCACCTTTTCCCTTGTAATATCAGTTATTGTCTTCTGTAGTTCATCTACACTAACCAAAATAGGATTGCCACTAAGTTTGGCTTGCAATGTAGATTGATCTAAGATTTTCTTTGAATATTTTTCTATAAGAGGATTGATGTTCTATGTTGATAGATTAGAGGACATCCTTGACAATTATTGTTTCAGTAGTTTTGGTTATGTCATGGGGAGGACTAACACTCGGTAATTGTGTGTCATGCATACTCTGTTCTTCTTGCTACTCAGGTTTAGCTATTTCCTTGTCATCTTCTTTCACTTCTATCTCTCCTCCAACTATGTTATCTTTGTCATCATCTTCTTTGTCACCATCTTTAACCTCTGAAGGTTCAATCGCTCCTTTCTTCACAGTGGTTAACCCATAAATGAGTTTCTTCATTTAATTAATTAGGAATGTCTTCCCATTTAATTAAATAACTTTGTTTAATTATTTAGAAGTAAGTACTCCATTTAATTAAATAATTTTTTTAAAATTAATTAGAAATACCTTTCCCATTTAATTAAATAATTACATTTAATTAAGATAGGCCTATTTATTAAATTAAATAAATTTAATTCCATAGTACATTAGCCTTAGGATATAATTATAATTTAATTAAAGTATAAATACTTAATAATTAAATTAAATATTAATCAATAGGTTTAATGTGACTAATATGAATAAATACTATAGGAATTAAATAATAAGTATGATGAATGCAGATTTAGTTTTTCTGCATCTGACAATTAAGTCAAGTAGCGAATAGCAGAATGAGAATTGCCTATTAGAATAGGACTTTGAAATTATCAGGAATAGACCAGAATTGGTATAATGGAAATGAGCCAATTTTGGGGTATTACATTTTGCCCCTCTTTGAATGAATGTACGAGCAACACGTTTAATTCAAAGAAAATCAGAGAGCATGATGCAAAGATGAGATTGGTTCCGAAGTTGATGACATGGAGACCAATTGATAAGTTTTTAAGGACCATCTCTAGAACAGAGCTTAATCCTAAGGGATCCAAGTAAAACACTTAGATACCTAATAGCATGTAAAAGACTACCTCCAAAACGAAGCATAATTTTTGAGGATCCAAACAAAATGTCTAGATACCTGAAATTGATAGCATTTAGAAGATTATCTCCAAAACAGAGTTTAATCTTCAAGGATCCAGATAGAACACCTAGATACCTAAGATTGATAAGCATTTAGAAGATTATCTCCAGAACATAACTTAACCTTCAAGGATCCAGATAGAACACCTAGATACCTGAGAGTAATAGCATTTAGAAGATTATCTCCAGAACGGAGCTTAACCTTCAAGGATCTAGATAAAACACCTAGATACCTAAAATTGATAACATTTAGAAGATTATCTCCAGAACGGAGCTTAACCTTCAAGGATCCAGATAGAACACCTAGATACCTGAAATTGATAAAAGATAACAAGGTCCCATCACGAGTCATAGAATCATCCCCAGAACGAGGCTTGATCCTCAAGAGTCGGGGTTTAGACTGTCCCAATACCTATCCATCAAACTCTTAGAAGAGTTGTTATAAGGTTGATCAATTGATGAAAAGATAAGATAGATGGTAGAGATCTCAGATAGAAGGGAACAAAAAGCCCCAAGTGATAAGATGCCCCAAGTGACTAGGACATAAGATGGGAACTAGATGCCCCGAGAAATAAGTATTTAATGATGTAATCATCCTGCCCCCTCGGGAGAAAAATCAAAAAATGACACACCAGAAATATGATTTGAAGTAGTATATCATGTCAGCAGAATCTAGAAGGGATCAGAACAATCTAAAGATTGGGTTGATTTGAAATGTTGCGAAGTCGTAAAAAACTAAGTTTGAAATGAAGCAAACTAGATTAAGCATATGCATGATTAAACTAAAATGAGATTAAACTAAGAATGAGAATGTATGCAAGAAATGTAAGTAAACATGAGCATGAATTTCAACAGCAATTCGATAGCAAATCAATTCATCCTCTTTCAAATGAAGAGATGAGGGTCTCTTAAATAGAGCCTCCTGGAATCCATCAACGGTTGAGATTGATTCAGATCAATTGTCAGGATTGAAGATGAGTTTCAGTCATAAAGGGAGATTATCAAATTAAAGGGAATTAACAGACTTAATTTGAGTAAAATAAGGAGTTAACTATTTTAATTTGAGTAGAAAAAGGAGTTAACTGAGTTAACTCATTTTTGATCAATAGTGAACTGGAAATTCCCCTTTTTGAACTGAAGAGAGATTTTGTTGAGATATTTAATTTAATAAAATGAAATATGCTCTCATAATTACTTTTTCTATTTAATTAAATAATCTTTAATTAATTAGAGACACTTTTGTTTAATTAAATAACTTCATTTAATTAATTAGGAATGTCTTCTCATTTAATTAAATAACTTTGTTTAATTATTTAGAAGTAAGTACTCCATTTAATTAAATAATTTCTTTTAATTAATTAGAAATACCTTTCCCATTTAATTAAATAATTACATTTAATTAATTAAGATAGGCGTATTAATTAAATTAAATAAATTTAATTCCATAGTACATTAGCCTTAGGATATAATTATAATTTAATTAAAGTATAAATACTTAATAATTAAATTAAATATTAATCGATAGGTTTAATGTGACTAATATGAGTAAATACTATAGGAATTAAATAATAAGTATGATGAATGCAAATTTAGGTTTTCTGCATCTGACAATTAAGTCAAGTAGCGAATAGCAGAATGAGAATTGCTTATTAGAATAGGACTTTGAAATTATCAGGAATAGACCAGAATTGGTATAATGACAATGAGCCAATTTTGGGGTATTACATTTTGCCCCTCTTTGAATGAATGTGCGAGCAACATGTTTAATTCAAAGAAAATCAAAAAGCATGATGCAAAGATGAGATTGGTTCCGAAGTTGATGACATGGAGATCAATTGATAAGTTTTTAAGGACCATCTCTAGAACAGAGCTTAATCCTAAGGGATCCAAGTAGAACACTTAGATACCTAATAGTGATAGCATTTAAAAGACTACCTCCAGAACGAAGTGTAATCTTTGAGGATCCAAACAAAACGTCTAGATACCTGAAATTGATAGCATTTAGAAGATTATCTCCAGAACAGAGTTTAATCTTCAAGGATCCAGATAGAACACCTGGATACCTAAGATTGATAAGAATTTAGAAGATTATCTCCAGAACAGATTTTAACCTTCAAGGATCTAGATAGAACACCTAGATACCCGAGAGTAATAGAATTTAAAAGATTATCTCCAGAACGGAGCTTAACCTTCAAGGATCTAGATAAAACACCTAGATACCAAAAATTGATAGCATTTAGAAGATTATCTCCAGAACGGAGCTTAACCTTCAAAGATCCAGATAGAACACCTAGATACCCAAAATTGATAAAAGATAACAAGGTCCCATCATGAGTCATAGAATCATCCCCAGAATGAGGCTTGATCCTCAGGAGTCAAGGTTTAGACTGTCCCAATACCTGTCCATCAAACTCTGAGAAGAGTTGTTATAAGGTTGATCAATTGATGAAAAGATAAGATAGATGGCAGAGATGTCAGATAGAAGGGCACAAAAAGCCCCAAGTGATGAGATGCCCCAAGTGACTAGGACATAAGATGGGAACTAGATGCCCCGAGCAATAAGTATTTAATGATGTAATCATCCTGCCCCCTCGGGAGCAAAATTGAAAGATGACACACCAGAAATATGATTTGAAGCAGTATATCATGTCAGCAGAATCTAGAAGGGATCAGAACAATCTAAAGATTGGGTTGATTTGAAATGATTGCGAAGTAGCAAAAAACCAAGTTTGACCAAAAGTTGACCAGAGTCAGCCACAAATGACTTAAGTTGACTATTTTCAAAATGAATTTTGAAAATATGGAGAATGTAAAGTTGAAAGGATTCCAAGAGTCATAAAGTATCAGAAAGATTTGGGCTGCATAAGCGTTCGATCACGTCGGTCCCCAAAATTTTAAAACACATTTTAAGGCTCTTAGGTGTGTCAAATTTCGAATTTGATCCCAAAAATGGATCCAAAATGGTCCAATTAGCCAGGGGTGCAATTTTTGTGCAAATCTGAGCAGTTTGAAAATTTTGGTCAACACCTATATAATGGCTCGAAGGGTCATTTTCAATTCATTTGTACTTTTGTCTTGTAGTGATTTTGAGCTCTGATATAGACATGGCAGCGAACTTAAGATATCATCATTTTGAGCACTCCAGACGACACAGCCGGCCAGCAGACTACGAAACATCGGTGAGTCATCGATCTTCCATCTTTGTACTTTCATTTTCACGCATTTCGAGTTCATTTATGCACGTTTTTAGCATGTTTTAGGATGTTCAATTCTTTCTTTGCGTGAGACCGATCTCTTCTCGCATGAAGATCTTCTTTCTTCACGTGAAGAAATAAGATGTGTTGTTTCTTCACGCATGGCCGAAATATCTTCGTGCAGGGCAATTTTGGCTTCGCGCGAAGATAAAGATTCTTCGTGCGAGGAAATTCGTGTTTCACGCAAGAACCTCTTTTCTCGGGCGAGATGATCTATCTTCGTGCGAGGAGACCTTTTTTTGCGCAAAGGCGAGATTCTTCGTGCGAAGAGAGAACTATTTCGTGTGAAACTATATATCTTCGAGCGAGATTTCACCAATCTCGCGCAAAATTTTGTGCCAGTTTTGTGATTTTTCGCATTTACAAATTGCATTTTATTTCGTTTTGATGCTTCGATTCGACTTGATACTGATCGTTTGTTTGTCATTTTTTTGTTGTGCGTGTAGGAGGTATTCAAAGACGTATCATTTAGATCTCATTATCTGCCTTATGGAGAGTTATTGCAAAGTTTGGATGACGTAGATCGGGCACACATTGCCCAATTGGGTTTGTCTGCACTATGCCGGATTCCAGCCGTGATGGTGAATCACGGTTTACTGACTGCATTGGTAGAGCATTTTCATTCGGAGATGAACACATTTCATTTGCCGATGGGTGAGATGACCATCACACCAAAGGACATATGGAGGATCTTGAGGATCTCCTTTCATGGTACCCGAGTCGTGTATGATACAGTGCCTCGATTAGGGACAGAGGCACTATCCATTATTTTTGAGAGAGAGCTACCAAGAGGCAGGGCCATCAGCTGGGATGAGCTGATATATACTAATGGACCCACACATAGGTTAGCATCTGTGTTGGGTATTTTCTTGAGCTGCTTCCTATGTCTTGAAAGGGGACAACATGGGTTGGAGTGTGGATGGGGTGTCATGCTCCGTAGGATGGTTGAGGCACCTGAGATCTTTGGGTGGGGTCAGTGCATGTTGGCCCATCTTTTTCATGAGATGCATGAGGTCATCTTCCATAAGAAGAAGACCATGGCAGCAAGTGTTTATGTGCTATAGATATGGGCTTGGGAGCATCTCCCTGTATGTAGGCCAATTTTTGAGGATTCTTGGGAGCCCATGGAGCCTTACATCTACAGATATCGAGGGCATATTACCCAAGCCCACCTAGGTAAGACTGAGCATTGGCAGACACATCTCAATGACCTAGTGTCTGTTATATGGAAACCCTGGAGAGAGATAGAGGATTGGGATGATGCCCAGAGAGAGCTGCCCTGGATGTTTAGTTCTCGACCGCTGGCAGTTAGGATGACATCAATCATAGAGAGATTTATCATCTCACAAGTGTGGTGGTAGTATGGATGACCACAGGACATTTTAGCTGAGTACTGTGCCTATGCCAGGGTGTAGAAGGATATAGAGTGGGGATGGCCTCCATGGATGGATCCAAGACAATCAATGATAGATATCCGCAACCTAGTTGTAGTTCAGTGGGACTACCTGCCAGAGGTAGTACATGTCGGGATGACGCCTGCATATCAGGCATTATTGATGAGCCATCCATTCCCATGCTTCACACATCCACTAGGGATGGCAGGGCAGGTACAGGTACCTCAGCAGCAGTAGGCACAGCCACAGGTGCCACCACAGGTCCAGCACCGGGTACAGAAAATACCTATTCCCCCACGTCAAATGGGATCAGACCTAGGTGCTGGGGGTAGTGGAGCAGGACACAGTCGGTGGAGGAGGCAGAGGACAGAGGAGTAGGCCCCTCAGCAGGAGGTCCCACAGCAGCAGGTGCCTCCACAGCCACAGGTACCTCCACTGTAGCAGGCACCTCCACAACAACATGCACCAGAGATGGTCGATGAGGATATGCCAGATCAGCCGGTAGGTGGGGTATAGGATGTAGTATGGTGGTACCAAGAGCAGGTTTGTGTAGCCTCCCGATAGTTGGGAGAGTTACAGATTGCAGTGGCAGTCAGGGATGCGCAGCTGGTAGAGAGACAAAGAGAGACAGATCGTCAGAGAGAGCACGTGAAGGCTGCAGAGCGGAGGCTAGAGCTAGCATAGGATGAGATCTGCTTCCAGTATGCTCGAGCTGCATATTATTATGCTGCATACACTAGTGCAGTACCTGATGAGACATTGCAAGTGCAGTGATTCTCTCAGTACGCATGAGAGTCCAGAGGTGCACGACCTCTTGTCAGGCCAGATATGCTCCTGTTCCTCCTACTCCTCTCGGAGGTGAGAGTTCAGGACAGAGTTAGACGCTCTGTGCTTGATTTTTATTTTGATCTCTGGCTATGTATCGATTGGTGTGCCAGCACCAGATGTATCATTTTTGATCGATTAAACTCAAGTAGCACCTATTTTTTGTACTGACCCATTCTTTTGATATATATATACGAGATTTTGAGCCGAGTATTTTTGTGTACATGTCATTGTCTATTTTGTGTTGCTCTGATGTACACGAGATGTATGTTTAGATAGAACGCATATGTATGAAATGACATCTGACATAGTGTTGTGTGTTTTTGTTTGACAGTCACAGGTATTCCATTGAGGAACAAGAATCGATGAACCAAACGCTTGTGCAGCCATGGAGGAATCTGATGCATGTGGAGTATGAATAGGATTACCATTGAATTGCGTGCTAATGCAAATGAAGTATGCAAGACTATGTTAAATGCAACCCTAGGTCTGGTTACCAAGTCTCAATGATTTATCATCATTGGATATAAAATAAAGCTCGTATGTTATACAATTTCCACTGACATTGCAATCATGAAAATATGAATATAACATACGTTATTGGGGTGTCGGGATTAAATGTAAGCATTCGAGGCACAAGAAGCCAGAATGACCAAAAAATTTGTCCCTTTTAATGTAGCAAGTTAACATAAGCATCAAAGCATGAATGCTAGGATGACCTGAATGTTGCTTGCATGACAGGCACACCAAACACACAGGAGATTCCTCTTATGTGAAGCATTCAGTATTCATGCTGTCCGTAATGACCCTTGTGTTCGTAACCTAAGACAGAAGTGTGCTAGATATACTCAAAGTGACCTGCATGTTCACTTAATAGGATGAGTATCAATATTTACTGTAGCATGAAGAGTTCACTCCAACAAACAAGAAGAAGAACCAATGTCATTGATGTATCTGTATAAAAAGAGTCGAGGTACACACGACCATCCAATACGAGATGGAGTCTCTTATAGTGGGCACCCCTCTTATAGGAATAGATCAACTTATTAGAACTAAAATGCAAACAGAAAGCAAAGAAAAGGATCATGCCCCCAGTCATTACTTCTCTAGTCAAAGATGACATCATCGAGTTAGTCGAGGAGATATGATAAAGCAAAACAAAGCAAACAAAGAAAATGCTTAGCATATCCAAACAAGTATATCATTGAGTTTAATGTTTTCGGGATGATGTCAAGTGTTAATGCCCAGAGTATGTAAGAAATAAATCTCTTCAGTAGGGTGACAACAGTAGGCAAACGCAGTCAGAACAATTTGGTGACTGAGATCAAAGGGGAATCTTCACAATGAAGAACCTAAGAAGGACTAAGCGATAGTAGACAAACACAGCCAGGATGACTAGTGACTGACACAAAAGAGATCTTCCATAAAGGAATCTTGAGACATGACCCGAGCAACGGCAGGCAGACACAGCTGAAACAACTAGTGACCATTGTGAAAGAGATTCTATGAGAAGAATCTCGAAAAGAGTGACACTGGCGATAGTAGGCAGACGTAGTCAGAATGACTGGTGATTGTCGCGTAGGAGATTCTATGAGGAGAATCTTGAAAAGAGTGACACTGGCGACAGTAGGCAGACACAGTTAGAACAACTGGTGACTGTCGCATAGGAGATTCTATGAGGAGAATCTCAAAAAGAGTGACACTGGTGATAGTAGGAAAATGCAGTCAGAATGACTGGTGACTGTCGCATAGGAGATTCTATGAGGAGAATCTCGAAAAGAGTGACATTGGTGACAGTAGGCAAATGTAGTCAGAATGACTGGTTACTATTGTGTAGGAGATTCTATGAGGAGAATCTCGAAAAGAGTGACACTAAGGGGGGGGATGCCCCCGAGCTATGACAAGACTCAATCCATGGATACATGAATAGGAAAAGCAAGAAAGTGAAAGCATGAAAGTGACTAACAAGAGGCACCTATTTACCAGGTTTTCACCTTCTTGGTAGGATTTTTTTTTTTTTTGGTATTACGAATGCACCTATTGCTAGGTTTTTACCAGGGTAACAACTTTTTCAGGACTTTTTTTGATTTTTAGGATTTTTTTTAGGACATTTAGATATGTACAAAGAGCTTGCTGAGATTGAATCAACTATAAAACCACTTCAGGTGGAGAGTGTTCATAGGCTCTTTAAGCACTTCTCCTTCAGTTGTGGAAAGTTGATAGGCGCCAGATCCATATACTGCAGTAATGATGTAAGGACCTAGCTAGTTTGGTTCAAACTTTCCCTTTTGCATTCGTTGTTGTTGATTCTTAGGGTTCTCTCTTAGGACAAGATCACCCAGCTGGAAGTCATGTGGCTTAATTCTCCTATTGTAGCTTCATGCCATTCTTTGTTGATATGCTCATAGATGATCACAGGCCACTTGTCGTCGTTCATCCAGCAACACAAGTTCTTGAAGCCGGGCTATCCTATAGTCATCATCAGTGATAAGGCCTTTCATAGAGATTCTCAAGGTAGGAATCTCGACCTCTATCGGAAGCATAGCATCCGCCCCATATACCAACCCAAAAGGAGTCGTGCCCGTTGGAGTTCTAATGCTTGTTCTATATGCCCATAGGGCTAGATTGATCTGGAGACGCCAGTCTCACCCTGACTTACTGACTGTGCGATGAAGAATTTTGAGGATCGCCTTATTGGATGCCTCAGCTTGGCCATTACCTTGGGGGTAATAAATGGAAGACCAATGTTGTGTAATTTTGAATTTCTTGCACATTTCCTTAAGGTATTTATTTTTGAATTGTCCTCCATTATCAATAATGATTGAGGATGGTATACCATATCTACAGATGATGTAGTTTGTGATAAAAAGTGCTACAGTTTTACCATCAGCAATTGTGAGAGGGACTTCCTCTACCCATTTCGTGAAATAATCTGTAGCGGTGATAATGAACTTATGTCCATTAGAAGAGGTTGGGTGAATCTGTCCCACCAAGTCAAAGGCCCATTGTTGAAATGGCCATGTTGTAGTAGAGGGAATCAACTCTCTAGTTGGAGTGTGAATGAGATTCCCATGTAGTTGACACTGTTTGTAGGACCTAGCATATTTAATAGCTTCTTGCTCCATTTTAGGCTAGTAGTAACCAGCACGAAGGAGTTTGCGAGCTAGTGTTAGGCCATTGGAATGAGATCCGCAAATGCCTTCGTGAATGTCAATTAGTGCACATTTGGACTTGTCGGGTTCTAAACACCTAAGGAGTGTTCCATTGAGACCTCTCCTATATAGATCATCAGCAATAATGACATAATCTGAAGCGTTACAGATTAGGTTACGTTTCTCATTCCGAGTCAAACCTTTCAGAATGGTTTGATTACAAAGGTAGGAATAGATGTGATGGTAGTGGGATGATTCTTGTTCTATAATAGAACATATCATCTTGGAAGCAGGTGTGTCATAGGCTAGGTAGTGTAACGCATCCACCAAGAACTCATGTCGGAGATCATTTTTTGGCATTTGTAGAAGGGAGGCTAGAGTGGCCATGGCATCAGCAGCTTTATTATCTGCATGTGGAACCTGTTGGAAGGTGATGTGTGCAAAATATTTTGTCAAGTCATCAACCATGCATTTGTAAGGAATTAGTTTTTCATCCTTTGTTTGATACACATCATTTACTTGGTTGATGACAAGCTGAGAGTCATCGAAGATATCCAATTGATCTACTCTCCATTCAGCTGCAATTTTCATACCATTGATCAAAGCTTCATATTCAGCAATGTTATTTGTACAAGGAAACATAATCTTGTTTGCTTTGGGCAATGAGTATTTCTGTGGTGTGATGAAAAGTAATCCAACACCTGATCCTTATTGTGTGAAGGATCCATCAAAGAACATAACCCATGTATGGTGAGTGAGTGTTAGAATTGACTCATCTAGAAAATTAATGTTTATTGGTAGAAGACTCTGTATGGGTGCCTCAGCCAACTGGTCTGTAATTGCCTATCCCTTTATAGCTTTGTGTTCAACATATTGGATGTCAAACTCACCTAGTATCATGACCCATTTAGCCAATCTTCCTATGAGAGCTGCCTTACTGAGAAAATACTTTAATGGATCTATTTTAGACACAAGCCATGTAGTGTGGGCAAGCATGTAGTGTCTCAAATTTTGGGAAGCAAAGACAACTGCCAAGCAAGCTTTCTCAATAATACTGTAGTTTTTCTCATAAGAGACCAATGTTCGGTTCAAGTAATAAATAGCTCTTTCTTTGTTATCATTGTCTTCCTGAGCCAACAGGATTCCCAAAGATGTTTCAGTGGCTAAAATGTATAAAAGAAAAGGTTTCCCCTGCATAGGAGGCATCAGGATTGGTGGATTGATAAGATATTGTTTAATCTGTGTTAAGCTTTGCTCACAATCCTGGCTCCAATTGAATTTCACACCCTTATGTAAGGTCTTTGTGAAGGGTTGTGATTTATCCGCCAATTGTGAAATAAATTTGAGAATAGATTGAAGGCTTCCCTGTAGTCCTCTCATCTGACTGATGTTTCGAGGTGGTGGCATGTCCATTATTGCTTGTACTTTTTTTGGATCTACTTCAATTCCCTTTGCAGAAACAATATATCCTAACAGTTTTCCTGATGTGACACCAAATGCACACTTCTTAGGATTGAGCCGAAGACTAAACTTTTCCATACGATCTAGGATTGGTCCCAAATCGTGCAAATGGGTATTGCATTTAGCACTTTTGACCAAAGTATCATCAACATAGTCCTCCATAGTTCTATGCATCATGTCATGGAAAATTGTAGTAACAGCCCGCTGATATGTAGCTCCAGCTTTCTTTAAACCAAATGGCATCACATTCCAACAAAAGGTTCCCCATGCACATGTGAAGGCTATTTTCTCTTGATCTTCTGGTGCAATTTTTATTTGATTGTATCCAGAAAAACCATCCATAAGTGAGTACATCTCATAGCCAGCCGTCATGTCCACAATCATATCAATATTGGGGAGTGGGAAGTCATCTTTAGGACATGCCAAGTTAAGATCACAGAAATCTGTACAAACTCTGATAGACTTATCATGCTTGGACACAGGGACAATATTGGATATCCATTCAGCATAATCAATTGCACGAAAGAAACCAGCCTTCAGAAGTTTCTCCAATTTGGCTTTGACTAGCAATGCAACATGAGGATGCATTTTTCGAAGCTTCTGTTTAACTGGTTTTATGCTTGGTGTTATGGACAAGTGATGCATAATAAGATTAGGATCCAATCTTGGCATGTTAGAATATGTCCAGGCAAAATTTATTTTCTTTCCCTTGAAAAAGGCAATGAATTGTTCCTTTTCTTTAGTTGATAATGACTGAGCCAGATGTATCACATGAGGATGTTCTTCTGTGCCCAGGTTAATTAGCTATGTTGGCTCTATTAACATTGATGATCTCTCCTAAAAGTGACTGGGAAGGACATCAAATATCTCATCCGTGGCCACCTCAGAGAGGTTTTCACCCTTGGATACGTCTTTTGTTTTTACTTTTTTTTGGATCCGACACTGCCACAATGTGGTTTTCACCATCGGACCTCTTGCATTTTTTCTTTTTAATTATGTGACTGAGATATTTGATGTTGGCCTCAGTCATGTTGATGCTCTACTCATTGGTGGAAGACGTTATAGGTTTGATAGTGTTTAGGTAACAGGCAAGAGTATAGTCATTCTGGAACATGGGGACTTCGTTAGATACATTGGGGTTCCAGTCTATAAGCTCAGGATGTGCGAGTGAGAGAGTAGTGGCTGGTTCAATTGCATTCACAGTATAGTTATTAAATGCATGGAATAGCAATTCGAGACCTACGGCGACCTCACCCACAGGTGTATTCAAATGTCTCAGAGTACGAATGTTAGTAATTGACGACTCTAAGACACTAGTTGGATCAGACCCCTGTGACCTATCCCTAGACATTTCACTCACTTTGATTTGATTTTCATAGACATGCACTTGGTCAATGTCTTTATCAGTAGTCGCTTATGAAAGATTGTCAAATTCATATTCATGAGAATTGGTGCTACATGGTGAGAGACTATAGAACTCCCCAACAATGATAGGGACATACTCTCCTTCAGCCTTTGGATTCTTACACAAATACTCAATATGACATTACTGACTAGATTCCCCCTTTTCTGAATGATATTTGAGTTGCTCAGTATTATCCTCAAAAGAATCACTAGTATCATCCACAGTGCTAACACGTGGCACAAAGTCATCTGGCTCAGCAAAGAATTTAGCAAGATCATAAGGAATAGGATGAGGGTAAGAATCCTCATCATCAAATTCTTCCTTTTGAGTACCTAATTCAGATTATGACTCATTTTTAGATGAACTCTCAGGTACGGGTATGAATTTATTGGATCCCAAATGGAAAGGGACCTTCTTGAACCCTAGGCCAATTGTGTCACTGTTGCTTCGAGCTGTTGCTTTGATAGGATTTATTAAACCATTATTATTGCACCCAATAGGGCCGGTTCCCTTGTAGCCAAAACACTTCATAAGCTTAAGACCAGGTCCATACTTCTTAGGAGTGATTTCTCGAACTTGTTCTGTTAGGTCTACTGGAGACTCTTCTTTGTAAAGCCATGCAGAAATGGCTCTATTTTTGCTTTCATCTTCTAAGGGAACTGTAGGTTTGATAAAAGAGCCATTAAACTTGGTTTGAGGTGTCAACACGAATGGCTTCTTTGCTACTAAGGGTCTCCCAAAATATCGAGGGGACTCTAGAATTGATGTTAATGATAACACTGGTTCCATGTGGTACTCTCCCATACCAGTTTGTTTCAATTTAAATGACTGCTCAATTTGTTTCAGCTTATTGTTGTGACAATTAGTAGACTCACGGTTAGCAGGGACGAAAGAATCAACAGCTTTGAGCATATTACGAGTGTAGCTAGTAGTTGTAGGAATAGTAACTTCAGAGCCATGAAATGGGAATTTAATGCTTTGGTGGTATGTGGATGGCACAACACGCATCTCATGTATCCATGGCCATCCCAATAGAATGTTGTAGGCTAAGGGAATATCAAGCAACTGACAGGTGACATCCCTTTCGACATGACTGACGCGAATTGGTAAAGTCACAAGACCTAGTGACTTTCGTTCTACTTCATCGTATGCTTTAATAGTGATCTTTCGTCGAGGATAAATAGAGTCCTCAGAATAGTCCAATTGTCTAAGTAGAGCCATAGAAACAATATTTAGGCCAGCGCCATTGTCAATGAGTACCCGACGAACACGTGTTTGGTGGATCATAACCTCAATGTGTAGAGGTTGATTGTGTGGGTGATTCAGTGAGTTGTCATCCTCCTCGGAGAAGGTCATAAGATGAGGTGAGGTCAGGTGACCTACCATGGATTGAAATCATTCAAGATCAAGATCCTGAGGAATGTTTGCCTCAGTGAGGGCTTTGTCCAAAATTTTCCTATGAGCAGGCGAGATTTTAAGTAGCTCAAATATAGAAATGTGAGCATTGTTTCATTTCAATTGATCTAGAACAATATAACTGGTTGCAGTCAAGTTCGTCGTGTGTTTTGCACCTTTATCGGAGTGACCAGAAAGGGCTTTGTCCTTGTGTTGTTCAAGATTTGAATTAGGAGGTGTAGGGCCTTTGAGCACCAATTTCGCATGAGAGCGAGTAACAACGTTAGCACAGTGTTGCGAAGATGCATTATCCATGTTATTGGAAGTAGGGCCTCTCAAGACAAATGGTGTCTTGGGTTTATTGTTATCTTGCTTCCCCTTTATGGTAATAACGTCGCAGTATTCAAAATCTATAGGTTCAACCATGTGAATGACATTGTCATCATTGGAATATGTATAATTGAACTTATTGTA
Organism: Cupressus sempervirens; assembly: GCA_028749045.1. NCBI lineage: Eukaryota > Viridiplantae > Streptophyta > Pinopsida > Cupressales > Cupressaceae > Cupressus > Cupressus sempervirens. Next base: position 381,925,225 of record CM053788.1, on the reverse strand, counting down.
GGGTTCTAGTTTCGAAGTCTCTCCTTTTTCATAAGGTGGGAAAGGCTCTTTGAACGCCTTGTGGTCCAAGTTTTTGTTATGTCCATCTACCACAAGTTCACCAGCATCAATCATGTCCTGGACTTTATGACATAAGTTTATACAATTGATGGTTTTATGTCCCTTGTTTTGGCGATACTCACAAAATGAGGTCTCATTCCACCATGGTGGATGTGGTTGTGGATCATAGGGATGAGGGTTATCCATTGGTGAGATAAGCTTGTGTTGTAGCAATGTTTTGTAAACCACATCCAAAGGTTCTCCTAAAGGTGTATACTCTCGCTTGGGTCGTGCTGCCCATGAGTTTCTCGATTTGTTCCCAGATATTTTATTGTTAGGAGGAGGCTTCTCAGCACTTTTGGCCACTTTGAAGTAGTTTGTGAGATTAAATGCTACTTTAGCAGGTTTTGGTGTGACATTATCAACAACCCCATCATGTACAATTTCTCAGTTCTTGTTGACATGTTTGATTTTATCCTTGTTGGAAGTGGAACCTTGTTTTGAGTCTCTCTGAAGAGTGAGATCACCTTTCTTGACCATAAATTCTTCGATACGGATAGCCTGTGTAATCATGTCTTCAAAGGTACATGGACCTTGTAGTTGGACTCTATACCCAAAATCAGGTAAGAGGTTATCAGTGAAAATGTTGAGCTTCTCCGTTTCTGGGATTTTACGGGAGTACTTGGTATAAAGCTGTCTCCACCATTGGAGGAAAGTGAGAAAAGGCTCACCAACCTTCTGTTTAAGGTTGCATAGATCTCAAATATTTATAGGATGTTGAATGTTATGAGAATATTACTAAACAAATGAATTAGCAATTTTGTCAAACGTCTTGATACCAAGAGGTAGATGTGAGAACCACTCCAAAGCTTGACCACCTAGGCTTCTAGGGAATAAATGCATGAGGTATGTTTGATTGTGTATAAACTCCATAGACAAAGGACCAAATTCTCACAAGTGATCTTGGGGATTAGTAGTACCAAAGTACTTGTCATATTTGGGTAGTTCTACACCTCTTGGGAAAGGTGACATGTTTATACTTTTGTCAAATGGAAATGAACAAAGAGCATCCAATGTGTATGTCTTTTTGGGTTTCTCTTTCTCATGCATCATCTAAGCCAATTGGTCTTGCATAATTTTCAGTTGTTTTTGGAGTTTAGTGGTCTCAGTTTCTTCTTCACGTGTGATAATGGTCTCCACATCAAAATGTGTGGGCGGTTTAGCTCCCTCTTGGGCGAGTTTGAGAAAGTACTTTTCTTTCTCTTTGTTGATTAGGATTCCCATGACCTTCTGAAAGTTTTTGTCTCTTCGACATCTTGCCATGTGTTCAGGAAGGATTTCCACCTCTTCTTGTTCTTCATTAGTGTCATTTTCTTTCTCTTTCTCCTTTTCATCCCTAGGTTGTTCTTGATATCGACTATGGCTACCCCGTTCAAGTTCACGATTACTCATTATAGGAACTTGTTTAGTTTTCATACGTTGTGTTTGAAAAGAGTCCATGGAGAAAGGGTCATACATTGTGTTTGAGAATGCAGGACTCCTACCTGTCTCAGTATCCTTTTGGTAAAAAGGATTCCCAATTTGTTGCAAATTGGAAAATGTTCGTTGAACATGAGATGACCTTGCAGGTGAGAAAGACCGTGAAGATGCCTCACTAGCCAAACTGGATATAGATTGCGTAGTGAAAGGTAAGCTACCTCTGCTGCGATTACGACCCCTAGCATGACCACGTCTAATGTTATCAGGATAAAACACGTTGCCACTTCTGGTTGTGACAGTCATAGGCAAGGACAAAAAGCTAGAACCTAGACAAGGACTAAACTAAGACTGAGTCTCAAAAGGGACAAGATAGTAGCAAGAATGCTATTAACTAAGGCACAAATGTTTTGATTTAAAGGCTACAACAGCCAGAGATTATGACCACTGCAGCACAAAGTATGGCAAGCATTAAGACGAGGACCAAGATTACGTATGAGACGAGACTAGTCAAGGTATAAGACACAACTTTTCAATTAAGCAAAGTGTTGCTGTTCCAGGACTGTTTGCAAATAGAGAGTGATAAATGGACATAGAAAAGGATAGTGTGCAGGCCGCAGATAGCTAGAACAAACCCAGATTGTAAATGTTGATACAAAATCTCGCATGAAAAACCTTTACGAGTCGCGCGAAGAAGTTTTACGGGCTGCATGAAGATGTTTCTGTCTCACGCGAAGATCAGTAACAGTTTTTAATTTCACGCGAGAATGTTTTTGAATCACGCGAAGATGCGCAACAGAACTTTAATTTCGTGCGAGGGCAAAATGGCTTTGTGCGAGAGCCAAATGATTTTGCGTGAGAGAAAAATGATTTCACGCGAGGCCAGAATGATTTCGCACGAAAGGACAATAGTTTCACAACAACGACTAATTTTGACAAAATTTTTGATCGATCCAATAACTAGGCAGATAAACAGGCACGTAGAACAGCAAGCAAGTGATTTCAAGCACGTCTGAAAACAATGAGCAAGGGCAAAAGAAACCTTGCGCATGAACAATCAAGTGACTTAGTTTGTGTTAATCCCTAAGAGAGCTATTTGTGTACATTTTCAAAGAGTTTTACAATCATTGCACACATTTCTAGAAAATAAAAGTTAGCTTCTCTAAGGTATTTAATAATGGTTTGACTCTGCAACTTTTATGGCTCACAGGGGTGACCTCCAATCCTGGTGCACCGAGGTTTTGACATAGTTTGAGAACTTAATCTTCAAGAGCTGCTAGGGAGATCTGACAACCCACAATGAACCACATCCATGGAGATTTCTTCCACAAGGACATTTATATAGCGGTTGTCACTACCATGGCGAAAATGGCTATTACTGCTTGAGGTTCCGTCATCACGGTTTTCCCTGTAGAGGAATTGTCTGCTATGGTTAGCCCTCTCTAAAGGTGACCGACTCACAATAGTATACCACAAGGGGACTTAGCTTCCAGATTCAAGGTTTTGACACCTTTTCAACTTTAGCCCAATCAAAACAAATAGATTAATCCGACACACTAGACTAAGATTATCTCTTAGAGATCTATGATATCATCTTCCTGTGATCTATCAACCTCTTCGAAGAAAGGATGCCTTAATCAACAAGTCGAAGATTCATCTATCTATGAGATGCTCAAAGTATCCTCCCCACCCATAAGGAATCTGTCTTAGAGAGGATTTTCACTAGGAACCCACTCCCTCAAGATCCACGAATAGTGTTCATGGGGGCTTAATTACTATGTGTGTACAGATGTTAATTCCTGAAAGCAAATCTATCTAAAAGTAATCAAAAAGCACAAGGTGGTACACTTAACGCTTTAACTAATGTGAGGTGAGTCCAAAGATGTGGAACATTTAAACCCTCTCACAAGCCAAAATGAGTCCACAACTCAGAAATTAGTGAATTCTAAAAAGCACAAAAGGGTTGCCTTGTGGAGCCTTTAATGCTTATGTCCTGTAGACCCCTCCCCTATTTAATGTGGTGCTGAGCTTGAAACCACAAGGTGTAACGAGGGGCCGACATATTAGCGAGTCCAATAACCCAAGAGAGCTAATCAGATCTATCACTAAAGACTAAGCCTGCTAAATGAATACTAATAGAGATCACACCCTAGTATGAGTTTATGCGTGTGTTGTAAAATGGAAATACAGAAGGAAACACACAAGCTCAACATGAAAGGTGTTTGTTTTTAGATCCAAATGAAATGTTATTAGCTGATGAAGATTACCTGGTGATCCTCGCAACGTGCTTAGTAGATTTTTACCTGCCTCTGACAACTTTAGCACGCTTTTCCCATTGTTCCACAAACTGCTGCTATGCTGTTCAAAAAAATCAAAAAACATAGAAACACTAGAAACTATGAACAGTCAGCAGAAAAATAAGAAAACATGCAAATCAATGCAAAAAATTTGCCTCTGTCAGTAGAGTTTCGTGCGAAATTCTTGATAGTCTGCGCAAAGAAGTTTTACGGCCTACACGAAATCAAATTCAGCTCGCGCGAGATTAAATTTGGCTCACACAAAATTAAACTCAGCTCGTGCGAAGAAACAGGTCTCATGCAAAGTTTCGTGCGCCAAAGAACTTTCTTGCGCGATGCAGAAACAATCTTCATGCGAAGATTCTAGATCCTCGCGCAAAAATGAACAGTTTTGCGCGAAGATCCGAATCTGTATGGAACAGTACAGACATAGAACAAAAAAATAATTAAAAAAATATAGAAGAGGCCAAAAAAATTGATTTTTGGGCCCCACGGTGGGCGCCAGAAATGTATATGTGAAAATGCAGCCTATGCTAACACACACACTTCAACACGGTCCTTATTTGCGGATTCATCGCGCAATGAACATTGAATTGTTCATCCAAAATTTGCCCTACAAAGCGACCTGTTGCCTTCTATCTAAAGGGATTTTGCTTGTTAATATCCTCAGAATTGAGGTGTAGGCAACCAGACCCTCTAAGAACGAAGGATTTGACAATGGAATTAAGGTAAGAATAAGTATACAGATTAAGCTAAAAAATGAAAGATGCAATGTAATCTAAGAACAAATGAAGCAAACTAGATTAAGCATATGCATGATTAAACTAAAATGAGATTAAACTAAGAATGAAAATGTATGCAAGAAATGTAAGTAAATATGAGCATGAATTTCAACAAAAATTCAATAGAAAATCAATTCATCCTCCTAAAATGAAGAGATGAGGGTCTCTTAAATAGAGTCTCCTAGAATCCATCAACGGTTGAGATCGATTCAGATCAACGGTCAAGATTGAAGATGAGTTTCAGTCATAAAGGGAGATTCCCAAATTAAAGGGAGTTAACAGACTTAATTTGAGTAAAATAAGGAGTTAACTGTTTTAATTTGAGTAGAAAAAGGAGTTAACTGAGTTAACTCATTTTTGATCAATAGTGAACTAGAAATTCCCCTTTTTGAACTGAAGAGAGATTTTGTTGAGATATTTAATTTAATAAAATGAAATATGCTCTCATAATTACTTTTTCTATTTAATTAAATAATCTTTAATTAATTAGAGACACTTTTGTTTAATTAAATAACTTCATTTAATTAATTAGGAATGTCTTCCCATTCAATTAAATAACTTTGTTTAATTATTTAGAAGTAAGTACTCCATTTAATTAAATAATTTCTTTTAACTAATTAGAAATACCTTTCCCATTTAATTAAATAATTACATTTAATTAATTAAGATAGGCATATTTATTAAATTAAATAAATTTAATTCCATAGTACATTAGCCTTAGGATATAATTATAATTTAATTAAAGTATAAATACTTAATAATTAAATTAAATATTATTCAATAGGTTTAATGTGACTAATACGAGTAAATACTATAGGAATTAAATAATAAGTATGATGAATGCAGATTTAGGTTTTCTGCATCTGACAATGAAGTCAAGTAGCGAATAGCAGAATGAGAATTGCCTATTAGAATAGGACTTTGAAATTATCAGGAATAGACCAGAATTGGTATAATGGCAATGAGCCAATTTTGGGGTATTACACATACTTCCTTCTTTATCTTTTCTGCTCTTGACCTCCTTACTCTTTTTTCTTTATCTTTTCCTTAGCCTTTTTTCTTGTAGCACATGTTCTAGCTCTAATTGTAGGTGCAATAGGCTTTGGCTGACCTTGTTTGACAAGTTTCTTTGTCCTTTCCACTAGTTGTGCCTTTGCCTTCCCTTTCTTTTACTCTATAGGAGTAGGTGCTTCCTCGACTTCTTCTCCCTCAACATCTTCTCCCATGCCCCATGTCAATGTTAGAGGTTCTTTAGCTTGCATTTCTTCTTCCTCTTCCTCTCCAAATTTTTCTTTCAACTTCTTTACTAGCTTTTCCTTCTTCTTAATAGCTGATGCAGTTTTCAATTCTATGGCAATCTTGGACTTTGCTACTTCATAGTTTCCAAATTTTTTTGTAGTTTTGTCTACCTCTTCTTCTAGTAGAGCTATTATAGCTATTGAGGCTTCATCTACATTTACCTCATGCCCTAAGGTTCTCAACCATCTTACCCTTGGTGTGGCATCTCGTAAAAATGTGTAGTCAACATCAACAAGAAAACATATATCATTATAATGTTTCTCAACTAAAGATACTGGCATCTTGAGTCTCTCCTTCATTGAATTTTTTAAATCCTCAAAGTAACTAGTAATTAAGGATTCAAAATTTTCTCCTAGTTGCTCAATGTATTCACCAATCTGTACTACAACTGATCTGTTAATCTTCCATCCCATAGTACCAAATGAGGGGAATGTGTTTTGTACATAAAAGAATATACAAATCAATATAGAACCAAACTTGCATTGTGCACTCTTGGTTTTCCTGATTGCTCCAAGGTTCTCCATCAATTTTTGTAGTTGTAGTTATGCTGGATCATATGTATGATCTTTCTTGACAATCTTATATCCAACATCCACAACTATGTAGGGTACACTATTCAATCTACTAGATTGATAGAACTTATGTGCTATTACCCTTATAGCAAAGTTAATAAGAGGATCTATGATTGTATTTATAGTCATACCTCTTTTATTCTAGAATGCTCTAGTATTCTTTTCAATCATCTCTTTGGAATCACTTCTTAGTGTCTTAGGCCGATCTAGGGTTGGGTAGCCAATAACCATATGAATTATTCTCTTGGTAATTTTGATAGGTCCACTCTCTAGCCATAAGTAACCATCATGAATTTGGCTTAGTACTATTTGTATCCACTTCATCTTAAATACATTAGGAAAATCTAGGACTTGTGTTAAACCCTTTTTCTCAACAATCTTGAATTCTTCTTTCAAAACACCATTTTCACATAACCTGTTGTATACACCTCTGATTTCCATGTCACCAATGCTTCCTATCTTGCAATTGAATCATTTTCTCACATCTTGTACCATTATCATATTTGGTGGGATCATAGACAATGTACCAGAAGGGTCTTGTTTATAAGAGATGTTAGGAATGGTTTTAAACACGGGCTACTTAACTTCATCACTAACTAGGTGAACATTTAAAACTTCCTTCCCTTCAACATTTTTGAACTTGATGGCATTGTGTCAAACTAGGGTTTATGAAAATTTAAGACTGTGTAGCTCGGTTCTTGATAAATACCTTGTGATATCAAATGAAATGGTGATGAATCATTACACAAATCTTCTCTAATCTACTTTGAACTAGTTTTCTAAATTGCCTTCGGATTTGCTTGCTCTTTCTCAATTTTGAAATGATGAAAAATGAGCTAAAATCAATCATATACCCTTTGAAAACCTTGTATTTAATGCTGAGTGCTAACACAGTTGTAAGCTCAGCATCAACCAATTTCAAGTTCACTCAACATCCTTTTTCATTTCCATCACTCAGTAGCTACTACGAGTTCAACATCAATTACCTAGTCTAATAGCCTAACATCTTCTAGCATTCTACTTAGCACATATAGGAAACTTTTCATGCCTGACAACAACATGAAGAAAATAAAGATTTGTCTTGAAGTTCTAACAAGATCTTGCATCTTTATTCATGCTAATGTAGTCTTTTCAGTACTATCTCCTTTTAGAACTGATGCATGATATAGACTTTAAATATTAGTCCCACATATGTAATGAACCCATTTTGGAGGTCATTCATTTTTGTGCCCCTTTTTCTTTCCTCAAATAAAGCATGTATATATATATCTTTCAATTCTCAAAGAGCTACGTCTTTTAGTAAGAGAGACATCTCTTCTAACCTTGTCCAATCTTTTTATTAACAAAATATAATTACAATCTAATTATTTCTCTCTTAATTATTATGGGCTCCTTTAATGGCAGGAAACTAAGCTTTTAATCAATTCATATCTCCAGCAATAATTATGTTTTTTCTTTGTCTTGTATCAGGCTCCTCTCTCTATATGCTTTATTTATATTGACTAATCTACAAACCTTCATATTTTGTGTCTAAATCTTCATAGCTGACTTCAAAAGCTTAAGCACAAAATCATTCATTCTCTTCTTGTACATCCTTTGTCAAACTCTGCTATTGTTTCTTAGATTAGACACTTATTTATAGCCATTATGCTACGATGTTGACGAGACTAATGGGTCGATTATATGCATGGATGGTAACTCTTCATTGATTGTATTAGGTTATTTTCTTGATGGTGATTGGGTGTTTCAATGATATTGCTATGATGCTTCCTTTAATACTGAATTCATCATATGCTCTCGGCCATGATTCATACCTGGTTATTCTTGCCACTGTTTGGTGCCATGTTTCTTATCTTATTCACTAGTGAGCCACCATGCTCTAACCTGATTATAATATTTTCCTTTCCATTCTATGCTCAGTCAATGTTGTTGAGTCATCTCTTCGAGCTAGTCTCCTTTCTTCCAAAACTGAGTTGAAAGAACTCCTTTGTAGATTATATGTATTAATATGTTGTTGACGACATGTTCTGTGATCCTCATATATGCCTCTGATATATCCATTGTACTCCAATCCTCCTCCATATATATGATGTTGGGGTGGTTTCTTTAAAGACGCATCTATTCACTAAAGTGTCTCCTACTATATAGTTTAGTGAATGATAATTGATATCTATCGCTAAATATAAGATCAGTATTCCATCAATAGATAAAAGACTAGCAATTGGTATTAAGTCTAGTTATCTTTATTATATATACCAATCTTAGATATCATTATATATTTCTACAATCATGTTTATATTATTATTAATAAATTGTATTATCATTATGTATCAAATGGTATGATAAAAGTAGATTATGTATTGATTTTATATATTAATATTGTTATTCATTAAATAGTATTTTACTATTTAATCATTATTATAATCACTTTAATTATACTATACAATATTATTTTAATTATTTTATATTATGATTATTTTTGTAAAAAACATATTTATTATTATTATTATATTATATTATAATATAATAATAATATATTATAATATTATAATAATATATTATAATATAATAATAATATATTATAATATAATAATAATATATTATAATATTTAATTTCTCAAAGTAAAGTATTCTTTATCCATTTTATTATTATTTTATTATATTTATTATTAAATTATATTAGAGGACAACCCATTTAGGTACATTATTTAAAATTATTATTGGTATTTGATATCATTTATAATCAAAATATGTATTGGTTATTTAATTTATTTAACTCATTAATATTATAATCACAATATAATATTTTACATTACAATTATGCTATAATCTTATATATTGTTTTATTTTTATATTGTCAAATATATCACTATTATATAATAGATTATAATATATTTTACTTTAATATTATTATTGTTAATTATTATCATTATATAATATGTTATTTGAATATTCATATATCCTTTTAATTTGGGCTCATGACAACATACCTCTTGTTTGCCTAGTTTGATGAGGTGTGATCACCTGACCCATTAGGTGAAGTGATCCCTTCTCCATTTGATGTGCTACAAACATCTTTATTTTTCCATGTCTTATTCATCTCATCTCTGATGTGTTCAATTGATGTAGTGGCATCTTGGGTTGCCTTGTAATCCTACACTTTTGTTCATTCTGCCAGTTAGTACCGAGTTCTAGTTATTATTGAGTGCCAGTTTTCAGTTGTTACCGAGTTCTTAGTTATTGCTGAGTGATTCCTTTGGTTGCTAACTAATAATTTGGTTGCCGAGTCCTTCATGGTTGTCGAGCATTGGAGGATGCCAAGTTCGTAGTTGCTATTGAGTGATTCCTTTGGATGCTAAGTTTATGTAGATGCTGAGTGCTAGCATTTGTGAAGTCTTCATTTGCCGAGTAGTCCATGTTTGGTTCTAGTTTGGGCCGACCTTTATTGCATTTAATATTGGTATAGGTAGTTATTGTGAGCTACTTGTGGCTATGCATGCATTTAATATAAGATTTAATTTTGTGATGAGCCAACCCGTGGGAGCTTAAGTATTTAAGGAAGTCTAGGATTGAGTTTTAGAGAGATTGGTAGAACAGGGGTCGGGAGTGCAAACTTGAAGTTGGTTAGTGAATCTAGAAGTTATATTTTATAATTAGTTGTAACCTAGAAGGCCTTATAGCTAGGCATGTATGTGGATTATCTAATGAATCAATTAAACATCTTGTTCCTTTTCTCCTTGGTGCTGTTCTTTATTATTGTTTTTCCACTGTGTTGACTATTGTAGGGTGTGCCTTTGGCCCTAGTTGTATTCTTTTCTCCTTGCACTAGGTGGTATTAGAGGAGAGGTTTGTCCTTGTGGTGATTGGATCATGTAGAACCCTATGCGAATTTGGGTTGTAGGGTTGTAGATCTATGGATTTGGCCTATAACTTGTAGAGGGTTACAATCTTGTACGAACCTAATTTGTAAAGATGGTTTGAGGTAGAGGAAATGCTAATAATGTGATATTGGATACCTTGAGAAAAATTGTAGCCATATTAGATGCTATGGAGACAACCTAGAGGAGAGGAGCACACCTTAATGATGTAAGTGATGAAGAAGTAGTAGCACCAAACCCTAATCCAAAACCTGAAGAAAACCAAGATGAAGCAAGGTTGTTAAGAGTATTATCTAGAGAAAATTCAAAGCCTACTATAGAAGTTGTTCCTTATGATGGGAAATTGGACACCAATGCTGTGTTGGATTAGATCTCTAAAATGGAGAAGTTCTTTGAGTATGAAAACACTCCTGACAATAGGAAGGTGAAGATTGTAGTTAGAAGGCTAAAAGGTCATGCCTTACTATGGTGGGAGCATTTGCAAACTGATAGACAAAGGAGAGGAAAGGAGAAGATCAAAACTTGGATGAGGATGGTGAGCAAGGTAAAGAATAAATTCCTCCCTACTGATTACCAAGTTAGCTTCCTAAGAAAGATGAAAAATTTGAGACATAGAGTCATGAGTGTGAAGGAGTATATTGAGGAATTCTATAGATTGGACATCGGATCTAGACATGTGGATGATGATGTTGAGAAAATTGCAAGGTACATAAATTGATTGAGATCTAGAATTCAAGATAAAATAAGTTTTGTAAAATTGGAAAGTGTGGAAGAAGCATACCGATATGCCTTGAAAGCTAAGGAGATCTTGACAAAAAAGTAGGAACAAAGATAAAGAGGTAGAGGTGGTAGATTCCAGAGAAGTAGTGGTAGATATTATGGAGGAGATGGCAGATCTAACAATTTTGTGCAAGACAAGGGAAAATCTAAATGGAAGAATGATGACAAAGGAAAGACTAGATGGAATGGTGGTGATTCTTATCAAGGAGGTACTGGTTCTTACTGAGGAAGAGGCAATTCTTATTCTAGAGGTGGTTTTCATGGTAATTGTTTTAGATGTGTTAAAGAGGGACATATATCTTTTGATCAAGATCCTCTAAAAGTAGACAAGGTAATAGAAATGCTATGATTCAAGGAGATGATGAGGGTCCACCAAGTGGACTTGAGGCTAGTGAAAATTTGATGGTAAGAAAAATCTTATGTAATAAGGGAAGCGATGAAGAACTTGTCCTTAGAAGAAGTCTTTTCAAGACAAGATGTATGATGGCTAGAAAATGTTGCAAGGTAATCATTGACAGTGGAAGTTCTGCAAATATGACATTAGAAGAGCTAGTTACAAAGTTGTAGTCGTAGAGGTTGAAGCATCCTAAACCCTATCATGTTTCATGGATCAAAGATGAGCATAAGATATTGGTAAGTAAGCAATGTATTGTGAAGTTCAAGATTGGACATTATTTTGATGAAGTGTTGTGTGATATTATGCCTATGGATTGTTGTCATATTTTGTTGGGTAGACCTTGGCAATATGATAGATATGGTATACATGATGGAAGATTGAATCAATATACTCTTTGGGTGAATGAGAAGAAAAAAATATTTTTGCCTTTGATTGAAAGTCTAGATGAGGTCAATTGTACTACAATAAGAGTTTGCATGGTAAATGGGAAGCAATTTGAAAAAGAAGTGAAAGGGAATGAAGTTTGTTTTGCCATATTCCCTAGAGGACCAAGTTTTCGTAGTAATGGTCAAGTGATAGTAGATAGTGGTAGCCGAGTACTAGAAGAAATTACACAATTACTAAGTATAAGGAGATTGTTGCTAAGGATATTCCTAATGGTTTACTACCAGTGAGAAGCATAAGTAATTGTATGGATCTGATTCCTGGAGCTAGTTTGCCAAACAAAGCACCATATAGATTGACACCTACAGAGAATGAAGAACTTAATAGACAAGTGCATGAATATTGTAGAAAGCTTTGATTAGAGAAAGTTTGAGTCCATGTGTTGTAGTTGCTGTATTGGCACCTAAGAAGAATGGAGAATGGAGACTGAGTACTGATTCCAGAGCTATTAACAAGATCACAGTGAAATATAAGTTTCTTATGCTGAGGATGGATGAAATAATGGATTGTTTGAGTTGAGAAAAGTATTTTACCAAGATTTATTTGAAGAGTGGCTATCATCAGATTAGAATAAGAGAAGGTGATGAGTCGAAGATTTCTTCCAAGAAAAAATATGGCTGGTATGAATGGTTGGTTATGCCCTTTGGTTTGACTAATGCACCTAGTAATTTCATGAGGTTAATGAATGAAGTTCTGAAAAGATTTTTGGGTAAGTTTGTGATTGTTTATTTGGATGATATTTTGATATTCAAAAAGACCAACGAAGAACATCTTGAGCATATTAGACAAGTATTACAGAGAATGAAATAGGAGAAGTTGTTGATTAATTTGAAAAAATGTTCTTTTATGCAAGAGGAGATTGTGTATTTGGGATTTGTGATTTCAATTGATGGTTTGAAGATGGATCCTGAGAAGGTTAAAGCTATTTTGGAATGGCCTACACCTGAGAATGTGGGTGACGTAAGATCATTTCATGGTTTGGCTAGTTTTATTAGAAATTTTATAAGGAATTTTAGTTCTATTTGTAATGCCATGACTAAGACAATGAGAGGAGATAAAAAGGAATTCAAGTGGACAAATGGAGCTGATAATAATTTTGAGACTTTGAAACAAAAGGTTCTTGAGTTACCTGTATTGGCTTTACCTGATATAAATAAGGTATTTAAAGTTGAATGTGATACTAGTGGTAGTGCAATAGGATCTATATTGAGTCAAGAAGGTCAACCTATTGCTTTCTTTAGTGAGAAGTTGAATGATGCTAATAGAAAATATTCTATGTATGATCAAGAATTTTATGCTATTGTTCAAGCCTTGAAAAAGTGGAGACATTATTTGATTCTTAAGGAGTTTGTGTTGTATACTGATCATAAAGCTTTACAATACTTGGGAAGTCAACATAAATTGAATTAGAGACATATGAAGTTGGTTGAGTATTTGCAAAGTTTTACATTTGTGATTAAGCATAGGAGTGGAGTTACTAGTAGAGTTGTTGATGCATTGAGCAGAAGACATTCTTTATTGATTGAGATGAAGGTTGAAGTTCTTGGTTTTGATGAAATGAAAGAGTTGTATGATACTAACCCTAATTTTTCTAAAGCATGGAGAGAGTGTAGAGAACCAAATCTAAAAAATCACATAAGTAAGTATGATGAATATTTCATTCAAGAAGGTATGTTGTTTAAAGGTATTCAATTGTGTATTCCTAGAAGTTCTATGAGAGTCAATTTGATCAAGGAAAAGCATAGTGGTGGATTGGTTTGACATTTTGGGATTGATAAAATATTGAGTTTGCTAAAGGAGAAGTATTGCTAGCCCCAAATGTATAAGGATGTTTAGAAATTTGTAAAGAGTTGTGGAGTTTGTCAAGTTACAAAAGGAGTAAGTCAGAATACTAGTTTGTATACACCTATTATTGTTCTTGAGAAACCTTGGAGTGACATTAGTATGGATTTTGTTCTTGGATTGCCTAAAATAGTGGAGGGGTATGATTCTATATTTGTTGTGGTGGATAGATTTTCTAAAATGGCTCATTTCATACCATGTAAGAAGACATTAGATGCTTAGCATATTGCTGAAATTTTCTTCAAAGAGATTGTGAGATTGCATGGATTACCAAGAAGTATTATTTTTGATAGAGATAGTATGTTTGTTGGTTACTTTTGGAAGACTTTGTGGAAGAATATGGGTACTGAGTTGAAGTTTAGTTCTACATTCCATCCACAAATAGATGGATAGACAAAGGTTGCAAATAGAATCTTGGGTAATTTGTTGAGATGTTTTGTTGGGGATACACCAAGTAATTGGGAAGTAGTGTTAGCACAAACTAAGTTTACATATAATAATTTTGTGGATAGGAGTACATGGAAGAAATTTTTTGAGATTATTACTAGAATGCAACCTAAAGGAGTATCAAATTTGAGGGATGTTGCTAGTGAAGAAAAGAGAAGTGTTGTAGGAGAAGAATTTTTTGATTTTATGGAATGTTTGCATAAGGAAGTAAAGTTGAGGTTAGAACAAAGTAATCAAAAGTATAAGGAGAGTGCTAGCAAGTCAAGACGACATCATGTTTTTGAAGTTGGTGATGAGGTGATGGTTCATTTGAAGAAAGGAATATTTCCTATTAGAACATATAGTAAGCTAAACATGAAGAAGTTTGGACCTTATAAGATCTTGAAGAAGTTTGACAGTGGTAATGCTTATGAAGTTGAGTTACTTGATGACATGGATATATCTCCTATATTCAATGTTGCTAATTTATATAAGTGTCATGAATCAGATGATGAAGTTGTTGTATCAGATGATTGTCCTAAGAAACATATTGAAGAAGTTGAACAAATATTAGATTGGAGAGTTAGTAAGAGCACAAGAGGAAAAAAATACTATGAATATTTGGTGAAGTGGAAGAATAGACCTAGTGAAGATGCCTCATGGATTTCTCAATTTGAGTTGGATTCAACTTAGTTTGTGACATCTCATTGATTCAAGAGAATCATTTCTTCCAACCCTAGTTGTCTGATGTAGGGGCATCCCGGGTTGCCTTGTAATCCTATACTTTTGTTCATTCTGCCAGTTATTATCGAGTTCTAGTTATTACCAAGCACCAATTTTTAGTTGTTGCCAAGTTCTTAGTTACTTTTGAGTGATTCCTTTGGTTGTCGAGTGATCCTTTGGTTTTTGAGTCCTTTGTGGTTGCTGAGCATTGGAGGATGCGGAGTTTGTAGTTGCTACTGAGTGATTCCTTTGGATGCCAAGCTTGTGTAGATGCCAAGTGCCATATTTGCAAAGTCTTCATTTGTCTAGTAGTATGTGTCTAGTTATAGTTTGGGCTGACCTTTGTTGCATTTGATTTTGGTATAAGTAGTTATTATGAGTTGACTTGTGGTTGCACATGCATTTAATGTAAGATTTAATTCTATGATGGGCTGACCTATGGCTGCTCAAGTATTTAAAGAATTCTAGGATTGAGTTTTGGAGAGATTGGTAGAACAAGGGTCTAGAGTAAGAACTTGAAGTTGTTTAGTGAATTTGGAAGTTATATTTTCTAATTGGCCATAACCCATAAGGCCTTATAGTTGGGCATGTATGTAGATTATCTGATGAATCAATTAAACATCTTGTTCCTTCTCTCCTTGGTGTTGTTCTTTGTTGTTGTGTTTTTTCTTTGTTGACTCTTGCAGGGTTGATTAGATAGCTAGGTGTTCCTTTGGCCTTGGTTGTATTCTTTTCTCCTTGCACCATCAACATCTGCCTTGCCTTTACCTTTATCAAATTCACAACTTGGTGCCTACGACCTAGTTGGACAATATTTATTGATGTGACCAATCTTCAAATAGCTAAAACATGTAGTTTGGCTTAACCATCTTTTGTAATTACCACTGAAGTGTGTCCTAATACAATTCTATGGAATATGTCCATATTCTTGACAATAATGATAGATACATCTTGTATTATAATCCTAGTTATAAGAGTTGTCATTGTTCCTTACCTTTGTTTGCTTATTTTATGACCACATGGATTTGGATCTGCATTCAAAAGCTCTATGTCCATACTTCTAACAATTGTAGCAATATCCTTCAAATCTTTATGTCTGCATAGTCTTGGTTTTGCATTTATTTGCCTAATGACCTTGCTTATTCCACTTGTGACAATAAATCATGTTCTTAGGCTTGACATCCTGATTGGTTGACCTTTGTTGTTCCTTTGCTCTGCACTTTTGGATGATTCTCCTTCTTTAGTGCTTGTGTAGCCTAGTCTTGATGTATCATTCTTTGATTTAGGGAATCTCAATAATTTCTCAAAGTATTTGATGGCTTCATTTGGTTTGTTGAAACTTTTAGAAAATTATTTTTTTCTCTTTAGGTCACTTTGCAATTGTTCATTCTGAAACTTCAATGTAGTTATCTCAATATCCTTAACATTAAATTCATAGTTGGCATTCATCATTTGACTTAGAGTATCCAACTGCATGTTGGAGATCTTGGTTAGCTCTATTGACTTCTCTTCTAGTCTGTTGGCTAGAATTCTTTTGTCTTCTTCAATCATAGGTTTATCTTCCATAGCTTTCTTCTTTTGTTCAGTTACCTCACACAACAGTATAGTTTGTGATTCTAGCTCTAACTTGAGATTTTTTATTTCCTCAGCTTGAGCTCTACTCTTTTCCATTAGATCTACATCTACTGCATCGAATTCATTGGAGTCTCCATTTGCAAATAGCTTAGTAGTGTCTATCTCTTTGTATTGTGTATCATTCTCTACAATAGAAGTCTCTTTCATTCTTTTCAAGGATTTCTTTAGTTCCTCTCTTACTTCATTCAGTTGATGTAGTATGAATGTATTTCAATCTCTTGGTTCTCTATAGTCTTTCCCAACTTGTAGACTTCCATTTCAAGATCTTTCCTCAAAGTTACAAAGCTTCTCTTTTAGAGAACAAGGCTCTGATACCAATTATTGGAATTATAATAGGAAAGATAAACTCCTAAAAGCTGGGGGGTGAATCAATAGTTTAGACTTGGACCCATAAAACTTTCACCACACATCCATCTCATGCACTCAATGAGTAAGCTGAAATGACATGTAAAGCATATACATCTAAATCATGTAAATATGCAAGCATTCACATATATAACACCATATATGATTACCTAGAAACCCTCCAAGTGAGAAGGTAAAATTGGGGTGGGGATGAAACCCACAAATCTTCACTACTACAGTAATAAAGTGTATCCAATGAAGGTTACAATGTTTTGACCATAAAATATGATCTACCCTATGAAAGATCTACCTTGTTAAAGGGTTACAAATAATGTTAGGTCTCACCTTGTTAGAGGATTTCAACACCCTATTAGAAGTGTGCCTTGTTAGAGGACTTCAACTTACAACTAAGTAAGCACCCTGTTAAAGGATTTCATATAGTCTATTAGGACTACTCTGTTACGAGATTTAACTAAAATCACCAATTAAAATGTCTCCACATAGATCCTATGGTTGGAACTTTCTTTCCTAATAATAGATCACCTGTAAACAATTTCTTCTTGATCCTTGTCGATCAGATGTCTCAATGTTGTATCCTTTTCTCTATCCTCTATTCTTCTCTAATTGATTCTACAATTCAATCTCACTTCTAAGTCACCATGAATGCTCTGCATGAAAAATAATTTCTTCACTCCTTTAATTCTCACACACTCATTCATTCATCCTTTTTAGAGTTTAGGGCTTAATCCTCATTAATAAGACTTTGGTGGCTTAGGGTTAGGTATGAATCTATGGTTGAGATTCATCCATTTTTTCGCTTAATCCTTTCCATTTTCTAATTAGTTGCATGCAATTGCATAGGGAATCCAAATAGAGATTCATCCTTATCTCCAAGATATCAAAATAAAATCTTAAGTCAGCTCAAAAATGGTTTACATAGTTGTTTGTGCCATTACAAACAAATATGTCAAAACTATGTCTTTCAGCATATGAAGTCTCTGATGCTTGGCATGTATTGTTCTATATACTATGGCTCAACACCTGCATTGCTCAACATCTACTATTTACTCAGCTCCTGAATCACTTAGCATGGTCTATCTGCTTGGAACTTGAGTGACTTAGCACATGAGTGACTCAACACTCATTGCAACTCGACATGGTCTAATATATACATGTTGTGCTCAAGATGTATTACTAGTTTGGCATGAGATAAGTAAATGGCTTAAATGTGTTGACACTCACTTGTTAAAACCAATCTAAGATCAACACATGGCTTGCCTTTAGAAAGGAAAAATTTCATGTGTTTATTGAATTTCTTTATGATTATTGGACCTCTAGTTGATTTCTATAATTTAGACCTATGAAATGTCTCACTTTATTCTTCCATTCCTATATTTCCCTTACTTGAGGAAGACACATGATAAATACCTATTTTATGGTACCTACACTCAATAAAATGAGAGATATTTTCTAAATAGAAATAGACATTAATCTCTATAGGGTGTATTTACTAATACTTGACGATCCATGAGACTATGTGAGATGCTAATGAAAGGGGTTCGAGTTCTTGCATATGTAATTCAATTTTCTAATGTTAGCTAAAAAATTCATGATACATATACTTAAAATTACATTGTAGAAAATATAAACAATATGAAATCATCATATTCATTTTGTATATTTTGTATTATTTACCTTTATTTTATGTTGTTTGTAAAAGGACCCTCAACAAAAGTTGAGGCAACGATGTCTGTAGTCAATTACCTCTCTAGCAAGGGTGGTAGTATCACACAAAACATAAACATGAAATCAACACCAACAATAAATAAATATGTATCGCATCCACTATAAGCATCAAATATAAATTAAAAATATTAAAATGTACATCATGAATTGATCAAATTAAGCATTAATCACATAATTGTAAATTTCTATCAAGAAATCAATATTAAATAGCATAAGCATTGATGACATAATTGTACCATCATCTTCAAATATGTTTTATGGTGCATGATTTTCATCTTCCATGGGATCATGATCTTCAACTTCAATTTTTGCACCTCCATGTTCCTTCACTTCCAAAACCATATTCTCTAGGATGTGGTGGTCCATACCATGTATTGCCATGAGGATATCAACATATAGAAAAATGATGAACAAAAATAAACCATCATCATGATCTCATGATTAAGTGATTTTACATGTATATTAATTGTTAAAAAAATATAACACACAACTTCCTAATGGATGATATTCAAACCCCACCTTCAATGTGACCATTTTTTCTACAATATCTCTAGGTGTTTTGATTGGGAATCTTTAACTGTTTAAGACTTTACAACTTTGGGACAATAATATTTTTCATCATATTCCTTTTGAATGTTAATACACAATATAGTGACTGTCTCCCTATTTTGATCTATTTCACTATTATTATCTGATATGATCTTTCTTCATAGGAAGAAAAATTTGAGCTATGGAAACTTTGGTCAGTAACTTTCACAAACTAAGAAAAATGATGTCAAAATAAACAATTCTTCTTAGACCTACTTATATAGATATTCAAAATTTATTAATGGAGTAAATAGTAGATTCCTTTCAAGTATTAGGATACAACATGAGTTACATACAACATTGCTTTTTTGCTGATATTTTTCTAGAGACTTTATTCCTAAGACATTTAATTCAATCACCTTTTATAACAATTATCCAATTATTTTAGGAAAATTTTTGGATAATATTATTTCTAGAACTTTGACCAACCACCTAAAGCTTTCAATTGATACTCAACATTATATATAAAAGCACCTGAAAGTAATGCTAAGAAAGAAAATATACAATTTATTGTTGATTTTTCAAAATGAATAGTAGAGATATCAAATAGAAGTCTTTGTCAAGCTATTAGATGTCTAGAAGCTTGCAAAATACCTCAGTATGTTAGGAAAGGGAATACTACTATTTGTACAATTGAAGTCAACTTTACTCTCTACACAAAATGTAATCTACATGAATCAACATTTTTTTCCTATCTTAAGGTATATAATGTAAAATATATACTTGAGGATTTGATAAAATCTTAAGAAGTACATATGTTGTTCAATCTATCTTCCATGTTTTATTTTTTATTTTCATGTGACCATCTCCCCTTTTTGCATGTGTCTCTTTCATTTTCACTAAATTTTGGGTTTTTCTTGATATGGCCAAGTTCTATTTTTCCCTACCAATCTCAATTATATTGATATAGTTTTGGCTAGGGGTGATGATTGTCTTCACTTTATATCATTCTCCTTTGACATGCTAAATAAAAATATTAATATTTATAACATCTTCAACTAGGAAGGTTCACATTATAACATTAAAAGTATCAAATGTAGTGACCATAACTTCTTAATTAAATAATGAGATATGAATAAAGTATGACAATTAGAATGAATATTAACCATATAATTAATCAATTAAAATGATAGTTTAGTTGATAAAATGAGACTATAATGATGGATGATTATGACAAAGTTAAGTTTATGCACAAAATGAATTTTTGGAAAAGGTTTTAGAAACTTTCAATCAAATGTCCTTATCAATTATATCACCAAATTCCACAACCTATTCTAGAATCCTCCCTATGTGTGCATGATGTTTATGCTAACAATATTTTGAGCGTATGGAAGAATAAATTTGTAGGAAAAAAAATATATTTAAGGAAATGAAAGTACAAAAAAGTAAGTTGTAATTAGGAGCGATAATGGAAAATATATAGTAGTAGTAACAAAGGTTATCTATGACATTCATGTTGAAGAAGAGAATGCCTATGACTTCCTAGAGTTGATAGTTCAACTTTTTTTGAGCTAGATTACATTCAAAGGGGAAGGAAGAGAATAATATTGAAGGAAATATCATTACATCTCATAAAAAAAAATGTAATTAAAAATAATATGAATTGTCTAATACAATTAGTCACTACATTGTTATGCATTCAATAACCAAACATATCCTCTTTCCATTTTAAATAGTGTCAAAATATGGTTGGCTAGTTTGCAAAAATATGGCTGATTGGTTATAAATGACATGTTAGCATTAAAATATTGATTACTTGATCCAAATTTTTGTTCACCCTCATGCTGATAATTTCACTCCATGTATTGTTCTATTTCCATCTAATTGTGATATTGCTAGTTATTTTCTTTCCATTCCTTCACTTTTGGAGACTATAAGAAAGTTTCAATCTCTATCTATACAAAGGTAGAACTTGATGGTGCTAGAGGATTTTGGAATCTTCTAAGGGTGGCATAGTTACAAGGTCGGTAAACAAACCAATTTGGAAATAAATGCATGGTTTCCAAACAAACAATGTATTATTATATTCTAGACCATTTTTCTTAACATCCTATAAGGATATCCTCTGTACATTCTATCTCCTACTTGAAGCATGTTGGCAACTCCTAGATTGGTTTCCTCACTTGAACTTGCCTATCCTTTTTTGAATATTCAGCCTTGGTTCCTGACATGCTTGCCCCTCCCATCATGATCTCACTATTAGTTTCGAGTTTTAAACTTTGATTAGTGAACTCTGATTTTGAAAATCTTCATCATGACCAATTCAATAAAGTCTAAGTTAACTATAATTCATTTTATACATTCTTAATTTATACCTTATAATACTTTAATCATTTTTTTGTGCAAAAATTAGTAATCTATTTGCTTATATTTATCATTCTATTTATAACACATTCTCACTCTTGTAATTTTGAAATGAAATCTTGGTAAAATATGGAAATATAAACAAGTATTTCAATGCATACCATACTCAAATTTTGTCTTTATTTCCAACCTTATATTTTATTTTTGTGAATACATATGCCTTAAATTTGCAAAATTAATGTCTTTTGATGCTCCAAATTTTATAAAAAAGGTCACTGCGAAGTTAAAGATCATAAGGGCATGAAAAGAAACAATATATATATTCACTCCTGAATCCTAAATGAATGAATGAATCAAAAAACTACGTGGGGGCATAAGTTATAGAAAAATTTATATTAACACAATTGAGATCTTATATTGACACAATTTTTAGATGATCATATGAAATAAAATGGGCATGTGACTAGAAAGAAACCAAAAAGACATTATGGATAGATGAAGGTATGAAATGGATGATTTTGGAGTACTCAGTAAAAACACTCAACATTCAATATGTACATATCATCATTAAGATGAAATGGGTGTGTGGGATCATCTAGCCTCCCAATGCACTTGCTTCCCACTAATATGGTTGTATATAAGCTACTTATACTACATTATGTATACAAGATCCTTACTTTTCCTTTTCCCTTTCTTTCTTCTCCACTGAAAAGATCACCACAAAGACAAATCACAAGGGCACATCAATAGACAAAATATATATCCCCTCCTGAATCCTAAATGAATGAATGAATTCAAAAACTTTGTTTTACTATTTTTTCTCATATTATATTTATGTGGATGGTTCTCTACTATGCATTGTCAATTTATTCATATCAACTCAAAGAGAATCCTTTGTATAGATGTATGGGTCTGCTATTCTCTATATCAGAATCTATGTATTCCTTTGAAATGACAACATATTTATGTGTGATATAATCAATGTGATGTGGTTATAAGTGTTATGTTGTGTTCAATAGATATGAGATAATATGACACCATTTGTTAGATGACTTGGCATTCATTATTTATCTTGTGTTGTATCCTTAGTACATGGTTTTGGTGAATATCACTAGTTATGTTTTTATTGTCACTAATGAAATATAGAGTGTTGTTGGTGCTCATACCATATTTCCTCTTATTTACTATTGTAAATATAGAATTGGTTCAAGTGGTGTCTATTTTGAATGATCCCATGGTAATAGAATTGGAGTCACTTAACATATGTGTGGTTGGCTTCGGATTGTGCAATAGTCATTCTCTCTTATTGTTTTGTGACTGTTGAATCTATAATGCCATATCATCATAGACTCCTTGTGCTACCTTCAATAGTTTCATATGATTGTTGGAACTACAATTGGAATAATTTTTATGTTTTCTTTGATGTCAAACCTTGCTGGTAAGACATTTGCTAACAACATAGAGTACCATATTATTTGATTGATGAGGAGGATTTGGTAAGATAGATAATATGATGAACTAACAAAGTTGTTGAGTAAAAAGGAGTAGGTATGATAGAACTACAAAGGGAACTTGATTAGTTATTATTTGATAATATAATATCTCATTTGATCATTGTATTAAGTTGAGAAGAGATGGTTGATGCAAGTGAAGAAGTGAAGTAAAACACTAGTTTGATCAAGTAATAGGTTACTAGGTCAATGAAGAAGTTAATCATTACCAAGTAGAAGATTAAGGAACTTAAGTAATAACTAAGTGATGGTAATGACCGAACAAGATGGAGGTAAACTAAAGTAATGACTGAGCACAATAATGGATGAGAAAGATAGTGTAAGCTAAGTGAGATAGATCATTAGTGATTGAGCTACCAAGTGATGATTATGCTGAAGAATATAGTGATGACAAAGTGTCAACAAATTAACTATTTGTGAAAGAATCAAGATTTGCACCCGACACAATTAAATTTATGAATAAATCAAAATGTGTAAAAGATAAGGATCAATGAGTTGACATATTTAATGCATGAATTATGTTTGCCAAGTGATCTAAGGCAATAATTCAATGAGAAGTTTTCAAAAGTTTCAAGGAAAGAAACAAAAGGAAAAAATGATGGACATATTCAATGAATATGATCAAACCCTAAAATCTATGGTTTTGTTTAAGCAAAAAAAGATCAAGCATACCTATTTAAGGAGGAAAATGAGATGTTTTATGGTTATTGTTGGCTATTGAATTTGTGAGGAATAAGTGAAGATTAGAGTTGCAAAGAAAAAGTGAGAAGTTGGTGAAAGTGTGATTAATTTAAGTGTTTCTTATAAGCATATCAGAGATGGAGAATGTGATGAAGGCCAGTCAATGCACCATAAATGAGATGAGAGGAGATCTGAACAAGAAAAGTGAGTTGTATTTTATTAGATCAACCTAGCTGTTACTTTCTAACCATTGTGGTAGTAAAATCCTTTAATCAAGGTTGACCTAATAGTCATATTGGAAACACTTTAATTAAGGTGACATTTTGATGGAATGTTTTTGAAGACCGCTAACAAGGCCAATCCTAATAGGGTGATTAAATTATTTAAGAGGGGTACATCTAATAGTGTGTTTTGTAACCTTTGATAGGGGTGACTCTTAACTAAGCTTACTTCATAAGAGTGAAAAAGTGGTAGAATGTTACTTGAAATTTTTTCGCAAATTGGTTTCCATGTTAAATCCTAGTATCATACTTGTGTGAATTTTGTTTTCATGTGTTATGCTATTTACTATTATATGTTTATGCAATTAAACCAACACTAAAAAAAAGAGCTAAGTGTTGATATGAACAAGTTGAATTATTGATGATTTGTTCTATGGACTAAGTGTATTTATGAATTTGATTAAGTCGTTTGAAGTTGTTAAAAGTTGAATTCGTACATCTGGACTTGAGGATTACTAATTCATACACCCCAATTATATTTATCATTCTAACAATGATATAGGTCATTTTGGGTTGAAGAAATGATCTAGCATTCCTCATTACCAATGTGTAATGATGGATAATTGAGCTTATAAAAGTGACACTCCTATTATTTAATTGGAAAAAGAAAACATAATTACTCTTGGACTCTTGTGATATAATGGTTTTGATTGTCGAGTTTGTCGAAGTGAATAGAGAGCTGACTATTTGTATGTGTTGCAACTTTTTTGTGATATTGTATGCATACAAGTAAATCACTAGTTCAATATGATCAATTTGTTGGATGGTTATTTTTCCTTGAAAGAAATTGTAAGATATTTGTGCATGAATTACTTTGTGTATTGTAAGAGAGCTGTGTGTGGATTATTTTGAGTAATTTGAGCATTTTCAGAAGATTCTTCTTGCTATGTATTTGGTATATGCTTTAGATCAAAATTTTTATTGTGCATTTAATCAATGTATGTCAAGATTATTTTGTTAGATATAATCATTGTGAGAAGTATCTGCGAGATACTTATAGATTTGTATATTTAAAATACTATGTAAAAGACTTATTGATTGACTATTAAGAGTCATCAATTATAAACATAAAGATTATTATATTTATTTTTAGCATACAATAGAGGATCTATATTTTTTGGGATAGATTTTTCTCCCTCACATAAAGGGTTTTCATACGATAAGTTTCATGTCCTCTATTCTTTCGTGTTGAGAATTTTAGTTTATTGTATTCTTGCATTCTAGTTCAAAAACTTAACACCTAGGATTTCCCAATTAATTTTATCCATCAATATACCTTGTATATTATCATAATACTTAAGATCTACCACATCAAATCCATATTATTCAACCTCTTAAGTGTTTAAAAGAGGCATGCACTCTTGAATATGAATAATAGTAAGTTTGGACCAATACCCCTGTCTCATTTCAAAATCATCAAGACATTTATCCCATAAATCTTTAAGTACAAAAATATGATTATTAGTAGGATCTAACTATGATTATTTTGCACATAATTGCTAGAATAAAAAATGGGGCCTCAAAACATCATAAGTTTCCATTACATATTTACTGGTAGCTTTGGTAACATCGATCACATTCAAAGAGGAAGAACATGAGTATGTGTCCAATGAAATAGGGAAATGTATGGTAATTTTATATCACTTTGAACACATTTTATTTACTTTAAAAATAAATCTAAAAAATTCTACCATATTGATTTTATCATCTTTATACCTGAGTCATTTTTTTCAAGTTAAATCATCACAAGCACTATTAGAATTAGTAATCTTTCCTTGAGTTGTATTTATTAACTAATTGGGATAAACCAAGTTATTCATTATGTGATTTTTATCCTCTAGTACAAGTGTGAGGACATGTCACTTATTTTCCTCTTGCACATGTGTGAGGACATGTCAATTTTGTAATTCCTTTATTAAGAGAAATAGTTTATTCCTCCTTAAGAGGACCATGACACTTGGTACATACACACTTATGAATGTGGCAAGCATTCACATGATAGTTATTAAATAACTCCTCTTCTCATCTCTATATAAGAGATGATTCTCTCTCATTCTCTACACCACACACTCATTACATAGTGCTTGTAATGAGCTTATGGCTCTCTCTCTCTCTCTCTCTCTCTCTCTCTCTCTCTCTCTCTCTCTCTCTCTCTCTCGGCATTTTCCTCATTCCTATAATTCACATGGGGTTTTTTCCTTTTTTTTTCCTCTTCAAAAATATCTTTTCTCCTCTTGTTTGCAATCACTTTCAAGCTCATGAATTTATGGTATAGCTTATAGATTTATGGTAATTATTTCTTTATAAATCTCTCTTGGATTATTTCCTTTATGTCCTTTCATTTGAATATTTATTACATGGTATTAGAGCTATAATCCTTGGTTGAGTTTGTGTCAAGGTTATTGTATTGGAGACTTTTTTTGAGAGGAGAAGAGAAACTTAAGCTTCATTTCTAAGATTTTGTTGTAGTTTTTAATTTTATTTTAAATCTAAAGGTTTTTTTGTACTGATCCCCTTTGGATGGCTTCCCACCAGAGAGCTTTAGCTCGATTCTAACAAGTTTTATTTGTAGGATTATTTTTCGTTTTCTTAATTTTTTTTCTAAATCTAATATATTTTGATTGTACGTTATTTAACAAAAAATTCTAATAGTTCTTTCAAATCTATTTTTTTATATTTATATTTTTAGATCAAAATTAGTTTTTTATTTTCTGTTTTCTTACTAATTTTCGTACATTTATAATTCATTTAGTTCTTAAAATCTGATAATTCATTGTTACAAAGGAAAATTTAATATTGTAATGATTTTTTCATAGGTAAATGACAATGAGGCCCAAGATTGTGTTTAGATTAAAAAATGATCTCAATTAGGCACCAAAGGTTAGAGATGGATAGGTATCCTTGGTGTAGCCATTACATAGATATCTCAAAGTTGTTTAACCAATTTTAGCAACTTGTTTTATTTTCAAATTTATAACTTTGATCTAGATAATTCCTTATGAATATAACCTAAAAATTAAACTTGGTTACAATCAAGTTGTTAGAACAACAAGAAGTATGCTACATAATAAAAAAATTAACTTATCTCCTATTATACTTAATTTTACAATCAAATAGTATACAAGGAAAAGTTTTGAAAAATTGAAAATATGTCACTTGTTAACTTTAAACTTTCATTACATATCAAAAAATATGTTTATGTAAATTTTTTAGATGGGAGCAACAGGAGGTGAAATTTTGAATTTGGAGGTGAGCGAGAAAAACCCTGGCAATGGTGTGGGTGCTTTAGTGCAAGACTTTGCTAGTATCGAGGGGATTGCAGGCTAAGAGTTTGATGGAGAAAAGGATAGAGACCCACAGAGTGTTTGAGAGACCCTAGGAAAGGGGGAAATCATGTTACCAATAATGTCTTAGAGATTCCTCGATTAGTGGAGGTCAATCTTGGGCATGGGAATGGTTAGCAGGACCCCCTAAGATCTCAAGATGAATGAGTGTGCAATTAGCATTCGTCAATAGTTTTTAGTGTTAAACCGACTGGAAAATTGAGCTTCTTAGATATCAATGTCATTTCAAATAAGGAGAAAGGGAATTTTGTGCTCTTGGTGTTGGACAAACTTGTAGATCATAATATTTCCATTATGGCTACGATATTGGTGGGTAAGTTTATTAGATCCAAACCTAATATTGACATAGTCTGAACCTTTGCAAAAAAGAAATGGGATTTGGTGGAGAGTGTTGAAATTTCAGCTATGGAAAAAGGATTTCTATCCTTTTCCTTTTCTTGTATTGAAGATTTCTCCAAAATGTTTTGTGGAGGTTCTTCAATCATTGGTCGAGCCACCCTAATACTTTATAAGCAGTCTCCCCAACTTGATCTAAATGACTCTTTTTTTGTTCCAGTCCCAGTTTGGTAAGACTCCTTGAACTCCCTTTGGAATTATGGAATGAGGATGTCTTTAAGTCTTTTTTTGGTTGCAAGAATTGGGAGAGAATAGGAAAATCTAAATACCCACATTCACCAATTTGGCATTTGTTTGCAAAATACAAAATTAAAATTAGAACTTGTCTATCCTAATTTGACCCCAGAATGAGCATAATGATATTTCTAAAAAAAGGTGGAATAAGGATAGCTGAATCTTATTCTAGTTTTTAATAAACCCAATTTGATGGGTTGAAGGGTCTGTGACTTTGCCGCTCGATTGCATTTTTCCACTTAATGCATTTTTGGACTATTTCCTCCATTCATCAACTATTTCCTCTAGTCATTATAAGGTATAAACTAGGTCAACATTATTTAAAGTTTAATATGTGTTTTTTTTAAAAATGACAAAAAGACTAATATCAGATTTGATATCTTTTATAAACTTTGATAAAATTATCTTCACAAATAAATCTTGTGTTTAGTCTTAAAATTAAAGATCATTTAAATAATATATTAATGACCTTGACTTATTTGTATTTTTTATTTTCTTTAATATATTTTAAAATAAAATAATTTTACTTTTGATCTTATACTCAAATTTATACTTATATTTAACATTTAAATTTCTGGAAAATGCTATCAAATATTTATAATTAAAAATATTAACTTTTCATTTTTCAAATAATAATCTCACTTACAATTTAAGTAGTTGAATATGATTTTAAAATTATTTGATTTAATTTAGAGTTAAAATTATAATTTACAATATAATATGTCCTTTGAATTTCAAAGGTTGTGGTATACCTTTCAGTGTTTCACTGATAAAGTCAATTTACAAAATAAAATACATACTACTTAAAATAATTTGGCTTTTAAAAAATTAATAAAAAAGTCAATTTAACAAATAAAAAATCTTGTTTGTTTAAAATATTACCAAACAATTATTTTCTTTATAATTAATTTTTTTAATTCTAATTCTTATTTCAATTGTTGCAATGAAACACATAATATGCATCTTTCGACTCCTCTTCCAAGTTAACTAAACAAGTCCAAATGATATTCTAGAACTTATCTAAGAATGCACAAATACTAGAAGATAGCTTATTCCATCATAGATGAATGTCATTTTTGATAATTCTTGCAACGAAATGAGCCCTTAAGGGATTGTTAGTTCCTTCAGCGATCTTCTCTCTATTGACCTCATCACTACTTTGCACAAAAGACTAACTTATGCCATGATTTGGTTAGGAATTGAAAAAGATAGAAATATGCGCAAAATTATTAAAACCCATTCCAAACTAGGAAAACATATTCAAAAGGTGGACTTTGAAAGTGTGCCATTTGCTTGCTTCCACTGCAAGAAGGCATGTCATGTGGCCAAACTTTGTCCAACTTTCATTGCCAAGGAAAAGACAAGAAAGACATATAAAAATGAATAGAAAAAGAAAGACAAGCCAAAAAATATTAAGGAGAGTAAGGATATTGAGAAAAAAATATCATTTGAGGCTCTTAAAGAATGTAGGGACTCAAACAACAAAATCCCTAGGATGGAGAATGAAGTCTTGATTTAGGATAAGAAGAACAAGAATCTAGATGAAGGGGGGCCATCTAACTCCCTTTCAGATGACCTTAAGAATTTATCAATAATTCCAGATTCTATGCAATCACCTATTGAAGTAGAAGATTGAGATAATGAAGACTCTTTGGAAAGTTTCATCCTAAGGATGATCATACAAGACTCCCAACCCTACACTCTATTGGGAGAATCCGATAATGTCGTTGATGAGAACAAAGATCAAGTGGCCAGGAATATGGAGGCTATTTTTTATTAGTGCACTAGAGAGGAAAGGTCTAGTAAAGAAGGGTGGAACATGGTTAGTCATAAGGAAAAGAAAAGAAATATAGATCCTTATCTTGTTTCACATGCAATAGCTAGAAGAAAAATTAAGTTGGATGTGGGAGAAAAACCTAAAACACCAAGAAGGAAAAGGGCTAGCACTATTAGAGAAGAAGAAATATGTAAGAATATTTTAGATGGTATCCAATTAACCATGTGAGAAGTTTGTTCTTTCAAGAATAAATGAAGATTATATCATGGAAAATTCATGGCCTAAATGGGTCACACAAGTAGGATATAGTTAGGAACATGAATAGGGACCATAAACTTGATATTGTTCTGATTCAAGAGACTAAAATAACTAATGAAAAAGTGGAGTCTTTTAAAGTTGGAAAATTTTACATAGCTAGTTCTAGCTCGAAGGGAACTTTAGGTTGGCTTTCAATTCTATGGAATAACAATAGTTTCAAAGGTGATATTATTTATTCCAGTGATAATATCTTCCTGAGTAAATTTACTAACATTAGGGATGACAATAGCTAGTTTATTTTGAATGTTTATTCTCCAAACTCTAAAATATGAAGATCTTTGATTTGGGACAAAATTAGGAATCTCCTAGGAGGGTTGTAGGGGAAAGGGAATTTTATGGGGGATTTCAATACCCCTCTTAAGAGCCAAGAGAAAAAAGATGGTATGGAGATTTACCTTGATAGAGGACTAGGCCTTATGAATTTAATTAATGATTTGGCCCTTATGGACATGGACCTTCATGGTGTAGATTTCATATAGTCTAATTGAAGAGTGGGGAAGGAGTGCATACAGGTGAGATTCAATAGATCTCTTATTTCTATGAATTGGTTTGCCAATTTTTCCTATACCTTGTCCACCCTAGCAAGGATTAATTCATATCACTCTCTGATTGTTTTAATCATGGAGCAAATGGATTGAAAAAGGAACTTCCCATTTAGATTTGAAAATATGTGGATGGGACACCCCAACATCAAGGAAAAGATCAATGATCAGTGGTCTATTCATGTAGAAGGCACAACTATGTTTAAATTGGCTAAGAAAAATGTTAAGAATAATATTTTAAGGTTTGGAATATAACTGAGTTCGGAAACATTTTTGAATCTAAGGCTGTAATCATGGAAGACATATCCCAAATGCAAGTTTCTATCCAGAATAAGGGATACAATATGGATAGGTTGGAGAAAGAAAATCCTTTCTTGCTTCTTACCATGATATTATTGGAAAAGAAGAGAATTTTTGGAGACAAATGTCTAGATTTATATGGCTAAGGGGGGGTGATCACAATACAGGGTTTTTTCATCTCGCTACCATCAAGCATAGAACAACCAAAAAATCTCCAAAATCATTAAAAATGACAATACATACTTAGATGAAGATGATATCAATCAAGAAGCTAAAATATATTTTGAAGAAATCGTCACAACTGACCCATCTATCTCTTTTATTGACTAGGAAAGAATTCTGGGAAATATAAAGCCTATTATTGGGGAGACTCTTAATAAGAAGATCTGCTTGATACCTTCTAAGAATGAGGTTTAAAAAGTAGTTTTTTTAAAGGTGATAAATCTCCTAGACTTGAGGGGTTTCCCATGTGTTTTTTCAAACTTTTGAGAATATTGTCAAACATGATGTGATAAAGGCTATGCAAGAATTCTTTGGGTCTAAAAATTTGTTGAAAGAGCTTAATGCTAATTTCCTAGTTCTAATTCCTAAAGATCTCAGGGCTAAGACTATGGATAAATTCCATCCTATAAGTCTCTACAATTCCTTCTATAAGATTATTTCTAAGGTTCTCACTCTAAGAGTGCTTGAAACCTTGCCAATCTTAATCTCCCCTCAACAATCTGGGTTTACTCTTGGCAAATAAATTTTGAATTCTATTATGATGGTTCACAAAGTCATCCACTTCCTAGATGTTGCTAAGAAACAAGGATTCTTACTCAAATTGGATCTATCTAAAGCTTATGATAGGATGGACTGGGCTTTTTTGCTAAAGGTTTTAGAAGCCTTTGGTTTTAATAACAAGGTATGTAGAATCACTTCTCAATTAATTTCCTCTATTTCTATAGCTATTTTTCTGAATGGAACTCCTATTTCTTATTTTAAACTAGCTAGATGTCTGAGACAAAGAGACCCTCTCTCTTTTGTCTAGTTCATCATAGTTGCTAAATGTTTAAGGAGACTTATCTTATCAAGAATTAAATCCAATGATCTTGTGTGGGGTTAAATCTTTTTTGAATTCTAATAAATTTTTCCACCAACAAGTTGTTGATGATACTATTATAGTAGGGGCCACCACCATCAAGGGAGCTAAGAATATCAAGGCTTTTTTCAACTACTATTGTAAGGATACATGCCAACTAACCAACTAGAGTAAAATCTCATTATTTTTTTATCAATACACCTGAGGAAAGACAAAGGAGGATCATAGCTATTCTAGGGTGTAATATTAAGAACTCACCATCTACCTATTTGGGGCTATCCTTGGGTCTTAAGCCTCCATAAAAATTTTGGTATTCCCTGGTCGAAAAATTCAATAGAAAACTAGCTAGATTGAAAGGGACAACTCTAAGTCAAGTGGGAAATATACAATTGCTCAAAGTAACTCTAAAGAATCTGCCTACCTAAACTCTTAGTCTCTTCTAGATCCCCTCTAAATTTGTGGAGACTATTGGGAAGATTCAAAAAAAGATTTCTTTGGTCAAGTGCTAAAGAGAAGAAAAGATTACCATTGATATATTGGGACAAGGTTTCCTTTCCTAAGGCTTGTAGAGGCTTGGGATTGAGGAAGATTAGAGTTTTTAATTCCTCTTTACTTGCCAAGAAAGTGTTAAGACTTTACCAAAATAATGATGAATGAAGTAAAATTTTCTTTGTGAAATACCTATCTAACCATCCTTATTTACATGAATTTTGTAAGGATGAAGACATTATTAATGGGTCTTTCATCTAGAATGGTGTTTTGAAATCCTAGAAGGCAAGATGGAAACTTGGCAACAAAAAACTCTATCTAGTTCTTAGAGGATTATTGGCTTCCTTTGAGTCATTGGAAGATCAAGATGAGATCAAACACTTGAAGAAATTTTGTGTGCATAGGTTTGGGGATAGAGTTTCTAACTATTGGAGACATGGTTCTTGGGTGACATAGGGAATTCTTGAACTTTAACCCTTGGATTTTATGTTGAACTCACTTTTTCCTTTGAATAAACCTGACAATCTTATTTGGGAGGCATCACCCTTGGGGGATTTTTTGGTGCCTTTTTCTTACTAGGCCTTATCCAATTTTTCACTTCGTCCTTCTCCTTCGGCGAGAGCTTGGATATAATCCCTTAGTCCCAAGATTAATATTTTCTTTTGGATCATTCTCCAAAACAAAATTCTCACCATGGATAATCTTTATAAGAGAGGTTTTATTCATCCTAATGGATGTGTTTTCTATTTTTTAGAGGAAGAGATCATTGTATGCGTGAATATGTGGCCTCTGCTAACACACACACACTTCAACATGGTCATTGTATGCAGATCCATCCTAGAATGAACATTGGATTGTTCATCTAAAAATCAGCCTGCAAAGCAACCCATTGCCTTCTATCTAAAGGGAATTGCTTGTCAGATATCCTCAGATCCAAGGTGTTTAAGCAACCAGACCCTATAAGAATGAAGGATTTGAAATGAAATTTAAGCTATATGAATGTGCAAGTAATCTAGATGAAGTACAAGCAATTAATCTAAGAAATAAAAGACATTAAACTAAAAATGTATGCATTATTAAGCTAGATGAATCTAAACTAAGAATGCAAGATGTATGTAAACATATGAGCAAATGTGAGTATGAATTCCAACAGTAATTCGATGCAAATTTTCCAAATTCATCCTCCAAAATGAAGAGATGAGGGTCTCTTAAATAGACTTTCCTGAAATCCATCAACAGTTGAGATCAATTCGGATCAACGGTCAGGATTGAAGATGAGGTTCAGTCATAAAGGGAGATTCCCAAATTAAAGGGAGTTAACAGATTTAATTTGAGTAAAATAAGGAGTTAACTGATTTAACTCATTTTTGATCAATAGTGAACTGGAAATTTCCCTTTTTGAACTGAAGAGAGATTTTGTTGAGATATTTAATTTAATAAAATGAGATATGCTCTCATAATTACTTTTTCTATTTAATTAAATAATCTTTAATTAATTAGAGACACTTTTCTTATTTAATTAAATAACTTCATTTAATTAATTAGGAATGGCTTCCCATTTAATTAAATAACTTTTTTTAATTAATTAGAAGTAAGTACTCCATTTAATTAAATAATTTCGTTCAATTAATTAGAAATACCTTTCCCATTTAATTAAATAATTACATTTAATTAATCAAGATAGGTGTATTTATTAAATTAAATAAATTTAATTCCATAGTACATTAGCCTTAGGATATAATTTAATTTAATTAAAGTATAAATACTTAATAATTAAATTATAATTAAATCAAGTAGGTTTAATGTGACTAATATGAGTACGTACTATAGAAATTAAATAAGAAATATGATGAATGCAGATTAGGGTTTTTTGCATATGACAATTAAGTCAAGTAGCGAATAGCAGAATGAGAATTGCCTATTAGAATAAGACTTAGAAATTATCAGAAATAGACCAGAATTGGTGTAATGGAAATGAGCCAATTTTGGGGTATTACATTTTGCCCCTCTTTGAATGAATGTGCGAGCAACACGTTCAATTCAAAGATAATTAGAAAGCATGATGCAAACATGAGATTGGTTCCAAAGGTGATGATACAGAGACCAATTGATAAGCTTTTAAGGACTATCTCTAGAACATTACTTAATCCTAAGGGATCAAAGCAGAGCACTTAGATACTTAAGATTGATAGCATTTAAAAGATTCTCTCCAGAACAGAGTGTAATCTTTAAGGATCTAGACAGAACGTCTAGATACTTGAGATTGATAGCATTTAGAAGATTATCTGCAGAATAGAGCTTAACCTTCAAGGATCCAAAAATAACACCTAGATACCTGAGATTGATAGAATTTAAAAGATTATCTCCAAAATAGAGCTTAACCTTCAAGGATCTAGACAGAATGTCTAGATACTTGAAATTGATAGCATTTAGAAGATTATCTCCAGAACAGAGCTTAACCTTCAAGGATCCAGGTAGAACACCTAGATACTCAAGATTGATAAAAGATAACAAGGTCTAATCATGATTCGTAAAATCATCCCCAGAACAAGGCTTGATCCTTAGGAATCAGGGTTTAGACTGCCCCAATACCTGTCTACCGAACTCTAAGAAGAGCTGTTATAAGGTTGATCGATTTGATGAAAAGATAAGATAGATGGAAAAGATGCCAAATAAGAGGGAGCAAGATGCCTCGAGTGATGAGATGCCCCAAGTGATAAGAACATAAGATGGGAACTAGATGCCCCAAGCAATAGGTATTCAATGATGTGGTCATCCTGCCCCCTTGGTAGAGAAACCGAAAGATGACACACCAGAAATATAATTTGAAGCAGTATATCATGAGATATAGAAGAAATTTGAGATTCAATAGAATATAGAAGAGATTAGAATGATCAAAAGAAATATAAAGAGATCAGAATGATTAGAAGAAATTTGGAGGATCTGAAGAAGATTCAGGGTTGATTTGAGAAATGGAGAAGTAGGGAGAAAGTGTGGGAAAAGCTAGAAGAGGGTGGGGTTATAATTTATATCATGAAGCTACATGGATTTGATCAGGAGGTGACCAAAAGTATGGTGGGTTCCTAGAAGGATGGCAGGGTGAAGGTGAACGGGGTCTACTTTCAGATAATGGAGGAGGTGATTGCGACTATCACCAAAATCCCTATTGAGGGTTTTAAATTCTTCAAGGATAAGAAGCTCTCGGCCAATGCAGTTAGGGACTTTGTGGAGAGTGAGAAGGAACTAAAGGCACTGAGAAAGATTGACACCTACTATGTCCCCAACTCCATGAAGAAGTGGTGGAGGTATGTTTTGAGAGCTGTTATCGAGTACATCACGTTGGACCCTAGGTTTGATAGAGCTCGTACCCACCACTTTGTTATATTGAATCATTTTTGGCATAATGCTAATATTTACTTTCCATATTATCTATTAACCTCTATGAGCAAGGCGGTGGACAAATTCAAAAAGAAGCCCATCACAAACCCGGATCTGCACGAGGAGCTGCTACTACTTATCCATGAGTAGTTCAAGTCTCAGACTATAAGCATCATTCCCCCTCAGGCAGAGAATGTGGAGTTTGGTAGTTCTAGTTACTCCTTTGACTTGGATGAAATTCAGAGCCTTAGCTCCGAGGAAGGAGGGATCTCTTCTTCGGGGAAATTAGCGACTCACCAAGCTAAAAAATTTCCCTCCCCCATAACCCCTAGTAGAAAAAGCCCTAGGGATCTTGGGTAGAAGCCTCCTAAGAAGGATGAGGAGGGAGACAATGATGATGAGGAGGAGCTGGAGTCTGAGGAGGACATTAAGGAGATGCAAGAGGAAATTAAGGATGAAAGTGGAAGGAAGAAACACAAGAGGGAGAGTTTGGAGGAAGTGCACTCTTAGTTTGAGGAGGTGTCTGTGCTGTCCCTATCTCCTATCCACCTCCAAGCCCAACTTGAGGAGCAAAAAGAGGAGAATGTAGGGTATGCGAAAGGGGAAGTGTAGGTCAATCATATGAGAAAATCTTGGATAAACTTTAATGTCAAGACTTCGAAGATGGGCATCTTTAGGGAGGCCATGAATCCCCAAATCCTTGTGGAAAATCAAGAGGAACAACGGCTGGAAGAACTCATTGACCTGGCGATAGTGGCTATTTTGGATAGAGCCAGGGAGATAGGGATAAACCTCTTGAATAATGCTCATAACAGTATGACTAAATTTTTTAGATCAATCAAATGGCTTTTCCATGAGCTGGAGGAGGTCAAAGAATAGGTGAGACATATTGAGGCAACAAGGAATGGGATGGATGCTAACAAGAGGATGAATTTGGGTGATAGGCTCAGTCTGGCTGAAAGAAGGATACATAACCTGGAGAACTACAATCACAACCTTGCAAATTAGATGTTCTCTTTGTTAAGCTCTATTAACAACACCATCATCTCTCTTATGGGCTGGATCAAAGATAGAGAAATGTAGGATGATGAGGAAGGAAAAGATAGGGATGAAGCTAGAATGGAGGATGACTTTGCAAAGAACAACACCATTCCTGATCAGGACTAGGGGGACCAAAGGGCACAACAGCTGGAAGTAGAGGAGAATCAACTGGCCTTCGAGGTTGCACAGGTTATGCAAGAGCTGGAGCGAAAGAGCGAGGAATAACTCTCGCTTGTTCTTTTATTTTTCTTTGTCTTTTGGCTTTTGTTCTGGCTTTAGGCCATTGTATTACTTGTCTTTTTTCCTGGTCTTTTCTCAGAACTCTACTTTTTGGCTGGGCTTTATGCTTATTATCAGCCTCTGAACTTATACTTTTTTGGCTGGGCTTTCACACTTATTATTGACCTTATATGTTTTAACTATTGGGTTTCAGGATCCCTGTAAAACCTGTTCATCTAATAAAAAAAAATTCTCCCTTTTGCTCATTTGCATTGCATAACTCTTGATGTGGTCTTGGCATTGTACCTATGGTTGTGCCCTTTGATGGTTCAAATATGGATCATCTTTGCAATGCTTTCACCTTGACTGGAAACTTTGTTCTTGCAAAGTAAGACCTTGAGTGATTATTTTGTGTTCTATATATATATATATATGTCATGAGTATTTTGGGCCAGCAATGTGTTGGATTTCTACTTGGATATCTGAATTATGTTGTTGCATTGGAATGTGTGCTTTCTTTCTTGTATAGATATGAAAGAAAATACCTCATCCTTCTCTATTGTAGCATCAACAATAGTCTGAATATCTTCATGAACATCAAAGTGGAAAAGCTACAAAAGTTAATTGGTCATAATATCTATTATAAAATATTCAATATCTGCAACTTCTTAGAGGAAGTACATATCAAACAATTTTAGAATACAAACAAATAAAGTAGGGCATCATGAGAGCATAGCACACAATGCAAATCATCAACTACTATAAGAAAATAAGAAAAATACAGTAGGAAAATTACCAGTCCACTTTTGCCTCTTGCTTTATTAATTATTAGTTCATAAAAGCTATGTTGTTGCATTCCACAATATAAATATATTAGCATAATAAAACTAATTATTAAGTTAAACAAATACTCTAGTTGCTTACCATCACTGGTACATCAAAGAAACCAAAATGTAAGAGCCAAACTTTCTATTTTTAATCAACAGAGCATATATCACCAATAGAAGCCTTGTAGTAGATTTAACACTACAAATTTTTTGAGGATCTCACAAGTGACATTATGCTCTAGTTGATTAATATTCAATACCAAAGTGACAATTTGATTCAGTGGAACCATATTGATGGAAAAGGAAAAGCAAGCATGCTTGAGGTAGAATTAGATCCTTCTTCATATATAGTAAGTTTTTTACGAGGCAGTTCGGATCTCTCTAAAATCAGATGCAAGTTAGTGTTGAATAGCTTGTAGGAATTCAACTATTGTATCTCCTTTCTAAACCTACAAATGAGAATGCCAAAGTTGAGAATCAAATAAAACAACTATTCTACAAGAAATATTGTCAAAAAGTTATCTATATCTAGCCCCTAAAGTACTGAGGTAACAAGAAGAGGCAATGGACCTAATAATGAAAACCCAGTCACCCATGTTTGCTGCTAATGAATTCACCATAGCTTAACAAAAAAAAAGTTTCTAGTATCATGAAACCAAAAAAAACTAGACATAAAATAACTTGAACTAGGCATAACAACTATAGAATGAATCAAAAGTTAAATCATGCTTGCACATGCTTTGTTCACCAATAGAAATCTCCATAAAATATTATGCATATGCAATTATTTATAACTTGATGAAATAGATGATTTTTAGGGAAGTGGAAAGTTAGTCATGATGAAGTATGTAATACCTTAAAATAACCTTCTACAACCTTATGCACTTAAAGGCTTTATGATTTATCTCACCCAAATACTTCATAAGTCCTAATGAATCTTGTAGAAAGAAACATGAAAATTATATGATGAGATTTTGTATTCGAGCTTCTGGGTGTGATTGTGTATGATTTTTAACATCAACATTCTGCATCATACTCTATGATCCATCATCGGGATGATAATGAGAGAGCTAAGAAAAAGAATGATATGTTGCAAACCAGGCTAAGCAATAAGAGGAGAGGGAGGGGTAGGGTAGAGTTTCACAAAACTCTACCCTACCCCTCCCTCTCCTCTTATTGCTTAGCCTGGTTTGCAACATATCATTCTTTTTCTTAGCTCTCTCATTATCATCCCGATGATGGATCATAGAGTATGATGCAGAATGTTGATGTTAAAAATCATACACAATCACACCCAGAAGTTCAAATATAGAATTTTATGGATTGTGGAAATTTTCTACAATTAATATGATGATGTTCTTATGGAGTGAATTCAAACTCCATCTCATATTCTTACAATTGTCGAACACTTACATCTCTTGACAATAGAAGAGAGATGTAACTCTCCACATCGTACCTCTTCAATCATTAATTGGTTTCTTATGCCATGTATGCTTCTTCATGTTATAATCGATTATGATATTCTAATTTATTGACTTTACTTAGTGAATGTAAGGGTAATTATGAATGCATATGTATAATGCATGAAATATGGGAATTATGTGTGATATGTCTAATGATGTGAGACGAATGAATGATGGAATTTAATTATAAGTTGGTGGGGGATATGCAATACATATGAAATATGGA
Source organism: Cupressus sempervirens (assembly GCA_028749045.1). Classification (NCBI taxonomy): domain Eukaryota; kingdom Viridiplantae; phylum Streptophyta; class Pinopsida; order Cupressales; family Cupressaceae; genus Cupressus; species Cupressus sempervirens. The sequence continues at coordinate 381,885,544 of CM053788.1, read as the reverse complement.
GATCATCAACAAGTAGTGGTAATGATGGTTATATAATGCAATGTGGATTATGATGCATAAAGAGATGTATGGATGTCGTGAAACATGTGAAATAGAATGAATATGAATGCAATTTTATAATTTCTTATTCAATCATCAATACTAGTTACATGATGATGGGTGTTTCTATTTGGCCATCATGTCACCGGTCTTCCATGAAGTTAGCATGTTTGTGGTTAGAGAGATCAAAGGATTGCTAGCTTTTATTAGTTCATTTATGAAGATTCATTATTATAAAGGCACTTTTATGATATTTAATGTTATAAAATGGGGTTGTGAAGAAGAAGCTAAGTTCCAAAGTGTGAAGAAGAAGCTAAGTGCCAAAGTACATTATAAATGTGACCCATTTGATGAGAAAAGGATCAAATTGTCTATCTTTTTTTGTTGCTTCTTCTGAGGGGTTCTTAGTTTGTGATAATTAAATCCATCACTAAAGTATAATGGATTTATACAGATTCTTGGGGTCTTCTCAAACTGTATTTACTGTGAGAAGAGGATTCAATTGTGCTATTTTTGATTCCATTGCAAAGATATAGTGGAATTGGTATTTTCATTTTTGGAAATATATTTAATATCTTCCATTACTGTTTCTACTATTGTCAAAAAGACAATGAGTGCTGGGAATTATTAGCATTTTACATCTGTACACTAGATATTATTATCACTATGGTTTGGAATTAGTTGTCTTGATATAGCATGAGTGACTTTTTAGTTATAGCCACACCTATCCCTATTTGGACAATTCTCCCATTAAGAATAGCTGCCAATCTTCCCTATCTTTTGGTGTAGAAATCCCTACACTTTTAGGTGGTAATTCTAATCCTTTTGGGTGCTACTATTTTCATACTTCACCGCACCTCAGCAGGTAGATGTTCTTGGATAGCATGGGAGTAGATGGAGGCTTTACCAAGCTGTGAATAACAGTGTCTAGATTGGGCTTTAAATCTGCCGTTGGTTGTGATAGTTGACAGTTACTGGGGGGCTACCAAGGTTGCTAGTTGGTGCTACAATTTATAATCACTGGGCAATTGAATACCCCTATGATTTCTTGTATTTTGCACACATACTAGGACATGCGGATTAGAAAACATACCTTCAATTATCTATTTCCCAGGTCTTTAGCCCTGGAATGCCATTAGTTTGGAATTCAAGTGTATGTCTCTGCTACAAGTCAACCATCTGAAGTAGAGTTACAGGTTCTATTACTAGTACTTGTGTATTTCACCAATTGCATTAATAATAATTTGTTAGTTTAGTGGCTAGGTGGAATTGTTAAATTTAGAATTTCATTTCTATTTCCCCCTTTGAATGCATTTATTTTTCTAAAAACATGAGAGCAAAGTTTCAATTATAAGTTTTGATGATAGACATAATCAGCTATGAATATTCTTGCAAAGTCTTTGACAAAATGTCAAACAAATGAATTGTAAAGGAATTGGTGCTTGTCAAGGTTATAACTGGTCGAGGTTTTTACAACAATATTACTTGAACTATTAAATCTACATTTGACATCATTCCATCATGTTCCACACCTCTAGACTTAGTTTAATTACTAACTCATAAACAAAATGATTGTCTTGGATCTCAATTAAAAAAACTGTTAAATTTCAATGAAAATGGATAACTCCAAATTCTACTTGTTTCTTAGAATTTCAAAAGTAATTCTAGAGTTCTATATTAAAATTTAGATAAAATTGCCTACAAAGAAGTTGATTAATCACCTCAATCACAAGATTGTCACACCACTAAATAGTTAGATTCAGTCCATTTGCAGTGGTATACCTAGATGAAATTAAAGAACAAAGCATAAGGCTTGTAAATAGATTGTCTTCTATGGACTTCTGGGGAATAGAAAAGATTGGTGCAACAACGTGATCATTCTGCATATAATACTTAAGGCTATCAAAAATTGAAGCTCAATGAAGCCACACAAAATTTTTGTATATAGGCTCATATAAATCAATGTAATAGCTTCAATAAGAATAAAATTATGCATGAATGTAATAGTAACATGTGCCATAAGATGTCCAAAAATATAAAGTCAGACCAGTTGATGGTTCAATCAGAACTTGTAATCTAGATAATGGAATACAAACTTTAGCTGACAAGGAAACTAGCATATAGTCCAAAGTCAACACCAATTTTATCTTTAGGTGTCATTTCATATCATTTCACATGAATTAAGGAGAGTTCTCATTACTAATAAAGAAAATTACTAATTCAAGTTTTGTGTAGAACAACGTATATCAAAATTGTGGAAAAAAACTTGTAAAAAGGAAAAAGCAAAGTAATCCAATTGATGAAAAATAAAATTAATACCCTTAATTTAATCCAAGATGCTTGTTATTTTATTTTTAGTTTAAACTCGTGAATTGAAAAAAACCTTATATCTGACAAAAACATATGAGAATCATTAGCTAAGTCACCAAGTTGCAAGGAAAATTCCCACCTGTGAAAGCTACCATATACATTGATAAAGGCTTAGATTAGGCCTTTAAGTATTACTAAAAAATAAAACTGTTAGGTTTTACATATGGTTGAGATCACTCTTATTGGGGTTTCCTTGATTTTCAAACTTACTATGCCCCTTCCTTCCTCACCAATTGTGATCATTTCTTGTCAACTTTCCTTGTTGCAATCCTATTGTCTCAATGTTATGGCTTTAACCTACTCACACATTGTGATGCTCTCATTGCTTTCATCTTTTTAAATGATGTCTAGCTCTATGTTAATGATGCCTCAAAGACCAAAAGAGGTTTAAGGGACAATGGCTCTACTCTAGTGAGAATATGGAGTAAGAGGATGACTCTAAATGTCTAGGGAAGCCATTCTTATAGTTTAACAAGGATACTTATCTGTCATTTCCCTCACCTTAGTGCTTTTTCAGGCTCCCCTAGATGGTTGAGATCATAGTAACAATATTCAACATGAGTCAAGCAAATGGTCTGAGTCAGCGAGTCAAGTTACCTCAGCCAGTTCAAAATGACCGTGACCTTGGCTCGGTAGGTCAACTGAGCTGACTTGACCGACTCATCTGACTAGGCTAATTTTTAATTTTTTTCCCTTTATAGTTACATAATTGATGTATGTTATGCATGTGATCAAATTACCTTATATTTTATGATGTTATTGTGTGTTTAATATTTATTCAATAATGGGTGCATTTAATTAATTTAAATCCAAAAAGATCTCTAAATTTCAAGGGTTTTATTACTTTGCCAAGTCATTGTCAAGTTCGAGCCAGGTCATGAGTCAAGTTACCCTTGCTGACTCAGAGCCAGGTCTGAGTCTTGTTACTTTGGTTGAGATCAATCCTATTGGGGTTTCCTTGATTTTAAAACTTACCTATGCCCCTCCTTGCCCACCAATTGTAATCATTTCTTATCAACTTTCCTTATTGCAATCCTATTGTTTCTGTGTTATGGCTTTAACCTACTTACACATCTTGTAGTCCATCTTGTTGCACTCATTGGTATCATATTTTAAAATGATGTCTAGCTCTATTTTGCTGATGGCTCAAAGACCAAAAGAGGTTTTGGGGACAATGGCTCAATTCTAGTGAGATCACAAAGTAAGAGGAAGACTCTAAATGACTAGGTCAACCATTCTTATAGCTTAACAAGGATAATTATATGTGGTTTCCTCGACCTCAGTGCTTTTTCAGGCTCCCTTTGATGGTTGAGATAAATCCTATTGGGGTTTCCTTGATTTTCAAACTTACCTATTGTCTTCATGTTATGGATTTAACTGACTCACACATCCTCCTATAGTCATTGCTTTCATCTTTTTAAATGATGTCTAGCTCTATGTTGCTTATTGCTCAAAGATGAAAAGAGGTTTTGATGACAATGGCTCTATTCTAGTGAGATCATGGAGTGAGAGGAAGAATCTACATGACTAGGTGAGCCAATCTTATAGTTTTTGTGGTTTCCCTTGCCTCCGTGCTTTGTCAGGTCTCCCCCTATTTCTTTTAAGAGTTTCCCTCCAAATTTTTATTCATACTTTTCTTTGTGTGATACCTGTAAAGGACTTATCACCTCTAATTTCTAGTTTTTCATGGTGGATTAAATCTCTCTTCATTTTGTCAAGGACTCTGCCTCTAATCATTCTAGAAAACACACTCTTCAAATTTTGTTGTAAGTTTTAAAACTATCACTAAATAGCATGCCAATGATTATTTCATTAATTCTAACAAAAAATATTACCTAGAAACTAAGAAGCAATTTGAAAGTTTTCTTGAGAAGTAGAAACATCTTGCCACATACTATAGCCAAGAACAAATTTCCTAAATATAAGAAGGCTGAAGGTAGTGCCACACCTTCAAGACTCTTATTGCCCTTGAAATTGCTCTCACTTTCCTATCTATGATGGATCTACAACGCCATAACTGGGCATTTTTTTTCTTTTTAATAAATGGTATTGTGGTCACATTATTACATGCCTTGATCATAGGCAGTATGTTGGAGACTTTATTTTGGATGGAACCAAAAAGAGACTATTACTGATAATTTGGAAAGAGAACATAAGAAAAGGTGGAAATATTAGGGTTCAAGGGTTGGAAAGACCAAGCGAGTTATATCATAGGTTAGGGTATTGGGAGTCAAGCAACAAGCATGCTGGTCAGGTCAAGTCCAAAAGTTTGACATAAAGAAATGAAAGAGTGGGGGACTCATGGAAAGTATGTAGTGGTATATTATGAGATTACCTTAGAATTTTCCCACAATTATAATTATTAATGCTATAGGTTGTCTAGAAAGAGAAATTAGGAACTGGTCTATTACAGGTCTCATCTTTTGTTCATATGTTTTGTTTACAAGAATACTCATGTAGCTTATCCAGAAGTCTCTTTATTGCATTTGAAATTAAAATTAAAATAAAGTATAAGTTGACTCCCTAGAAAATCAACTACTAACCCAATGGATTAATTGATATGATCCAAGAGGCTGAAATATTACAATTTCCCTTTGTTACAATATGGAAAAAACAAAGCGAACCATATGGATGAGGTGTCACTTTCTGCCACATCTTAAATTTTAATTGTGTTATTAGAAAGAGTTTTTCTCTCTATAGGTTACTTCTAGATAGTCTCAAAAAGAAACAAAAATGAAAAAATAAAGTTAGTTGGGCCCACCCCTCCCAAATGGATTTCTCACTTTTAATCAATAATGGGTTAAAAATGTGTTGAATCCATAATGTTTGAACATTTCTCTATTCTCACAATCTTTAACCATTTTAAAGATTTTCATATTTTAATTCATTATTGCACAATTGGGGTTTTTAAGCATTTATATGTCTCTATTTGAAAGCCTTTACATCTCTTATGATTGGCTTATCCATTTTGAACCATGCGCTCCTAATTTGAGAGGATTTTTAACCCTAAAAACTTGCTTTGTCAAATGAAATGCTTCCCACTATTTTTTACTTGGGTACAATCTAGCTTTTGTTGGTAGTTGTATCTTTAAGCAAAGCTATCAAAGTTATAAGTTCTCATTGCTTAAGGTGTTAACCAATTGGAATTAATGCTCCTTCTATGCTGTAAAGGTGTTCTTTGTACTTGGAGATTCCTCAAGTTTCTATGGCAAAAGAAGACAAACTAGTTTGATTCTCACTAAAATTTCCAGCCCTTCATGTTGCTGAATTTTATTCATCAATAATCTTCTTATTTCTTTCCGTATACAACATCAAACTGATTATTACACAAATAGACAAAATAAGTTCCTGGAAGGTTGCAGTGCAATATTCGGTTTTGAATGCATGCCAAATTTTTTGTTCCATTTTTGAACACTTATCTTGAAACAAGTTACCAATACTTTATACTACTACAATTTGTCCATATTTATATTGCTTAAAAGAAGTTGAACTCTTCAATTCATATCCATCCTTTTCCATACTACCCTCCATAATTTTCCCAGGAATCATAAATCATATCTGAAACAATTGCTTTAACATTTAGCACATTTTTCTTGATCAATCTACTACCACCTAAGTCAAGGTTCTTCTTTGTAACCATTATGGGTTAGATTACACTGAAATTGGGGAAAATCACAAGTAAATTTGAACATTAGAACATGCAATTTTTACTATTAAAAAAATAAAATGTGAAGGTATGTTCAAAGAAATATATAGTCAGATATGGATTTATAATTTGCATATTAATCTATAAACATTAACAAAATTTCAGACATTAATAGGAGCCCAAGTTATAATAGTAAAATTAATTTTTCAAGAAGTAATTCTGTTAAAAATTTGAAAATAAGTCTTCCGAAAAATGAGGTATGCCCTATTTGTTATATCAAAATGGTTCAAGATCATCATAGATCACTTGGTCAATCTGATCATCACTTGATTCATCATAATCAAATATAAAATTATCATTATCTTCTAAGTCCTTTACAATCAAAGGAAAATCATTTCAATTTAGACTTGCCTGTATGAATAGTGTTGGGATCTTCACACATGTTATAATTTCCCTAGAACTTGCTTTGCTATAGAATTCCTCTATTGTGTCAAAACCATGAGAAACTCTTGATATTGCCATTTGGAACTCCTTTATAGAAGTTTCCATCAAAGCACTTGCTACATTAAATCCTTATCTCCTCCCTTGGAATAGAGCCTATGATCAAAGAGCATATTAGGCTCCCACATAATAGAAAATAGATCTCCTATTCAAAACAAGAAAAAAGATAATTTTAACAACTGAAATATACAACAAGTTTAATGGCCATTCCAAACTTTCATTCGATATAAAATATGAATATGAGGAAGGCTACCTCAACTTTTTCTAATAGAAACATTTCTAGTCTAGAAATAAAATTGACTCCTTTACATAATGGACATGATAAGTCTACAATAAATTCTAACCTAATTAGAATGGAGGATATTTTTTAGTCCCTCTATGAGTTCCTTATCAAGAGCTGAATGATGAAAGGATGATCTTGTTGCTTCATCTAGGTCAAATGGATTCCCGATACATACAACTATTGTTAGAGGAGTCATCTCAAAAGTTTCCCCAATATGTTTGGCTAACATATTTGTTCCATATCCCCAACCTACACCCATCAAGGTAGTCCATGGCCTTAACCTATTGATGAATTGTGTAGTGGCACAAATATCATCACTATCTGTAGCTGTAAATAACCTAAATAGCCAAGGAAATAATATATGTGCCCTATCTCAGAGTTAAAAACCACACCCAATAGAGTAAAAACCATGCCCACCACAAAGCTTCATGAACTTCAAATGGCCAGAGTAAAAACCATGCCCTGAACTTCAATTGACCGTTGGGAAAACCCTTGACTCTCCTGACAACAATTATAGCTCTCATGCATGTGTGTTAAAGGAAACAATGAAATAGGCTAAAATTGCCCATTTTACATGTTAAGCTTGTGTTGGTCAAAATTTTGACCAAAATGGGCATGGATTTAAAAAAAACCATATTTTTCCTTTCCATATTCTGACCAATCTAAAACATTTTAATAGATGGTTGAAAATTTTGGTCTAAAAATGGGGTCAAATGTACTAGTGTGCAAGGGAGTAGATACAAAGAAAGGAACTAAAACTATGACCATTGATGATTATCACAAAAGTGGAGAAAGTTCAAGTGTACCAAGTCTGCAAGGCAATGTCACCAGTATATGCTGATACCTTTGATACTCTAGAGGCTAAGAAAGCAAGGATCATAGGTATATAGGTAGAAACTAAGGTAAAAGACACAAGTGTAAATAGTCAAACTATTTCATCACCTCGTATTAAGGAAAACAAAGAGATAAGTAGAGCTAAATCAAGTGCAACCATTGTTGTCTCAAGCACTAATGCACCAACATGACCGAGTGGTGAAACTCCTCACCAAATCCCAAAGTAGTGCCAAGAAACAACACTCCTTCATTGAGTAAAATACAAGAAATAAAAGATATCTCACTAGATATTGAAGTAAGTCTAGATGTGTTGAAAACAATTGTTCAATTGTATATTAACTTTTATGTTACACAAAATATCAAGTCTTTACTAGTCAATGTCTGTTGAGCTCACTTGGGTGATGAAGAAAATTTCTAGTATCTTTTGAGCATTCTAGAGTAAACCAAGTTTAGAGACAATATGTGTTGAGTTCACTCGAGCCCCAAAGAATGTTTGTAGGAAGAAAATGTATACCAAGTTCACTTGGGCACCAAAGTGAAGTTGGCATGGAACTAGTGCTAACATGACTCACTTGATTACCAAAGGAATTAATTTTAGGATGTAGTGTTAACCAAGTTCACATGGTTAATAAAGGAAGTCTAAAGAAAGTCTTTTCTGAGTTAGTGTTGATCGAGTTGGGTTGGCTAACGAAGGATTTTCTTGAATTAATATATTTAGTTTGATGAATTTATTTGTTAAGTCTAACCAACTTAAGGGATGAATATTTAATATTTGTAAGTGTATTCAAGCCAAATTGACAAGGGAAAAGATATAAGTATAAGGTCAAGTTGTGGGATTGAACATGAGAAGCATGTGATTAAAAAGATAAACCAAGGAAGTGAATTAAAAGGATAGCAGAGTATCCTGAGTTGACCAAGCTACAAAGTTTTATCTAATCAAGGAGGATCAAGTATTCAAGCCAAAACAAAGATCTTAAATCAGCAATGAAGTTGAATCAACAATCAGGTCATATCATTGTTACTCTCTAATAATTGTAGCAGTGTATTATATTTGTTAACAAAGTTAGCTTAACAACTATTAGCCAAATCCTCTAACAAGGTGGCATTTATAGATTGAAATGTCTAAAGACCTCTAACAAGGCAACTCCTAACATGGTGATTAAATATTTTAATAGGGTCACACCTAATAGTGTGTTTTATAACCTTTAATAGGGTTGGCTCCTAATAGGGCTCACTTCAAAAGAGTGAAAAATAATAACTAGTTGCAATTGGTGATTTTTTCCCAAATTGGGTTTTCATGTTAAATCCTAGTGTCATATGTGCTCATGTTATTTGTTTTATGTTTCTGCAACTAAGTTAATTATGGTTAATCACATTAAACATTTAAAGAAGTAATATTTTAGTGCTTACTAAGTTACAATAATTCTTAGTTTTTACCAAGTGATTTAGTGCTAACCAAGTTACAACAATATCTTTAGTTTCAATAGAGTTTATTTTTTTAGTAACTAATTCAACCCTCCCCTCTGATGCAGGAGCATCCTGGGTGTAAGAGCAATCTTGCATCACCCAAAAATATTTTCATTTTAGTCTTTTCTATTTTAATAAGGACTAGTAGATAGGGTGGTTATTATTTATGGGAACTCACTATTTTTAGTAAGTTTTTCATATGAGCTTGGAATGTTCTCATTTTCTATAGGAAGGTTCATTTTAGAGTTATAACCTTACCATAAAAATCTTATTGCTCTAGCTTAAGTATTAGAGAATTGATTGCAGATTTTTGGTGGAAAAATTTGTAGAAAAATCTTTCGGCTCACTATTGGAGGACTTAGAGTGCCCAGATGAGGTCCGAAAACTTGATGTCAGGGTGCTTGCACAATTTTGAGCATGTAGATTAGGACTTGGCATTTCTGAAAAGTGGTTATAATAGCCAATCAGAGTTTGAGATTTATGGCCTTAAGAAGTTGGGCTACCAAAATTTCTAAAATAATTTGTCAAACATGTATTTAGCTAACTCTATATGTATTGTTAGGGCCTACGAGCCCTAGGTATTAAGTTTGAGCATCTAGAACCTTCCTAGGTGGCATAAAATTGACTAATTAAGAAAGGCCCAAACATTGTCTAAAACAACTCTAGGTGATAGTTTGCAGCTTGTCTTGTAGATTATTGTAATGTAGGTGTCCATTTGGGTTAGCATATTGTACTTGTGAATTCTATAATTCTACATTTGTGGTGCAAATAAGAAGTCCATATTTTGTTGTTTCTTTATTTCTATTATGGTTATGGTATTAAAGGGAGCACCCTTCATCAAGTGGTATCAGAGCATGCATTCTTGAGTGTGTGGACAAATCATTGATTGTGAGCTAACTTGCACCAAGACCATCATTTGGGCTAAGCTTGTAGACAAATTATTGATTGTGAGGCAGTTTGCAGTAGGGTTTTAGAAAAAGTGCAAAAATGCCTCCACATAGAGAGCATAGTGGAAGAGATGTAGGTGTTACACCTGAGGGTTTTTGAGCCCTCCAAAGATAGATGCAAGCATTGGAAGAAAAAATGTAGATGAATGAATCTTCCAATAAGAGATGAAAGTGAGGATAAGGATGAGGTAGAACAAAATGCTGAAGTAAAGGTAGTTCTAAAACTAGAGGAAGTGAGGCTGTTTAGGCCCATCTCTAAGATTGGAAAGAGACCTAAGTTTGAGTTTCTCACATTTTTGGGAAATCTTAACCCAGAGGAGCTGATCGATTAGATCAATAAACTAGAGGAGTAATTTGAATATAAAGATATTAAGGACCCTGATAGGGTCAAGTTTGTGAAGGTGAAACTGAAGGGACATGTGAAGATCTGGTGGTACGAGGTTTAGTTGGAGTGAAATAGAAAGGGAAAGGAAAAAATCACCAGATGGGATCAAATGATGGCTAAATTGAAGAAACAATTCATTCGCATAGATTATGAGCTTGATCTATTGAAGAAGATGTAAGGGTTGAAGCAAGTAGGAAAAAATGTTCAAGAGTATACTGAAGAGTTCTACTAGGTTCTCATTCAAACTAGCTATGTAGAAGGTGATAAGGAGAAAGTCACCCATTATCTTAATGGGTTAAGGCCAAGAATTTAGGATGAGCTAAGTCTAGTTCAAATGAATAGGATTGAGGAGGCATACCAACTTGCCTTAAAAGTTGAGGAGAAATTGATTAAGAAGTTTGACAACAAGAATAGGGGAAGAGGTCATAGTGGAAGATCTAGTGGATGACCTTATGGTGGTCGTAATGATGACCAAAATAACAAAGATGAGGTTGGACATAGTATTGAGAATCGAAGGGTAAACAATTCCAATCATTTCCATGATCAAAACAATAGAGATTAGAGATGAAGAGGCAAAGGAAAAGGATTTGGAAGAGGAGGCTTTCGTGGGAAATATTTTCATTACAGAGAAGAAGGGAATAGAAAATTTGAATGTACCCAGCACCAAGGAAGAATTGATTGAAGAATAGAAGGCCAAGCCAAAATTGTACATGTTGATGAAGATGCTAGATCCTCACACTTTGAAGATTCTGAAAGAGGAGAAGTCCTAGTTAATAGAAGAGTCCTACTGAGTGGTGAGAACAAACCTAATCAAAGAAGGAGCTTATTTCGCACAAGGTGAAAATGTGAAGATAAGTGTTGTGATGTGATCATTTATGGTGGAAGTACTAATAATATGGTATTAGAAACAATGGTCACCAAGTTAAAGCTGAAGAGACAGAAATAGAAACACCTGCATCCATACTGTATTGCTTGGGTGCAAGATGACCAATAGGTCATGGTCAATGAGTAGTGTTCAATGAAGTTCAAGATTGGAAGCTAGTAGGATGAGGTACTTTGTGATATCATACCTATGGACATATGTCATATGTTGTTGGGTAGACCATGGCAGTTTGATAAGCATGTTGTACATGATGGGTGAGAAAATACCTACACTCTAACCAAGGATGGAGTGAAACACAAGTTGAAGCTATTGAAGGAGAAAGAATAAAAGGTATGTAGTGCTACTAGAATATGTTTTTTTGATGGAAAAGAGTTTCTCAAAGGTATGAAGCATGAGCACATGTGTTTTACTATAATTCCTAAAGATAGTAAAGAAGAAGTAGAAGAGGTACCTACAGAAGTTGCAGACATGTTGGAAGAGTTTTTTGATATTGTGTTAGATAATGTACCTGATGGATTGCCCCCAATGAGGAAGATCAATCACTAGATAGATTTAGTTCCAAGACCTAGTTTTCCAAACAAGGCAGTGCATAGAATGACACCACATAAAGTGAAGAATTGAATAGACAAGTTCATGAGTTACTTCAGAAGGGGTTAATTCAAGAGAGTCTAAGTCCATGTGTTGTACTAGCCATATTAGCACCAAGGAAGAATGGAGAATGGAGGATGTACAAATATTCTCATGCTATCAACAAGATCACAATCAAGTACAAATTTTCATTACCAAGGATGGATGATATTATGGATTGTTTGAGTGGGGCTGAGTATTTCACAAGGATAGATCTAAAGAGTGGGTACCATCACATTCGTATCAGAGAAGGTGATGAGTGGAAGACTACTTTCAAGACAAGGGAAGGACTGTACGAGTAGTTAATCATGCCTTTTGGGTTAACGAATGCACTGAGTACTTTCATGTGGCTCATGAACAAGGTACTAAAGGAGTTTGGGTAAGTTTTTCTTTGTTTACATAGATGATATATTGATTTTTAGTAAGATATTAGAGGAGCATTTGATTCGTATTTGCAAGGCATTTGATAAGTTGAGGGAAGAAAAGTTGTTGATAAACTTGAAGAAGTGTAGTTTTCTAAAGGAGTTGGTGTACTTGGGATTTGTAATCTCAACAGAAGGTTTAAAAATAAACCTAGAGAGAGTGAAGGTTATCTTTGAATGGCCTACTCCAAGGAGTGTGATTGTGGTAAGATCTTTTCATGGGCTGGCTAGTTTTCACATAAAGTTCATAAGAGGTTTTAACAGTATCTATAATTCCATAACTAAAACAATTAGAGGGGATAGGAAAGAATTTAAGTAGACTGTAGGAGTAGATAAGAATTTTAATCTATTGAAACAAAAAATTATTGAGCAACCTGTTTTAGCACTTCTAGATTTTAACAAGGTGTTTCAAGTAGATTGTGGTGCTAGTGGTACTGCAATAGGAACTATTTTGAGCCAAGAAGGTAGACCCATTGCTTATTTTAGTGAGAAATAGAATGATGTAAAAAGAAAATATTCTATTTATGATGAAGAATTTTATGCTATAGTTCAAGAATTGAAGAAGTGGATACACTATTTTCTTCCTAAGGAGTTTGTTTTGTATATTGATCATCAACCTTTGCAATATTTGAATAGTCAAGGAAAATTGAACCAAAGGCATTTGAAGTGGGTTGAGTTTTTGAAGAGTTAGACATTTTTTTTGAAACACAGGAGTGGAAAATCTAATAGAGTTGTAGATGCTCTTAGTAGAAGACAAATTTTGCTAACATAAATATAGATAGAGGTGGTTGGATTCAAGGAACTCAATACTTTGTATCTAGATGATCCTAATTTTGGTGAAGCGTGGAAGACTTGTATAGAAATTATTACATTTGATAGGAAAAAGTGGTTGAATTTTATGATCTAGGATAGTATGTTGTTCAAAGGAAGCCGATTGTGCATTCCTGGAAGTCTAATGAGAGAGAATCTCATCAAGGAGAAGCATAGTGGAGAATTGATTGAACATTTTGACAGAGATAAAACCATTGCTTTGGTTGCTGAGAATTATTATTAGCCATAGTTGCAACAAGATGTGAAGAAGTTTGTATAGAGTTGTAAAGTATGTCAGATGGCAAAGGGAGTAAAGAAAAATACAGGGTTGTATCAACCATTACCTATACCAGAGAAGTCATGAGAGGATATCAATATGGATTTTATTCTTGGATTACCGAGTTCACAACATTGACATGATTTTATTTTTGTGGTGGTTGATAGGTTTTCAAAGATGGCACATTTTATTCCTTGCAAGAAGACTAGTGATGTTGTTCATGTAGCAAAATTGTTTTTTAGAGAAGTGGTGAGACTACATGGTTTGCCAAAGAGTATAGTTTCAGATCAAGATACCAAATTTGTTAGGTATTTCTGGTGTATATTGTGAAAGAAGTAGAAGATAGATTTGAAGTTCAGTTCATCACATCATCCATAGACTAATGGACAAACAGAAGTTGTGAACCATAGTTTAGAAAACTTACTGAGATGTTTGGTTGGAGACAAGCCAAAAGGATGATATATGATTTTACCATAGGAAAAATTTGCATATAATAATTCTATCAATAGGAGTACTGGTAAATCGCAATTCTGGATTATATATGGGAGTAGTCCCAGAAATGCTTTTGAATTAAGGTAGTTGGATAAAGGAGAGATAAGTAGTGCTAAAGAAAAAGATTTTGTTGAACATTTGAAAAAAATCCATGAGGAGATGAGGAAGTACATCATAAATATGAATACACAGTATAAGGCTAAGGAAGATGTGAAAATGTGGTATAAGAAATTTTAGATTGGAGATTAAGTCATGGTTCATTTGAGGAAGGAGCATTTTCTAGTGGGTACATATAATAAGTTGACGATGAAAAAGTTTGGACCATGCAAGATAGTGAAAAGGCATGATTTTGGAAATTCTTATGAAGTGGAGTTGGCTACTGAATTGAATATTTCACCAAGATTTAACATTTTAGAATTGGAAAAGTACTATCAAAGAGGTGATGGAGATGAATTTGCAGAAGCACATCGGAGTATTCTAGTAGCTAGTTTGACTACAAGGGAGATTGAGGAGATACTAGATAGTCATGTTGGAAAAAGTATAAGAAACATAACTTATGAGGAATATCTAGTCAAATGGAAAGGTAGGCCAGTAGAGGATTCATCATGGTTAGCAATGGAGGAGGTTAACCATCTTGGTTTTCCTCTCAACACCTGAGACGTGATGGAGTCACTTCTCAAATTACCCTAGGTGTCTGATGTAGAAGCATCTTAGGGGTAAGAGAAATCTTGCATCACCCAAAAATATTTTCATTTTAGTCTTTTCTATTTTAATAGGGACTAGTAGATAGGGTGATTACTATTTATGGGAACTTGCTATTTTTAGTAGGTTTGACATATGAGCTTGAAATGTTCTCATTTTCTATAGGAAGGTTCATTTTAGAGTTATAAGCTTAACATAAAAATCTCATTGCTCCAGCTTAAGTAGCAGAGAAGTTATTATAGAGTTTTGGTGGAAAATTTTGTATAAAAAATCTTCAAGCTCACTATTGGAGGCCTTAGAGTGCCCTGATGAGGTTTGAAAACTTGAGAGAAGGGTGCTTGTGCAGTTCCAAGCTTGTAGATCAAGAGTTGATGTTTCCAAAAAATGGTTATAATAGCCAATCAGAGCAACGATTTGAGAGTTATGACCTTCAAAAGTAGGGCTACCAAAATTTCTAAACTAATTTTTCAAAGATGAATTTAGTTGACTCTATATGTATTGTTAGGGTCTGTCAGCCCTAGGTATTAAGTTTGAGCATCTAGAAACTTCCCAGATGACATAAAATTGCCTATTTAAGAAAGGCCCAAACATTGTCTAGGATAGTGCTAGGTGATAGTTCATTGCTTGTCTTGTAGATTCCTGTAATGAAGGTGCCCATGTCAATTAGCATATTTTACTTGTGAATTTTATAATTCTACATTTGTGATGCAAATAAGTTCATATTTTTTTCTTCCATTTGTTGTTTTTTTGTTTCTATTATAGTTATGGTATTAAGGGGAGCACCCTTCATCACCCTCTAAGTTACTCCTCTTATATTTCCAATAGGATGAAGTAATTGAGATGCCATATTTAGATTTGGAAAATCTTATGTTGGAACAAAAAAAATTGTTATAAGATATTTTGGCAAAAAAGAAAAGGAAAGAAGAGCTAAGAAGAGAGCTCAAACAAAAGAAGGTATTTTATGTTGTGAAAAACATTTTTCTTGATGCTCTTGATATCCAAAATTTTGATGATGAGGCCCCAATTATTGCCCAGCTTGTAAACATTATTAAACAAGTAAATGATGGTAATATGGAATCCAAAAAGAAATTAATGGATTGGTCAGCAAGAAGATTCAAGAATAAGGTTGTGGATAAAGTTTCCATAACCACTGCCAAGAAAAAAGTGCAATTACAAGAGTGTGTATAGTTTAAGACAGAACTTATATAGAGAGTACATCATTTATACAACATTTTTTTAGACATGCCAAGATTCACAAATGATATTTAGGTAGAAATACACCATATTCATGTTGAGATGAAGAGATCCAACAACATTATTTCATAGTCAGCAACATCTAGTATGGACCACTACAATAAGTTGTGGAATGCTCAAGGCACATTGGTTGAGCTTCAAAAAATTGACAGCAATATGAGATCTAAATTGATTTCTATTCAAAAAATATTGATACCTCATTTAGAGGTCATGTAGAGGGAGGTGCAATCATCCCAAGATATTATCAAAGAAGATCACAACCTTTCAGAGCCTGATAGCTTAACTAACTTAGCTACAAGATTATAGTTACAAAATCACATTTTGGAAGCAACAAGAACCACATGGGATCATGCATTGTCCATGATTACTCAAGTGCATCAAAAATTTATTGATAAATATGGTTTTCTTTCACCCATTCAACCCCAACAACTATGACATACTTGTTAAAAAATAAGTAGGAAATGATTTTGTTGAAGGAGTAATGAATTTTTTGTCATAAAGTAGAGTACGTGGATGAGTATTCATTTTTCATTGTTTATTCATTATTCATTTTTGGCATAATTCATAAGACTTAGGGGGAGGGCTCAATATCAAATTGTATTTGTAACAATGTAAATGTAACAAAGTATTTTTTCCACTAATGTCAAAGGGGGAGATTGTTGGTATCTCTAGCTATTGTTGTCTATTAGTGTCAAACATTTAGTCATTTACTAGGAAGAGTTAGATATTCATACTCTATATAGGTCGGGTCATGTACACAAGTATGTGTGTACTAATTTCTATAGGGGCCAAGTAAGTATATGGTCACCGAATATTTTCTATATAGATTGAGCTCAACACCTACCAAGTAGTTTCAAATCATACAAGTGCTGAATTACATAGTATGTGCCAAGCACAATATAGACCAAGAAACAACAATGTCGAGTATTAGAAAATAGTAAAGGTCGAGAAACATAGAGTTTACATGAAAGTTAGAAATGATATAAATTTTGAGGTAAATCATTTTCAAGTCAATAGGGAAGGAACATTTAATATATGTAGGGGTTGTTACTAATATTTTTACACATTAATGACATGGATCATAGATCCCTATGTTTTGTGATTAATGACTCATATGAAGAGGATAATTATGAGAACATCTAGAAAACTCTTTACATAACTCTTTAAATAGAGATCTTAACCTAGATTGTATGATGAGATAAGGGATGAGAGGAGAAGAGAGTATATATGAACAAGGAAAAATATGTGAATGGTGAATTGAAAGGTTGAGATCAGATAAGAAGTTAGTGCAAGTGTTTTGTTATCTCTTAACAAAAAAAGTGACCTATTCAAAGTAGTGAAGAGGAAGAAAAGTATAATCAGATAAGAAGAGAGGATTAGTTAACAAGGAGAAGACTCAAAATCAGCTTATAGAGCATATCGAGAGTTAGGTACTAAATTAGTTCTAACCAACTTAAATTGGGATAAATCTATTAACAAAGTGGTCTTAACAAATATCTGTAAATATCCTAACAAAGTCCTTACTTATTGTAAGTGTTAAATCCTCTAACAAGGTGAGACCTAGCAGCATCAAACACTTTTAATAGGGTAGACCCCTCATAGGGTAGATCATATATATTATGATCAAACATTGTAACCCTAACAAGTTAACTTTATTACTGTAGTAGTGAAGATTTTTGGGTGTCATGCCCACCCCAGTTTTACCTTCACGTTGGAGGGTTTTTGGGTAACAAATATTGTGTTATGTGTTTATTGTTATGTATGTTATAGTTCATATTTACATGTTATAGAAAGTTTACTATTACAAGTTTTACATGCACAAGATAACTGGTAAATGTGTGAATGAATTGTTGAAAAGTAAAAGTGCTTTAGATTCTAATTCACCCCCACCACCTGCCACCCCCCCTTGGTATCTTGTTATCTTTTTATAATTCCATCAATAAATAATCATTTAGGGGCTTCACCCTAGTTGTATTGCTTACTTTGGTGTATGGTTTTTTTAGAATAGATTTTTGACATTCATTTGATAATTTAGAATGTTGTCTGTGAGGAAGAATATAAACATTTCCCACTTCACTCCTCTTTCAAGTTGAAGGGAATGACTCTTGTTGCTCTTGAAAGGGTCGTCAAGTACTATATTTAAAATTAGTTCCTAATCAAATCCTATTTCATTCAAAGATATTTCTTGGAAGATGGTTGATTTTAGCATTAGGGTTGTTGATTAATTTCTTATTGTATTTTTTTTGCTTGGTCATTGTGATCCACTCTCCTTCACTTTGTTTTCTCTCATGTAAGTAATTGGGTTTTCCTAGAATTGTACCTTATCCTTCTGGTCAATGTATTGTATCTTCCTTTTCCACTTTGAATTTTGTGGAAACTCAGAGGCCTAGAGAAAAAATAATCCATCCTTGCATGAGTATTTGGTTTTGGAAAAAGTGTACTTTCTATCTCTCAATGGAGTCCTTCCCTAGGGTTTTACATGGACTACTATTGAGATTATCATCTATAATTTGGTTGTTTCTTTTGTCATTCCCGACCAAATATTTTTCCAAAGTATTTTGCAAGATGTCATATCTATTGAATGTCAAAAGGACTATCAAAGTTGCATACTTTATTTTTTCAAAGTATGAAGCTGAAATGTTTGCATTAGAGTATGTTGATTGTAGAACCATCTTTCTTTTCCTATTTTACTTTTATTATTCTATGTCTGATCTGATTTATTCCAAAGCCTAAAAAATTGAATTGGAATAATTTCCTTATATCATTGTTATATATATATATATATATATATATATATATATATATATATATATATATATATATATATATATATATATATATATATATATATATATATATATATATATATATATATATATATATATATATATATATATATATAGATAGCCAAATCGCTATAAAAGGTCTCTTACTAATATGGACTTGTGATTATGTTTTCTAAGGTCTCCTAAGAATTCACCTTAATTGATATTCTAAAGATTGTGAATCTAGGGGACTATAGAAATTCCCTTATTTCAAACTATTTATTTATTTTATATGTTTTCAATCACCAATTTTGTTAAACCAAAACTATAAATTTACTAACTTATACGATTTGAAGGTAGTAATTAAAATATTTACTAAGTAGCTCTAGGAAAAATACTTGATATCAAAAATATTATATAATTTGCACTATGGAAAAGAATAGAGTTTATAACACATGAATGCTGAAACTTGAAAGATTGAAGATCACTACCAATAGATCTCTAATTTAAGTGATTTCTAGATATCCAGGCTACCTCAAATGAACGATATTTGTTTGGTGTTAGCTACCATGGCACTGGACCAAATGAGACTTCTATGAAGATCAAGCTTAGTAGGTGAATTTCAAATCAAATTGAAGGATAAATTCACATTTGTTTATCCTTAGTTTGCAGACATTAATTTAATCAGATAAATATAGTTCGTAGTTGGAAAATTTAGCTTTAAAATATAGTTAACATTTCATAGATATGCTTCTATTTAACCTTTCTATCTAATTCTTGGTGATTTTATATTTCTTCATATTTATTCAAACTCTTATCTTTTTCACATCCTTTTCCTTTGTTCTCCAAATATATAATTTATTTTTCCCTTGCAAACCAAATATAGTTTGTTGTTCATGATGTAATGTTTGCTCACCTTTCAATAATTTCTTATGCTTTCTTTGGTCACTTCTTTTACTATAAATTAGATATGATTAATCTCTTCTTACTTTGCAATATGCTATCAATATTATCCAAGTTGCCTCTTTTGATGGAAATATGTGAGCAATTTTCGGAAAGTAATGTGGCTAAAGATATTTGAGGAGTTTTTTGAGCTTGTGATAGATTTATTTTATTATATTCTTATCACCTCTCTAGCTTTTGAATTTAATATTTTAATGACTTATTTACATAGGAAAAATAATTCTAGAGATTTAAAAAAAAAAAAAAGTATTTCATCATAACTTCTACTCACAAGATTTATGCATACTAAAATCAAAAGCTAGTTTTTTTTTTTTTTTGAGATTTCGTGACCAAAAAACTATGAATGTTGTCAAGGGAATCTTTACTTTTCTTTGTCTTATATATAGCCATCACTCTTATTTATTTCCTTCAATATAGATAACATGTTCTTGTGTAGCCTCAATTGCATAGATCAACTGGAAAGAAAAAAAGTCACTTCTTATTAACCGCAATGATAATTTTCTTACATCATTCGATTAAAAATATATATTAAAAGACTTCTACATCTTACACATTAGTAAAGAAATGAATTTATTGATTCATGTGCACTAGCTGATAGTTAACTAAAATTTAGAATGGTCGAACACATGAATCATATCATTAAGGGGCATCAGAAATGGAGTTTGAAAGTGCCAATTTAGCAGTGAAATTGAACCAATCTAAGAAGCAATTTATGATCTAAAGTCACTGATGGTGAAGTGAAAGATAAGTTTGAATTAACTACCTCCCTTAATTTAAACTAGAGATTATGATGCAAGAGCATCCTAGGTTGCATTGCTATCCTGCATGTTTTCAATTTTTATCTTGTTACTGAAACTGTGTTTTCTAGTTTTTGGGTGCCTATTGCAGAGCATGTAACTAATTTTTCATAATTAATGAGAGGTTTTCTAATTTAGGGATTGAATGGGGCCTAGATTAATATCTATGATCCAAGGAACAAGTTCTAACTCCTTATAAGTTTGGAGATATGGAAATTTTACCAAAGTATCAATTTATGGTAGTTCTGCACAATTGTTTCCTGTGCTTGACATTTAGAGTGGATGCACACTTTTTCTTGGTGAATAAAACTTTTTTCACTTAAGGGGTTGCAGAGGACATAAATATCTACCCATAGTTTGAAGCATGAATTCTAATTCAATCAGAGCTAGGAGATATCATGATTTTTCTTGGACATCAATTTCTAGGCATTTAATTCCTGATGTAGGCTACCTTGTGGCTCTTCAAGAATTTAACGTTAGGTTTATTCTCATTTAATATTTTTTGAGAGCCAACTTTTGGCTTCTCTATATTCTAGAATGATCTATAAGCCATTTTTGCTAGTATAAATAGAGTGTTTAGGCTTAGAGTTAAGAGTTTTCAAGAGATGATTTGAGAGTAGAACTAGAAAGTGCGAATTTGTTGCTGGATCTTGGATTTGAATGTATTTGTATTTGGCCATAAACCAAAAGTCTTTATAGCTGGGCATGTATGTTGAATTTTTGAAGAATCAATAAAATTATTTTACTTTTCTTCCTCCTTGGATTGTTGTTCTTTGTGTTTTCTTCCATTGTGTTAACTCTTGTAGGGTGGTTCAGAGAGCTAGGTGTGCCATTGGCCCTAGTTTTCCCTATCCTTCCTTGCGTTAGGTCATATTAGAGCTTTAGGTTCATCCTTATGGAGATTGGATCATGTAGAACCTTGATTTTGATTTGGTTTTATACTTTTAGATCTGTGGGTTTGGCCTATAACTTGCAGAGGGTTACGATCTTGCAGGAACTTGATTTGTAAAAATGGTTCATGGTAGAGGAAATGTTGATAATGCTATATTGGATCAATTGAGACAAATTGTAGCTAGATTAATTTCTATGGAGACAACCTAGAGGAGAGGAGCACATCTTGATGATGAAGCAACAACACCAAACCATAATCTAGAACCTGAAGAAGATCAAGATGAGAAAAGATTGTTGAGAGTATTATCTAGGGCACATTTGAAGCCTGTTGTAGAAGTTGTTCCTTATGATTGAAAATTGGATACCAATTTTTTATTGGATTGGATCTCAGATATGGAGAAGTTCTTTGAGTATGAAAATACTCCTGATAATAAGAAGGTGAAGATTGCAGTCACTACATTGAAAGGTCATGCTTCACTATGATGGGAGCATTTGTAAACTAATAGACAAAGGAGAGGAAAGGAGAAGATTAGAACTTGGCTAAAAATGGTGAACAAGGTTAAGAACAAATTCCTTTTAGCTGATTACCAAGCTAGCTTGTTGAGAAAGATGCAAAATCTAAGACAAAAGGACATGACTATGAAAGAGTATACCAATGAATTCTATAGATTGGACATCAAATCTGGACATGTGGATGATAATGTTGAGAAAATTACAAGGCACATAGATGGATTGAGATCTAGAATTCAAGATGAAATAAGTTTTGTGAAGTTGGAAAGTGTGGAAGAAGCATATCAATATGCCTTGAAAGCTTAGGAGATCTTGACAAAGAAGCATGAACAAAGACAAAGATGTAGAGGTGGTAGATTCCAGAAAGGTAGAGGAAGATCTTATGGTGAATGTGGTAGATCTAATAGTTTTGGGCAAGATAAAGGAAAACATGAATGGAAGAATGATGATGAAGACAAGACTTAGTGGAAAGGTGGTAGTTCATATCGAGGAGGTACTAGATCTTACTGAGGAAGAGGTAATTTTTATCCTAGAGGTGGTTTCCATGGTAATTGTTTCAGATGTTACAAAGAAGGGCATAGATCTTTTGAATGTAGATCTTCTAAAAGTGGGTAGAATAATAGAAATGTTGTGATTCAAGGAGACATTGAGAGTTCACCAAGTGGGCATGAGGCTGGAGAAAATTTGATGGTGAGAAGAACATTATGTAATAAGGGAAGTGATGAGGAACCTATCCTTAGAAGAAGTCTTTTCAAGACTAGATGTAAGATGGCTGGAAAATGTTGCAAGGTGATCAGTGATAGTGGAAGTTCAACAAATTTGGCATCAAAAGAGTTGGTTATAAAGTTGCAATTGTAGAGGCTGAAACATCCCAAACCTTATCATGTTTCATGGATCAAAGATGACCATAAGATATTGGTAAGTGAACAATGGGTTGTGAAGTTCAAGATTGGACATTACTTTGATGAAGTGTTGTGTGATATTATGCCCATGGATTGTTGTCATATTTCATTGGGTAGACCTTGGCAATATGATAGATATGTTGTGCATGATGGAAGATTGAATCAATATACTCTTTGGGTGAATGGGAAAAAACAAATATTTTTGCCTTTAATTAAAATTCCAAATGAGGTCAGTCGTACTACAATAGAAGTTTTCATGGTTAATGGAAAGCAATTTGAAAAGGAATAAAGAAGAGTTAAGTTGTTTTGCTATAGTTCCTAGAGGGAAAAGTGTTGTTAGTAATGACCAAGTAGGAGAAGTTGGTAATCACAAATTGGCAACAAAAATTGCTAAATTGTTGAATGAATATAAAGATATTGTTGCTAATGATATTCTTGATGGTTTAACTCCAGTAAGAAGTATAAGTCATTGTATAGATCTAATTCCTGGAGCTAGTTTTCCAAATAAAGCACCATATAGATTAATACCTATAGAGAATGAAGAACTTAACAAACAAGTGCATGAGTTGTTGCAAAAAGGTTTGATCAGAGAAAGTTTGAGTCCATGTGTTGTACCTAATGTATTAACACCTAAAAAGAATGGAGAATGGAGAATGTGTACTGATTCTAGAGCTATTAACAAAATCAAAGTAAAATATAGGTCTTCTATGTCGAGGATGGATGGCATAATAGATTGCTTGAGTGAAGCAAATTATTTTACCAAGATTGATTTGAAGAGTGGCTATCATTAGATTAGAATTAGAGAAGGTGATGAATGGAAGACTACTTTCAAGGCAAAAGATGGTTTTTATGAATGGTTGGTTACACCTTTTGGTTTGACTAATGCATCTAGTACTTTCATGAGGTTGATGAATGAAGTTTTGAAAAGATTCTTGGGTAAGTTTGTGATTGTTTATTTGAATGATATTTTCATATTTAGTAAGATTAAGGAAGAACATCTTGAGTATATTACACAAGTATTGCAGAGGTTGAAAGGGGAAAAGTTGCTGATTAATCTAAAAAAGTGTACTTTTATGCAAGAGGAGATTGTGTATTTAGGATTTGAGATTTTAGCTAATGGATTGAAGATGGAACTTGAGAAGGTTAAAGAAATTTTGGAATGGCAACACTTAAGAATTGTTGACATATCAGTCAAGTTTTTTATTAGTGACACACACTTATTCAAATCGTATATAGCTACTGTGCTCTTTGTACAATTATTAGTGTTTGCCAAGTATTTTAGTTGTCATTGAGTTCTAAAATTGCTACCAAGTCCTTTGGACAAATCTTAGTGGTTACCGAGTAGTCACAATTATAGTGAAGATCAGCAATGTAAATCATGCATCTTAGTATATGCTGAGTTTACCAGTGCAAGCTGAGCTATGCAGTGTTCACTAAGTTCATAGTGTATGTGATGTGAGTCTAGTGTTAACCAAGCTACTTAGTGTTAACCAAGTGACTTAGTTTATATTGAGCTTGAAGTGATAATGTTTACCAAGTCATACAATGTAAATCAATATACTTAGTTTATATGATGAGTTTTATAGTATCTACCAAGTCACCAGTGCAGAATGAGTTTAAGACTACTTGGAAGTGATTAGTATGGACCGAGCTTCTATGTCTACCAAGTGTATGACAATGCTGTGCATTGATAGTGGATGCCAAGTATCAGAACCTCATCAAGTTAGTCTTTAGAACCCAAATGTCTTCATGTGGGCTAACTTTGTAATATTTGTGATACTTGTATTGTGGTTGACTTTATAATTTGTATAATTGGATTGATATATGTAATGTATTGAATCATATCAAAAGTGTGTATGTATGATGAAGATGTGAATGTGAATAAGATTAGAGAAAAGCAAAGGAGTGAATTACAAAGGCTATAGTAGTAGAAGGAGCAACAAAGACATATCTATCATAGCAAGGTGATGAGTACATAAAAGAATCTCATTCAGCAAACCTAGTTCCAGATAAAAGATCATCTACTATTTCATCTTAATAGGTGGATCAATCGAATCCTTTCACAAAGTAGACCTAACAGTCTTTTGTAAATCTCTTTACCGAGTGCATACTTAATTATATGTTTTTAAATCCTTTCACAAGGTGGACCTAGTAGTCCTTATTGCTCCTAATGGGATAGATCATCAGAAGTGATCAATGTAAGCTTTAACAAGCTAACTTTATATTGTAGTACTAAAGCTTGTGGATATCATCCCCACCCTAGTTTTACTTTCTATTTGGAAGGTTTCTGGGTCACCAAATCTTTGTGTCATAATGTTATGAATGCTTTCATATTTTCAATTTCTTATGTATGCAATTAGATCAGATTATATATGATGGATTATATGTTAATTGGATTGTTGGATTAAGAGTTGAAATTTTTGAAATTCTAGAAATTACTGATTCACCCCTCCCCTCTTAATAACTTAGCATAGTCTTGAATATTTCCAAAAATTGGTATCAGAGCATTATGGTTCTCAAGAGAAAGTTTAATAGCTTGAGAAAAGATCAAAGCCATGGAGATATTCAAACCTAACAAAGCTATTGACAATGAGAAGCTATATTTGGAAATGGCCATTGCCCAACTCAAGAAAGCAAAGGAGTAACTCTTTCAATCCTTGAAAAGAAGAAAAGAACTAGTAATTCAAATGAATGATCATCTATACATAGAAGAAAGAATTGAAGACCTTCATTCAAGAAATTTAGATGAAGCCAATGAAGCAATCAAAGAACTCCTAGAAAAGAATGGTTCCCTACAAGAAGAGGTAAGAAAACTTAAAAGAGAGCAAGAAATTTAGGCAGTAAGGTTATGTTAAGTCATAGAATAGAAAAATGAGATAAAAGAAGAGATAGATGGAAGAAACAATGAAATTTAGAACCAATCCCTTCAACAAGTAGACCTTATTGATTAGCTCTCCAATGCAAATGAGGAAATCATGACCCTAAGGTTTGAAAATGAAAGAATGAGAAATGATCTAAATTTTGAAAGGCATATCAATGAAAGATTACTGAATGATCTAAACTTTGAGAGGCAAGTCAATGAAAGAATGATGAAATCACAAGCAGACATGAATCAATTAAATGAGTAAAATCTTTATAGACAAAAAGGAAAAGTAGGAATTGGATATACAGAAGAAGGAGAATCATCCAAGAAAGGAGATCAAAAGAACCAAAGACCTACTTGCAATCATTGTGGTAAGATAGGTCATACATCAAACAAATGTTGGAGCAATAGAAAAGTAAAATTTAATGGAAAATGCTACAATTGCAATAAGCATGGTCATACGGCTAATGAATGCAAAGAGAAACCAAAATTTGAAGGCAAATGTCACAAATGTAAGAAACATGGACACAAGTCATCAAAATGTAAAACCAAGGTATTGAATCCAACAAAGCAAATTGTAAAAGAAATATTTGGTTAGGACTACAACACCTAGTGCAGATGTCATTATTGTGGCGAATTTAGACATATTGGAATAAATTGTGTAAAGCATCATTTGACAAAAAGAGACACTACTAAAAAATGTTTCATTTGTACAGAACTTAGTCATCTTGCCAAGAACTGCATGAATACTAGTAGAATTGAACATGAGAAAAAGGAAAAAGCTGATAACATATGAAAATAGATGAGATAGAAATGGGTTCCTAAGTCTACTGAGGACACAAGTCCAAGTAATGATGATCAAGTCACTCAAGAATTGGGTGAATCTATCATTTCTACTTAAGTTCTTAAAGGAGAAACTGGAACTATGTTATCAAAGAAGACATCCAAAATAGTTCCAGATTGAAAGAGAAGAATGATCAAAATCAGTATTTAGGATACAAAGGGATCACTGAGTACAAGTTTCTAGCGAGTTATCTTCTCTATTGAGTGAGTTTGGGTCATAGACTCCACTGAGAAAGGTTGAGAGTGATAAAGATGTTTATGGTTATTGAGTCATGAAGACTTCATCGAGTGTTAAATGAAAGCATAGTGGATGGTAGTCTCTCAACATGATTTCATTCTATCTACTTTTTGTATTGAGCATTTATGGAAAAATTTTAACGAAAAACATGAAATCAAAGTCATTTCTTACCATGAAATTTTGAGTGCTATTTCTAAAGTGTGATCTTTAGAGCTTCCAAGAAATTTGAGTAAATTTCCAATGAAATTTTTAAATTCCCTCAAACCATACTGAGTGAAGATGGCATCCATCAGTAGCAAGGCTAAGAAAGGATCTAACATGTTGATTTGTGGAGTGTAATGGAAAGCACTGGATTTCAAGCTCACTCCTATGATCACTGAAACCTTAGATCTGAGTCGAGTGCAGTCTAAAATCCATCCAAAGGTACTTCTAATCAATGATATTTACACTCATTTCAAATGTGTTATTGAAGAGATCGGTACATTCGAAATGGATGATTCCCTAGGCCAACTATGTGTAAATGGAGTTTTGAAACTTGAGCACCAATAGCTATAAACGAAAAGGTGAACTCACATCCCTCACATGCCTCATGAATTTCAAGTTAAATGGATTAGCTTTAACATTATTTGGGTGCATAATGGTGAATTGTGGTTGGAACAACTAGTGTTTATCACAAAGAAGATGATTAATCAAATGATTGGCCTCCCAATGCTAGCCAAGGTCAAAATGAAGAAAAACCCTACGTCAAGTAGAATTAGAAAAGAAAACCCTAATTGAATGGAATGATAGAGGAATGAAAATCAACTATGTTTCAAATATGAAATTGAAGTTTGGTATTCACATCATTGTGCACAAAATATACAACTCTAGCAAGTTGAACAGTGTGTCATGTGAAGATGTGGACTTGGAAAATAGGTGGTAAAGAACAACTTGTCATTTGAGCTTGCCAAGCTATTGTTGAAATAGTTCAACAAAAATATGGAAAGCATAAGAAATTCAAAGAATAACCTATGTAAGTTTGGTTCCTTGTTAACTTGTCTATTCTTTTATGTTTAGAAATTCTTCCTTTCAAAAGGCACTATTGTTTGGAGAAAAAGAGGTGCCTGTGTTATATCAGATAAATGAGTTTATTGTTGAAATAGGTGAAAATAACAATATTATTATGGATAATTATTTTGATGCATTCAAAGAGAAAATGAACAATAGATTCTGAATCCTAAAGAAACTAGTTGAAGATTATAAGGATGATGTATGTTTCATGGTGGATTGTGACAAAGTGTACATTCAAGCAATTAAGCCTAGAATTGTGTGGGTAAAACCTCTTGGTTTTGAGGTTAATATTGATGAAAATAAAGACATCATTGAAGCTCTTATCAATGAGCTAGTTGATCTTAAGGCTACACATTTTGGAACTTATGATAAAGCAAAGGCTAGGATTGAACTTGAAATAAAGCTCCCTCAAGTGGTGAACAAAGGAAAGAAGAGGATTACAAAATTGAAAATTAGTTCTACCCTTTTGTTAACTAAGGGAAAAGGTGAAGGATGAGGAAGAAAAGGATGTGGAAGTAGAGGATGAGGTAGAATCTAAGGAAGAAGAGCCATTAAGGAAGAAAGGTAAGATGATTATCACCAAGCCACAAAAACCATCCACTATAGTTTTCATTAGAAAATCCTCAAGGAAGAAATTTGACAAGGAAGGAGGAGATATTATATTTAGGAAACCTCCACCTACCTTCCAATATATACTAAAAGAACTTTAGGAAGAAGCAAGCATAACCAACTTTAAAGCATTAAAATATGAGACTAGGACCAAGGAAGAAAAGAAGTTGATTGAAGACCTAGTGATGAAAAAAATGGATAAGTGGAAACACTCACTAGACCAGCTTACTTCTCAACTCCCTAATACTTTGCTAGAAAAGATAAAGCCAAGATGGGATTTTTTGATGCAAACTATCAAAGACATATGTTGAAAAACCTTGAAGTGGCTAATATCGAGCATATAAGATGCTAAGGTAAAAGAGTCATTGAAGAAAAATGAAGGAAAATTGACTTTGAAGTTTAATACTTATCTAGTTTTGATTAAAGACATTGAGCATGTTGTAAGGAATGCAACAAACACTTGGAAGAATATTTATCTGTTACATAAATCAAGTGAGTTTCCAATTGATGTTAAAGATGATGATGATGAAGAAGATAAGGAGAAATATGAAGAAGAGAATGTTGAAGAAGTAACTCATTTTGCCAATGAAGAAGATGAAGAGGATCAAGGACAAGGGGCTACCTAGGAAGCAAAGAAAGATGACCACTTCATCTATTGAGCTATAGAATCTTCCTTCATCAACTAAGTTTACTACTTTAGTTTTGAGCACATCAATTTTGGATTCTTTAGGTATTTCTATAAATATTCCTTCAATAAACATTGTAACAATTTTTACAGCTAGTCCTAGCATGTCTACAATTGTTTCTATTCCAGGTACAAGAGAAATAAGTGTAAGGGCAATTGAACCCAAGGTTCAACTAAGCACAAAAATTTTGAGTAAAGGAAAAGAGCTAGAGGAAGAAATTGATTTAGATGAGAAAATTGTAATCCCAAATTGGGATATTTCCAAGCTTACTTTAGACCAAATGCACTTATTTGGTGAACTCCTCTAGAAGGCTAAACAACAAAAACTAAGAGAGGAGAGAGATAAAAAATTCAAAATAATTGAAGATGCAAAGAACATTTTGGTAAGGGCCAGAGGTATTGAGGTTGATTCTTCTTAGCCAATTTCATATCAGGTAGCAGAGGCAGTACAAAAATTTAATGAAGATACTGAGGGACAAGATAAGTTAGTACAAAAAGTAGAGAAGAAGTTTGATAATAAAGTGTTGGAGCAGATTAGTTAGCAGATAGCCATTTATCAAGTAGAACTTTCTATAATTTTAGGCAATTTAGAAGCATCTTGTACAAATATGTCATCACTTTTTGGAAAGCTATGTGATGTTTCTGAGTTCACTAAAGAAATAAAGGATAAATTGTCCAAAATAGATGAAGATTTGAAGGCTAGTGCTTAGCAACTACAACTTGACCCTAGTTCAAGCTCTGCACATTTTCAAAAAAAAAGATTTTTGATAGATATGCAAGCAAAATTGCTTAGAGAAGAAGCAAGCATAAGATACACATTGATAGATATACAAAATATGATTCTTCCTATCATGGATGCACTGCAGAAACATATTGTACATTAAAAAACTCTCATCCATGACAATAATTTCTCCATTGTGGATCATATGATAGAATTGTTAGCAAAGGTCCAAATTGCACTTCACACATGCAAGGTCTTGCAAGAAAATTGGGATAACACCTTGGTGATCATTCTCAAGGTACATTCAATTTTTTTTTATCTCATTTTATTGTTAATATGTAAATTAATATAATACATCTTTGGCATTAATGTCAAAAAGGGGGAGAAAGACATGTTATGGGGGAGAACATGCAAAATCAATAGGGGAGTAAGATATGTATAGAGAGATATGTTGTATATAGCAAGAATATGTATAGTATATTGTATAAAAGAACCTTACCATGTATAGACATATCCCTTGCAAAATTAATTTTGAAAAATCTAAAAAACAATATACTCTACTGAGCTAGAATCACAAGGTGATGGATAAAAAGTATTCAAGGAATATTTTTTTAGTCTTGGCTGATAAGGGTTTTTGTCACTAATGCTAAAGGGGGAGATTGTTGACATATCAGTCAAGTTTGTTATTAGTGACACACACATATTCATATTGTATATAGCTACCAAGCTCTTTGTACAACTATCAATGTTTGCCAAGTGTTTTAGTTGTCACCGAGTTTTACAATTGCTACCGAGTCCTTTGGACGAATCTCAGTGGTTATCGAGCAGTCACAATTACAATGAAGATCAACAATGTAAACCATGCATCTTAGTGTATGCCAAGTTTACTAGTGCAAGCCAAGCTATGCAGTGTTCAATGAGTTCACAGTGTATGTAATGCGAGAATAGTGTTAACCGAGCTACTTAGTGTTAACCGAGCTACTTAGTGTTAACCGAGTGACTCAGTTTATACCGAGCTTGAAGTGATAATGTTTACTGAGTCATACAATGTAAATCAAGAGACTCAGTATATACGATGAGTTTCACAATATGTACTAAGTCACCAGTGTAGACCAAGTTCAAGATTACTTGGAAGTGATTAGTATGGAAAAAGATTCTACATCTACCAAGTGCATGACGATGTTGAGGATTGATAGTGGATGTCGAGTATCAAAACCTAAATATCTGAACATGTGGGCTGACTTTGTAATATTTTTGGTAACTTGTATTGTGGCCAAATTTGTAATCTATATAATTGGATTGATATATATGTAATCTATTGAATCATATCCAAAGTGTGTATGTATAATGAAGATGTGAGTGCAAATAAAATCAGAGAGAAGTAGAAGGAGAAAATTAAAAAGGCTACAATAGTATAAGGAGTAGCAAAGATATATCCATCAAAGTAAGGTGATCAGTACATAAAAGAATCTCATTCAACAAACCTAATTGTAGATTAGAGATTATCTACTATTTCATCCCAACAGGTGGATCAATCAAATCCTTTCACAAGGTAGACCTCACAATCTTTTGTAAATCTCTTTACCGAGTGCATACTTAATTATATGTTTGTAAATAATTTCACAAGGTGGATCTAGTAGTCCTTATTTCTCCTAATGGGAAAGATCATTAGAAGTGATCAATGTAAGCTTTAATAGGCTAACTTTATACTGTAGTACTAAAGCTTGTGTATATCATCCCCACCCTAGTTTTACTTTCTATTTGGAAGGTTTCTGGGTCACAAAATCGTTGTGTTACAATGTTATGAATGCTTTCATATTTTTAGTTTCTTATGCATGCAATTAGATTAGATTATATGTGATGGATTATATGCTAATTGGTTTGTTGGATTAAGAGTTGAAATTTTTGAAATTCTAGAAGTTACTAATTCACCCCTCCCCTCTCAGTAACTTAGCATAGTCTTGAATATTTCTAATAGAGAATGTGTGTGAGGTAAGATCATTTCATGGTTCTACTAGTTTTTATAGAAAGTTTATAAAGAATTTTGGTTCTATTTGTAATGCTATGATTGAGACAATGAGGGGAGATAAAAAGGAATTCAAGTGGACACATGGAGCTGATAAGAGTTTTGAGACTTTGAAACAAAAGGTTGCTGAATTACCTATATTGGCTTTACCTAATTTTAACAAAGTATTTCAAGTTCAATGTGATGCAAGTGGTAATGCAATAAGAGCTGTATTAAGGCAAGAAGGTAAACCCATTGCTTTCTTTAGTGAGAAGTTGAATGATGCTAAAAGGATGTATTCTATGTACGATCAAGAGTTTTATGCTATTGTTCAAGCATTGAAGAAGTGGAGACATTATTTGATTCCTAAGGAGTTTCTGTTGTATACTAATCATAAAGCTTTACAATACTTGGGAAATCAACATAAATTGAATCAAAGACATATGAAGTGGGTTGAGTATTTGCAAAAATTTTCATTTTTTATCAAGCACAAGAGTGGAGTTACTAACAGAGTTGCTGATGCATTAAGTAGAAGATGTTCTTTATTGACTGAAATGAAGGTTGAAGTTCCTAGTTTTGATGAAATGAAAGAGTTGTATGATGCTGATCCTAATTAGCTCATTGCCATGATCACCAATTTTGGTCTATTTTGACCGTTTCTAAGACCTATTCTAATAGACAATTCTCATTCTGCTACTTACTACTTGACTTAATTGTCAGATATAAAAAACCCTATTTTGTATTAATCATACTCATTATTTAGTCCCTATAGTACACACTCATATTAGCCACGTTAAATCTATTTGATTTCAATTTAATTTAATCTAAAGTATTCATAATTTATTAAATTAAATTATCTCCTAAGGCTAATGTACTATGGAATTAAATTTATTTAATTTGATAAATATGCCTATTTTAATTAATTAAATGAAATTATTTAATTAAATAGAAAAACTATTTCTAATTAATGAAGCAAAGTTATTTAATTAAATAGGAAGCCATTCCTAATTAATTAAATGAAGTTATTTAATTAAATAAGAAAAGTGTCTCTAATTAATTAAATAAAATTATTTAATTAAATAGAAAAGGTATTTATGAGAGCATATTTCATTTTATTAAATAAATATTCTTTCTAATTCTTCTCTTGAGTTCAAAAATGGAAATTCCTAAATAACTGCTGATCAAATTAGAAGTGACCTAGATCACTTGCTTTCACACTAAAGTCTGTATGAGCTAACTGACTCTTACACTCAGATCTGGGTTAGTTAACTCCCTTTAATTTGGAAATCTTCCACCTTAACTGAACCTCATCTTTGATCCTGAACATTGATTGAAATCGATCTCAACCATTGATGGATTTCAGGAAAATCTATTTAAGAGACCCTCATTTCTTCATTTTGAGAGGTTGAATTGAAGAAGCATCGAATTGCTGCTGCATTTTACACTCATCTAGCTTTAAGATATTCTCATATATTTTCATTCTTAGCTTAATGTCATCTAGATTTAATATGCATACATTTAGTATAATTTCTTTTACATGTTTTTAGATTAAAAATGTGTATTTTATTCTAGATTAATTTGCATTCATCTAGACTAGTTGCATTCATCAAATCCTTCGTTCTTAGAGGGTCTAGTTGCCTGCACCTTAATTCTGAGGATATTAACAGGCAAAATCTCTTTAGATAGAAGGAAATAGGTTGGCTTGCAGGGCTAGTTTTGGGTGAACAATCTCATCTTTATTCCAGGATGAATCCGCATACAAAGACCATGTTGAAGTGTCTGTAAAGTTCAAAGGCCCACATTTAATAGGTACATTTCTGGTGCCCACCGTGGGGCCGAGGAAATCAATTTCTCTGGCCTCATTTACATTTTTTTTTGTTATTTTAGCATTTTGTCTGTACTGTTCCGTACAGAACCTCGAATCTTTGCGCAAGATGTTACATTTTTGCACGAGGATTTGAAGTTCTCGTGCAAAGATCTAAACCATATCGGGTGAAAAAGTGCCTCATTGCACAGATTCTTGCGTGGCACATCATTTTCTCGCATGGATTGGTGAAAGATTTCGCGACTCTGCACAAGATTTTGCATGCTACTCTCTAATTTCTCATGCGAAAAAGTGCCCCATTGCGCAGATTCTCGTGCAACATCTCATTTTTCTCATGTGAGACAGTGAAAGAATTCGTGCAATCCCACACAAGATTTCACGTGAAATCTTGCAACAACACAGTTAAAAGGTAGTTTTTGAAAATGTTGTTTATCATTTTTTTTACTGACATGTTTTCTCTGAAGCATCTTTATTATTGAAAAAGAAAAAGAAAACAAAGAAAAAAAAAGTATAAAACAAATTTTGACTTTTGATGTTTTCGTAGGTTTTAACATTTTCTAAGCTATTTTATGGGTATAAAAAAGAACAAAAAAAGTTAAATTTTATTTTCCCATAGTTAAGCTTCTATTTGACTAACACTTTTTCTCTTAAGCATTTTTCTTCATTTCTATTTTTTTGGTTTTCTGCAGCCTAACAGTTGTCTACAGGACATTTGATGAAGACTCCTTATACAAACCACTCAAACATGGACTAACTACTTACTTGTAGGAGGATTGCCGAAGACACATTTGTCGAAGACTATACTTAAAACCCACAAAGCAATGTGTCTTCTTTTCTTGCTTTTCAAACTAGATTAAATAGGGCTTGTGAACTTCTTAGGGTGCAAGATGGAAGAATAGGGGATTATTCTCTTCACCACTTGGAGGTCATGACCAAGGGTGAATCAAAAACCTAGACACTTCCAAAAGATGGCATTCTGAGGGAGGCAAGTAGCTTAGTGGTTCACCAGTGCTTGTTCTCTTCTATGATAAGATGACGATTTCCTTTTAAGAGAATCCAAATCTTTAAGGAAAGATGATTCTGGATTGATTAAGCTAAGTGGGTAATCAATCTGTTTTGTGTGTTTGGGTGAGAACATAAGGTAAAGGAGTATGCTCTTTCCCCTTGCAGGAAATAAAAAACTTTGACCTTTCTGATCAAACCACCAGTCCGAGTCAATCCTTTAGAGGGCCTGCCGAAGTGATCCAACCTCTGGGAATGACCCAAGTGAGCACACTCCTTTTTTTGAAGATTCTAACTCACTATAATCAAGATGCTTTATAGAGCAAAAGACTCCAAAGACAGATTAATTTCTTCCCCTTGATTCTTGATATCACATATCAAGGGGAAGCTCTGTCTGTGCATTGGTCGGTGCTGGCCCCTAGCTTGCTAAGCAAGTAGTGCACACTTTCAGATGTTGGTGTTGGCTACTAGCCTCAACTCTGCTTGTGGAGCCATCAAGGATTAATTCAAATGGAAGCCAAGTAAAAACCTCTTAGTTAGAAGCTACCTGGTTTACCTTCAAAAAGAGGCATAATCTTTGTGCAAGGAGGGGGGAGAATCTCTCCTGTAGAAATCACCATATGCGTGCTACTAGACATTTGAAGGTGGTATAGGTGCTTGTCCCCTACCACAAGGGCACTCATTCAACATATACTATTGAGTCCTTTGAATATACCAAAAACATGAGCGCCCTCTAGGGGGTGACATGACTGTGTGAGGTACATGAATGCACATAAGATGTGGGAAAAAGGTTTTGCCTTCTCTACAATTTTCTATTTCTAGGGATAAAGTGTGTTTGTTATCGAGTCATAAACATGTCCAAACTTGCTCAAACAAACTAAAAGTCAAGACTCCCCTGTCCCTCTGAGTTGCTTTGCCCTCAGTTGGATTGTATTCGACTACTGCTTTCTTCCCGTGTCTTGTTGAAAACACTTGCCTTGTTTAAGACAAAATGTTGTTTAAACTCTTGAAAATCAACCTTTCTATCTATCTAAAATTTTCCAAATGAATCAACAATCTATCCAAAACTATCTGAAATCTTCAAAGTCTTTTCAAAATCCAGTTCAGTTGTCAGTTTGGTTTCCATTTTCACACACAGTTTACAAACTTTTGTGCGAATACTTGTTGTCCTATTACTTCTTTGCACAGCTTTGTCCAAGTTCTTGTGCAAATAGTTGCACATCTCCATGTGAAATATTGCCTCAAATGTCCTTATTTTTTTGTTAACCTTGCGCTACTTCACTTGGCCTGGAGCACATCCTCATGTGAAATCTTTATGCTATCATGAGTCTTTGCATGGCCCTATGTACTTTCTCATGCACCTCTCAGAGGATCTTCATGTTAGATCTTGAGTTTGAACTATCAAGTTAGTTTGTTAGAGCTATCTTTGCTCTAAACCAAGTCTGTTTCTTGCATCACTTTCTTGTTTCTCTGTCTGAAAATAGTCCCAAATAGTGGCATCCTGCTTAGTTAATGACTTGCGATCCATACTTTAACTAGTCTTGTCTCTCAGTTATCTTTCTCTTGTCCTTTAGTGCTTGTTGTACTCTATGTCATGATAGTCATAATCTTTGGTTGTTCTAGCCTTCAAATTAGACTATTTGTAGCTTAGTATACTGCACACTTATCTTTCTTTTTTGAGACCACGTTCTAGTGTGGTCCTTGTCTAAGCTTTTTCTTTTTGTCATTGTTTATGACTGTGGTAACTTGACTTATGTTCTAAAACTTGGCTGTCATTACTTGAAACATAGTACATCAAAATGGCTAATAATCAATGTGCTAAATCCAATGTTCCTAGTGAGGAAGAAGAGCTGCTTATTTCAAACATGAAGCAAAAAATCCAATCAATGAGCACTCAACTTCAAAGACTAAAAGAAGAGGAAAACACATCATCAAACAAATTCTCCTTGAGAGAAATTTTCCCTTCCTCCTATGATAACCAAAAATCAAATTCTTGTGATCTTGAATCCAAGATATCTGAGAACACTTCACAAACACCCAATAAATCTAGAAATATCTTTGAAGAAAAACCTTGGGAACCTAAACCAAAGTATGATTTCACACCTTTAGGAAAATCTTATTAATTAACCTTGGAAGAACTTCTTGAAGAAAAGCTCATTACTTTACCTAAGCTCACTTTGGTGGGACTTTCCTTTATGAGTAACTATTGTGCCTATCATAGACATAATTTACATAAAACTTCACATTGTAAGGAGCTGAAAAATAAGATCCAAGATCTCTTTGATAATGGCATAATTCAAAAATCTAAGCTCTCAGCTACTAGAGATTCTACTCTCAAGAAGGATCAATCTCATGAAACCATGTCTAGTAATGGTTCAAATGCAACTTCTATTTCTTCCAACATACAACCACCTTCTAAATTTTCCAATCTTTCCAACACATATTTTCCAAAAGAAGAACTTGCTACTCCCCTTGTTGACTATGTGTACCCTCAAAGATTGCCTTTCAAAGAAACTCAAGCCAATAGATACTGGGCTACAAGTCTTTTCACTACCTTCACATATCATACTTTTTGATACCTTGCTATGCCTATGAAGTCCACTCCAAGTAATTTTCCTTCTAAACTTCTAGAGCCTATTATGAAGACTCCAAAAATAGATTTGAATATAGATTCAGATATTCCGTCATCCTCAGAATTGGTTTCATGTCAAGAGGACTACTTACATGATAAAGAAACAAGTGTTGATCAAGACCAAGATTCATTCATCCCCTTTCAAATCTTCCAAGATCTCGTGCCTCCATCTCAAGAGTCACATAGTCCTCCATCTCCCATGTCATGCACCTCTACTAAGCAAGATCAAGATATTCCTTCCACCATCCCTAAGGAGACTATTAAAGACCAAGAGAAGGATACTTTTCCTATACTACCTGAAATTCCTTTTGAAGAGAAAATTGTTCCCTCACCCTCTTATTCTACCTCGTTACATTCACTTCCAAACTATGCTCAAGTTTTAAATACTCTTGTCAAAGGTATTGCTCCTATAATAGTTACTCATAAAACTATTGATGACATTGGTCATGTTGCTCACTCTAAAGATGCTAATATCCCTACTCATGGTCCATTCACATCTTCTAAATCTATCCTTGGTCCCTACCCATCTAAGCTAAAACCTTCAATTCTTCCATCCATATTGGGACCTTATGTTCCTCCATCTCCTACTTCCACTCTTAGCTCATTATACATTCCTCCTACCATACCCCAAGATCAACAAAGATACACATACTTGAACTCTCCACATTCACCTTTCCACCCAAACCAGTCATATTGGCCTCATTCATCCACAAGTCTCAAGTCCTTTGGAAGCAATTTGGATGATCAAATCAAACACAAGTGCATGAATCCATCCTCAAAAGTTCACTATGTCTCCTCTAATTGACATGCGAATGTCAAGAAGAAAAAAACAAAAAAGAGACCGCAAAGGTCCATTATTCAAAGAGCTCAACCAAAGAAAGTATGGGTTCTTAAATCTGTTATTGAAGAAATGCATTCCAAAGCATCTAATGAAAAATTAAAATCTATATGGATTCCCAAGTCTCTTTTGAAGGACTTGAATATTGAAAACAAATCAAAGTTAACATTCAAGCTTCCAAAGGCTTTCACTCCATCTTCTTCCCAACATCTTCCTAAAAAGGTTTCAAAGCCTTCCACTCCATCTCCCTCCAAAATTATTCTACCACCTCATATATCTAAGCCTCAATCTATTTCATTCATATTTCCTCCATCATTCCACTACCCTTCAAGGTGTGTGTCAATATTGATCTTGCCTAATATCTCATCCACCCTCATGAGATCCTCTAAATCTTATGCTTGCTTGCCATCCTTGCTTGTTTTAGTCTTCCAAAACCAACAACCTTATCCTCCATCTACCTCTCATTTTCCTATCATTTACCTTCCATTACCTTATCAACATGTTTGAGTGTACCTTTCTATGGCCTTGGCTTATCATAACTTATCTTTCTTATAGGCATGCTATACAACTTGAGAAAGGCTTGAATTCTTTCCAAAAACTCTAAAAATCCAAAAAAAAAAAAAAAGTGCCTCAGTGAAAACTTGGAAACAGGTGCCTTGGTAGCAAAAGTAAAGAAAAATAAATTCATCCTATGGTGAAAACCACTTCTTGTGGCACCTTGGATAAGTACCATGATGAAAACTTGGTAAACAGGCGTCATGTGTAATTCTTCCATCCATGACATCCTATCATGATCTTGCTTATCCTTTAAATGTCCTCATTCCTGAAGTCATTCAAAAATAACCTCCATAACAAAACTTTTCTGTCCTATTCAGTTAACCCTTTGGTCTTGATCAACGAAAGAAAGAAGAAAACTCAATTCTTAGCAATCTCTTGACATGGTCATTTTCTTGGATTACTTACATGATACCCTTCATTACACCATGAGATTATATTGTTATATCCTTTTCCCTAGCTTGGGTAATCTTGTAAAGACTTTCCTTGAGGGTAGCATTCACTACTTCATACTCCTTGCCTATCCATCTCCACTTATCCACCAGCTTGCTACTACATATTTTCTTGCACCTTTCTAGACACTGGAACAAAATCAAGGTAATCCTTCTTGAGAGCTAGTAATCTTTGACAAAGTTCTAAAAAATTAAAAATATCTAAAAATTGAAAAAGTCCTGAAAAAAATTATTACCCTGGTGAAAACCTAGCAATAGGCACCTTGGTAACACCAAAAAAAGTGAAAAATCTCAAAAATACAAAAAAATCAAAAACAGAAAAATACAAAAAAATTGAAAAAAACAAAAAAAATGCCATTGGTGAAAACTTGGAAACAGGCATCATGGTAGCAAAAAAAGAGAAATTTCTTCCAAGAAGGTGAAAACTTGGTAAACATGTGCTTCTTGTTCCCCAATGCTCCATCTTGTAGTGCATTTGGCTTCCTGTACAACCACTTTCATGCTTTTCCTACTTTCTACTCATATATCCATGGATTGAGTCTTGTCACAGATTGAGGGCATTCCCCTTCAGTGTCACTATTTTTTGAGATTCTCCTCATAGAATCTCCTTCGTGATAGTCACTAGTGGTCCTCACTGCGTCTGCCTATTGTTGCTAGTGTCACTATTTTTGAGATTCTCTTCATAGAATCTCCTTTGCAATAGTCACTAGTGGTCCTCACTACGTCTACCTACTGTCGCCAGTGTCCCTCATTTTCAAGATTCTCCTCATAGAATCTCTTTGGAAATAGTCACCAATTTTTTCAGATGTGTCTATCTATTGTTGCTTGGGTCACGTCTCCAAATTCCTTTATGGAAGATCTCTCTTGTGTCAGTCACCAATCATCCTAGCTGTGTTTGTCTATTGTCACTCAATCCTTCTTAGGTTCTTCATTGTGAAGATTCCCCTTTGACCTCAGTGACCAGTTGTTCTGACTGCGTTTGCCTACTATTGTCACCCTATTGAAGAGATTTCTTTCAAACATGTTCTGGACATTGACACTTGACATCAATCCCAAAAAAATTAAACTCAAGAATGATATACTTGTTTGGATATGTTGAGTATTTGCTTTGTTTGCTTTATTTTGCTTTATCATATCTCCTTGAGCAACTTGATGATGTCATCTTCAACTAGAGAAGTAATGACTGGGGGCATGATCTTTTCTTTGCTTTATGTTTGTGGTTTAGTTCCAATAAGTTGATATATTCCTATAAAAGGGGTGTCCACTATAAGAGCCTCCATCTCATATTGGATGGCCATGTGTACCTCGACTCTTTTTATATGAATATGCCAATAACGTTGGTTCTTCTCCTTGTTTGTTGGATTAAACTCTTATGCTATACTAAATACTAATACTAATCTTGCTAAGTGAATGTACGAGTCACTGCGAGTATATCTAGCACACTTCTATCTTAGGTTATGAATGCAAGGGGCATTGTGGATAGAATAAATACTGATTACTTAGCATAAGATGGATCTCCCGTGTGTTTGGTGTGTCTATCATACAAGAAACATTTCGGTCATCCTAGAATTTATGCTTTGATGCTTATGTTAACTTGCTATATTAAAAGGGACAAATGTTCTAGTGATTCTGGCTTCTTGTGCCTCGAATGCTTACATTTAATCTCGACAAACCTATAAAGTATGTTCTATTCATATTCCCATGATTACAATGTCAGTGGGAATTGTATAACATACGAGCTTTGTTCTATATCCAGTGATGATAAATTGTCAAGGCTCAGTAACTAGACCTAGGGTTGCATTTAACATAAGTCTTGCATTACATGCTTCACTTGCATAAGCACACAATTCAGCTATGATTCTTTCTCCCCTACTTGGTGAAGGATTGGAGGAATCTTCAAACATATTAGGATTCTCCACGATTGCACAAATGAGCAATTAATCACCCTCTTGGCTACTTTGGCTGCTCTAAACTCATTTTCTTTGGGACCAAATTTGAAATTTGACACACCTAAGTCACTCATAAATGCGTTTTAAAATTTTGGGACTTACGTTATTGAATACTTGTGCAGTCTAATTTTTTTTGAAACTTTCTAATTTTTGGAACCTTTTCAACTCAAAATTTTTCATGTTTTCAAAATTTATTTTTGAAAAAGTCAACTATGGTCGTATCTGGTCAACTTTCAGTCAAACTTGGTCTTCGAAACCTCAAAAACCATGCCGAATTAACTCTGAATCTTCTTCTAATTTCTTCTACATTCTGTTGAATCTCATATTTCTTCTACTACTTTACATCATATTGCTGGTGTGTCATCTTTCAATTTCGCTCTTGAGGGGGCAGGATGATTACATCATTGAATACTTATTGCTCGAGGCATCTCGTTCCCATCTTATGTCCTCATTATTCGGGGCATCTCACCACTAGGGTCATCTTGTTTCCCCCTTTTTGGCATCTTTGTCATCTTTTTCATCTTGTCATCATTTGATTACAGGTATTGGACAATCTAAACCTCGACTACTGAGGATCAAGCCTCGTTTTGGGGATGATTCTATGTCTCATTATTCAATTTTGTTATCTGCTATTATTCTTAGGTATCTAGTTGTTCTATCTGGATCCTTAAAGGTTAAGCTCCATTCTAGAGATAATCTTTTAAATTCTTTCAATCTTAGGTATCTAGGTGTTCTATTTGGATCCTTAAAGGTTAAGCTCCATTTCGGAGATAATCTTTTAAATGCTTTCAATCTCAGGTATCTAGGTGTTCTATCTAGATCCTTAAAGGTTAAGCTTCATTCTGGAGATAATATTTTAAATGCTTTCAATCTCAGGTATCTAGGTGTTCTATTTGGATCCTTAAAGGTTAAGCTCCATTCTGGAGATAATCTTTTAAATGCTTTCAATCTAAGGTATCTAGGTGTTCTATCTAGATCCTTAAAGGTTAAGCTCTATTTTGGAGATAATCTTTTAAATGCTTTCAATCTTGGGTATCTAGGTGTTCTATCTGGACCCTTAAAGGTCAAAACTTTGTTTTGAAGAAACCTTTTAAATGCTTATCAATTTTAGGTATCTAGGTATTCTACTTGGATTCCTTGGGATTAAGCTCTGTTCAAGAGATAGTCCTTAAAAGCTTATCAATTGGTCTTTGTATCATCAATTTTAGAACCAATCTCATTTCTTGATCCTCACATCATGCTTTCTAATTTTCTTTGAATTGAACGTGTTGTTCGCACATTCATTCAAAGAGGGGCAAAATGTAATACCCCAAAATTGGCTCATTGCCATGATCACCAATTCTGGTCTATTTTGACCATTTCTAAGACCTATTCTAATAGGCAATTCTCATTCTGCTACTCACTACTTGACTTAATTGTCAGATACAAAAAACCCTAATTTATATTAATCATACTCATTATTTAATCCCTATAGTATGCACTCATATTAGCCACGTTAAACCTATTTGATTTCAATTTAATTTAATCTAAAGTATTCATACTTTATTAAATTAAATTATCTCCTAAGGCTAATGTACTATGGAATTAAATTTATTTAATTTAATAAATATGCCTATTTTAATTAATTAAACAAAATTATTTAATTAAATAGAAAAGCTATTTCTAATTATTGAAGAAAAGTTATTTAATTAAAAAGGAAGCCATTCCTAATTAATTAAATGAAGTTATTTAATTAAATAAGAAAAGTGTCTCTAATTAATTAAATGAAATTATTTAATTAAATAGAAAAGGTATTTATGAGAGCATATTTCATTTTATTAAATAAATATTCTTTCTAATTCTTCTCTTGAGTTCAAAAATGGAAATTCCTAGATAACTACTGATTAAATTAGAAGTGACCTAGATCACTTGCTTTCACACTAAAGTCTGTCTGAGCTGACTGACTCTTACACTCAGATCTGAGTTAGTTAACTCCCTTTAATTTGGGGATCTTCCACCTTAACTAAACCTCATCTTCAATCCTAACCATTGATTGAAATTGATCTCAATCGTTGATGGATTCCAAAAAAATCTATTTAAGAGACCCTCATTTCTTCATTTT
The DNA here is from genome assembly GCA_028749045.1 of Cupressus sempervirens. NCBI lineage: Eukaryota > Viridiplantae > Streptophyta > Pinopsida > Cupressales > Cupressaceae > Cupressus > Cupressus sempervirens. Next base: position 381,842,409 of record CM053788.1, on the reverse strand, counting down.
GAGAGGTTGAATTGAAGAAGCATTGAATTGCTGTTGCATTTTACACTCATCTAGCTTTAATATATTCTCATATATTTTCATTCTTAGCTTAATGTAATCTAGATTTAATATGCATACATTTACTATAATTTCTTTTACATGTTTTTAGATTAAAAATGCATATTTCATTCTAGATTAATCTAAATTCATCTAGACTAGTTGTATTCATCAAATCCTTCATTCTTAGAGGGTTTGGTTGCCTGCACCTTGATTCTGAGGATATTAACAGGCAAAATCCCTTTAGATAGAAGGCAACAGGTCAGCTCGTAGGGCTAATCTTGGTTGAACAATCTCATGTTCATTCCAGGATGAATTTGGATACAAAGACCATGTTGAAGTGTTTGTGAAGTTCAGAGGCCCAGATTTCATAGGTACAGACTGATTTTCTAAAATGGCTCATTTCATACCATGTAAGAAGACATCAGATGCTGAGCATGATGCTGAACTTTTCTTTAAAAAGATTGTGAGATTGCATGGATTACCAAGAAGTATTATTTCTAACAGAGACAATAAGTATGTTAGTTGTTTTTGGAAGACTTTGTGGAAGAAGATGGGTACTGAGTTTAAGTTTAGCTCTACGTTCCATCTGCAAAGAAATGGATAGAAAAAGGTTGTGAATAGAAGCTTGGGTAATTTTCTGAGATGTTTAGTTGGGAATAAGCCAAGTAATTGGGAGATGGTATTGGCACAAGCTGAATTTGCATATAATAATTCTATGAGTAGGAGTACAAGGAAGACACCTTTTGAGCTTGTTACTAGAATGAAGCCTAGAAGAGTATCAGATTTAAGGGATATTGCTGGTGTAAAAAAGAGGAGTGATGTAGGAGAAGAATTTGCTAATTATATGGAGTCTTTACATAAGGAAGTGAAGTTGAGGATAGAACAAAATAACCAAAAGTATAAGGAGACTATTGATCAGTCTAAAAGACATCATAATTTTTAAGTTGGTGGTGAGGTGATGGTTCATTTAAAGAAATGAAGATTTCTTCTTAGAACATACAGTAAGCTAAAGATGAAGAAGTTTGGACCTTTTAAGATCTTGAATAATTTTGATAGTGGAAACACTTATGAAATTGAGTTACCTGATGACATGGATATATCTCCTATATTCAATGTTGCTGATCCATACAAGCATCATGAGTTAGATGATGAATTTATTGTATTAGAGGACTATCCTAAGAAGAAAATTGAAGAAGTTGAACGGATATTGGATCAGAGAATTGGTAAGAGCACAAAGGGAAAATATTATTATGAATATTTGGTGAAGTGGAAGAATAGACCTATGGAAGATGCTTCATGGATTTATCAATATGAGTTTGATTTAGCTTAGATTGTGACATCTCAATGATTTAGGAGAACTATTTCTTTCAACCTTAGTTTTTTATATATAGGAGCATCCTGGGTTGCATTGTAATCTTGCATGTTTTAAGTTTTTATCTTGCTGCTAAAACTGTGTTTTCTAGTTTCTGGGTTCCTATTGTAAGCTATGTAACTAATTTTCCATAATGAATGAGAGGATTTTTACATTAGAAATTTAAGATGTCCTAGATTAATATCTATGGTCCAAGGCACAATTTCTAACTCCTTATAAGTTAGGAGATATTACAATTCTCTTGAAGTATCGATTTCTAGCAGTTCTACCCAACAATTTCCTATACTTCACTTTTGGAGTGGATGCACATTTTTTCTTGGTGAATCAAACTTTGTGTAATTAAGGGGCTATAGAGGACCTAAATATATACCCATAGTTCAAATCATGAGTTCTAATTCAATCAAAGCTACAAGATATCATGATTTGTGTTAGACATCAATTTTTGAACATTTAATTGCTGATGCAGGCCAACTTGTGGTTCTTCAAGAATTTAATGTTAGGTTTATTTTTATTTAATATTTTTTGAGAGCTGACTTGTGGCTTCTCTATGTTATAGAATGATATATAAGACATTTTGGCTAGTATAAATAGAGTTTTTATACTTAGAGTTAAGAGTTTGTAGGAGATGATTTGAGAGTAGAACTAGAAAGTGCAAATTTGTTGTTGGATCTTGGATTTGAATGTATTTGTATTTTTCCATAACCAAAAAGGCCTTATAGCTAGGCATGTATGTTGAATATTTGAAGAATCAATAAAAGTATTTTACTCTTCTTCCTCCTTTGGTTGCTATTCTTTTTGTTTTCTTTTGTTGTGTTAACTCTTGTAGGGTGGTTTAGAGAGCTAGGTGTGCCATTGGCCCTAGTTTTCCCTATCCTTCCTTGCATCAGATTAGTTTCAAATGAAAATGAGGAAAGAATGAGAAAAGAGGAAAACCTAGTGGGAAGAAACCCCCCCTTAGAAATAAATTCTAACAATATTATAAAACTACTACTTTTACAATGTTTTTTAACCCAAGTAGATCTTGGAGAAGTTGAAACTTCTACTCAATGAATGTCTTCGTGAATATGTTAGCAATTAGATGAGATGTAGAAAAATACTATAAATCAATGATTCCATCATGGATTAGATCTTATATGAGGTAAATTTGGATCTTGATGTTCTTTGTCTATTGTTACTATATTGGATCTCTACAAACCTTTAATGTATTTTGATTGTCACACCAAATGATGGTCAGTTGATGAAATGAGATACCCAACTTGGTAAGGAAATTTTGCAAAAAATAAGTATGAATGGTAGCATTTACAACAACTCTATATTTAACCTTCATGTTTGAGAGAGAAATGGAAGACTAATTTTTTCTTGACTAGAAGATGGGACCAAAACCCAAATTGAGAACATATCCTGAAGTGGACTTGTGATCAATGTTATCACTATACCAGTTAGAATCAATATAGCCAATGAGATCCAAGTTACATATAGCTGAATAATGAATCTTGTAGCTAATAGTTCCTTGAACATAACAAAGGATACACTTGGAAGCTTTCAATTGTAGCTCATGAGGCTCTTGCATGTATTTGGCAATGATGCCCACTATATATGATAGATTTGGACAAGAAAAAGTAAGATAAAGAAGACTTCCCACAAGTTGATGATAAAGTGTGCCATCAACCAATAGTGTATCTTTTCTATCTTCAAGCTTGACCCTTGATAGAAAAGGTATAATTTTTGGTTAACAATCACTCATGTGAAATCAAATCAAGAGATCTCTTGAATACTTGGATTGAGCAACTGTGGCACCCAATTGATTTTGGCCAATTTCAAGACAAGAAAGAAATTGAGAAGGCCCATGTCAGTCATAGAAAATGTATCACACAAGGATGCCTTGGTTGTCACAATGGTTGTGCATGAATCATTTGTGATTAGTACATCATCTACATAGAGCACTATGAGAAAAAAATAGTTAGGTGTTCTCAACACATGAACATTTGGATTAGATTTATATCTCATAAAATTTTGAGACAAAACTAAGAATCTATTTTAGCATATCAAGCATGAGGTGCCTGCTTGAGGCTATAGAGTGATTTCTTGAAATTTCATACTAATGAGGAATCATGTATGTACACTTGTGGTTGCTCCATATATATTTCCTCCTCAAGATCACTATGAAGAAATTCATTTTTCACATCCATGTGATGAATCTCCCACCTTTTTGTTGCTGCAATAGCAAGAGCCAATTGAATGGAATCCATTTTTTCCATAAGAGAAAAATTCTCATCATAATCAATTCCTTGAACTTTCTGAAAACCTTTGGCTACCAACCTCACTTTGTATCTACTCATTTGACCATCTATTTATTTCTATGTTTGATAGATCCACTTGCACCTTACAAGCTTGGAATTGGATGGAAGTGGAACTAACTCCCAATTTTGGTTAGCAATAAGAAAATTGTACTCCTCATCCATGAAAACTTCCCAATGAGATTTCTTTGCAACTTATATATAAGTTTAAGGATCTAATACTTGAATCAGATAAGTATGCATTGGAATGATGGAATCAATAGCTGAAAATACATGAGGAGCATCATATATATTAGCCAAGCTCTATGTTCTTTGACTCTCATAGGAGATGTTGAATCAAAATTGGAATCCCAATTGAGATTTGGACCTACACATTCATGTTCATGTTCATCATATTTAGATTCAGTTAAATCTAAAATTAGATATGTGGTATCTCCATGATCCTCAAGATCTATGAGAGGAGGAAGCACTGAAGTAGTAGCATGTTGCAGTTGAGATAATTGCATGAGAATTTCAACAAAATATAAACTCCTCTAAATGAAGAGTTGTTTTGTAGAAATATCTAGCAATCTATAACCCTTCACACCATTTGGATAACCAATAAAGATACATTCCTTTCTTTGAGGCTCCACTGCCTTTCTTTTATCAGTATGAATGTGAGCCCATGTACAGGATCCAAAAATATGAAAATCTGTGACCACTAGTTGCATACCTCTCCATGCTTCAAAATTAGGTTTTCCTTTAACAAATTTGTGAAGAGATTTATTTTGAATATATGAAGCACAATTTATTTCTTCAGTCCATAATTTTGAGGTAAGGGACCTAGCATGTAACATGTGGCTAGCCATCTCATTCAATGACTAGTTCTTCCTCTTAGCTACCCCATTTTTTTGCAAGGTATATGAAACTATGTTCTTACTTCATGAAAAATATTTTGGACATCATTATTGACATGCTTCCCCCCATTATCTATGTAGAGGATCTTGATTGATTTTCTAGATTAGTTTTTTGCATGGGCTTTGAAAAGCTTGAGATTCTCAAACACTTCAAACTTGTATTCAAGAAAGTACACCCATGTGTACATTGAGTAATCATCACCGAATGTAAGGAAATATTTGGATTTTTTGGAGGACTCTGGAAAAGGACCTATTATATCACTATGGACAAGCTCTAGATGAGAGGAGGCTCTTCATGAGATTTCCTTGCGAAACTTTCTTCTATATGTATTTCAAGAGCACAACCTTCACAAAATCCACTAGAGAATTCTATGGTAGACAATCCTTTCACCATCCCCTATTTTATAAGTTGCTACGTGTATCTAAAATTCAAATGTCCAAATGTTTCATACCAAATTGTACTTTCATTAATTACATTTGTTAGAAGTAAAGTAGAATTTGATTTGGAAACAAAATTAGAGAAAGTGTACAAATGAGATCTATGATTCACCTTTCCAACAATTTTTTTGGAGTTATCTTACATGTCATAGATACTCACCAAATCTGGTGTGAATTCAACTCTTTTCCTATTTCCAATATGTGTCATTTGATACATAGAAAGAAGATTTATAAATATTTTTGGGATATGTAAAAAATTCTCAAAACTTCCAATTCCAAGCTCCACCTTCCCAATCCTAGTTGCTTCTATAGGAGATTGATCTCCCATGAGAATAGGAGAACCAAAATATTATTTCAAAGATGAAAGAGAATCTTTTATGGTTGTCATATCATGTAAAGCTCCAAAGTATATGATCCATGCATCTGAAGAAGAATGAATAGCAATCAATGCATGAGAATTGCCTTTGGTCTTTGATGCTCTTTCTTCATTCTTCTTCTTAGCACTCTTAAGAACAAGGCTACCAAGATTATTTTTTTGAAGTCTCTATTCCATGAGATCAATGGTATTCTTCATACATGATGATGTTGGATGGTACACAAGTTGCAATAGGTGCACTTCAATTTGTCATTTGTGTCCTTTTCTTTTGAGCTTGTAGAGCCATCTAAAGGTTTTGGATTGCCTTGCTTTCTTGGAACTAAATCCCTCTTCCATTTTCCTTTGGATTTTTGATTGAATTTAGAGTTTTTTCCCTAGTTGTATACACAATGATTGCAAGAGCTTTATAATTCTTCAATGTGCCCATCTTAATAAGCTCATCCTAATCATGTATTAGAGACTCAATGAAGGCATTGTGTGTGGGAATCTTCCAATTTTCTCTTATTGTGAGTCTGATTATGTGGAAACAAGAAATAAATACTACATATTCTAGACCCAAATTTGATTAAATAGCTATTGAGTCATTGGAGGCCTTCATTGGATTTATCAATACCACATCCTTTTAGCTGAAGCAACAAAGCTTTGAACTTTGTGAAGAAATCTTGGATATTGTCAAAAATCCTTGGATCTAATGAGATGATCTCATTTTCAAGGATATGACTCTACCTTTTGTCTTGCTTCCTAGAGAGAGTCTCTAAGGTATTCCCAACATGGCTTGGAGTTGTGCATGCCTCAACATGGAAAATTAATTATGGAGATGTGGACAAGCATAGTAGACCAAATTCTTCATCCATATGATTGAAGTATTTAGATTTTTCTTCTACTGAATTTGGTTCAACCTCTATATTCTTAACTATCCAATAGAGGCCTTTACTTCTAAGCTAAACAAATATTTTAGGCTTCTAATCAAAGCAGTTGTATGGTGTAAATTCCACCATTCGATCTTTGATTTTCTGTCTCTAAAAAGAAAAAGAAAAATATCTCCTTCCTAACACTTCTATTCTCATACCATGTGAAATTTGTATCCTTAACTGCATAGATCAACTAAAAGAAAAAATAAACATCTCTATAGAATTAAAAAAATAAAGCAACTAAAATGGAAAGAAAATAGTAGAGGAAAAAAAAAATTCTTATCAACTATAAGGATAATCTTCTTTCACCATTAGATTACAAATCTATATTAAAAGACCTCTACATCCTACACAACAATAAAAGCTTGAATTTACTAATGCATGTGCATAGTTAACTAAAATTTGGAATGATGGAATGCATGAATCTCATCATTTCTAATATGGTGTAAATCTTTGACATATATATTTATGATAGATATTGCACGCATTAGTGAGCTTACGTCTCCCTATAGGCACTATCAGTAAATGTCTTGGGCCTTTCATACTACACATGTCTATTAGTGAACCATGAAAACCCTAATGTAGTGCCACTATTATCATTTTCCTCATTAAGAATGTCAGTGTAGTTAATTATTCTTGCAACATCTCCTTCGACCATGCAAACCATAGAAATTTAATCCTTGAAGCTGGTATGGATGCAATGTACCTCTTATGAGGAAACTAGGAGTTTCATTATATTGTTCAAAATATCTTCAAAGACACTTTGCTTCTTTTCCATCAAAATCTAAACCCTTTCACTTTTGATCCATTTGGACTTTTCCTCTATCGAGTTAAACCTTTAGATTTTAGCACAAAAAGAAAAAAATATTCCTCAACTTCCCATGTACATTCATCATTTTCTAATAAAATGGTGTTTAGTAGAAACAAGTGGACTAAGCGGTTGACCATAAGAATTGTAGCCCCCTACCCATTGATGTTCTAAAGATTCTTTTTTAGAAGCATTGATAAATTCTTGCTAGGCACAAACTATTGAACAACCATATTTCATTATCATTTTTCTTACCAATTTTTCTTTTCATAATTAGCAACCACCTTTGAACATCACACACTAACCTCATGTCTCCATGTAACTTCTTAAGAGAAAATTTTGGTTAATTTTAAGTAGCTAAAGTGTCTCCATGCAATTTTTTAATCATAGGGAAATGATAGTTTAGAATCTTTCCCTATTTAATTGCTTAAATATTGAAAATACGCATTGAAAAATGGGAGGGGTTGGAAATATGCATGTGATGCTTATTGAAGAAAGTACATGTCTTCACAAATTTTTTTAATCTCCAATTTTTGCCTCCAACTTAACTTTCAATTTTATTTTTTCAAAATATAAAAATAAAAATATAGCTTTAAATAACATTTAATAAGATTTCTTAAAAATAAGTAGTAAATATTTTATGCATGGGGCCATCAACTCCTCAAAAATGCCTAAAAAAGTTGAGTAGCTGCTGCTAGTAGAAATAAGCTAAGCAAAAACATGGGGACCTACCCTAATGAAGAAATTAAGCTTGCAAAAGTAAGCCAACTTTGACTATTTAACACTTTCAGCTTAGGAATCAAGCATTAGTGTGTGATGCTTAAGCCATCCGATAATTAACTAGTTTGGTTTCTTTATTATTAATTCTATTTGTCAACAATGCTTTATAAAATTAGAGTACAAGTTTTTGTTTTAACGCTACCCTCATTTCATATGAATTTTACATAAAATTCCAAATTCTATTGCATTTCTAAATATTGTAATGCCCTTCTTGGGAACCCAAGAGAAATAAACCTAACATGTTACAATATTTACTAAACTTTTTTTTTTGAATTTTAAAGAACAAAAGATAGCAATATGGAAGCAATATACACATACACATCATGTACACATAAGTAATTAAAAATACACTTTCCATTCCTCAAGGGTTCCTTCATGTTGAATCACATTATAAAGTTTTTATTAATTAGTTTAAGTCTCAAGTATAAAGTCTCCTGATCATAAAGAAATAACATATACATTATCACATAAGAAAATGTATAAGTACAACTAATAATATGAAAGCACATCTAATGAATAACATCCACTGCACATGTCACAAGGTATGTGAAAATAGATACAAGTATATCAATATACAATACAATATCCTATAGTATCTCAAAACACATGATACATAGATATTTCAAATGAATAGAAGTATCCAACATAAGAATAAGAATGATAATGGTACCATTGTATTAATGGGCATCCAATAGATAACAATGTAAAGGGGAATCCAAATGGTAAGAATACACCACCTCTTGACCATGTGGTCACCTAATTAGGCTCCCTCTCCCACCATGAAGGAGAGATAATGTACAACCCATACACAAATAACTAAATCATAAAATAATTCTAGGAAAGGAATCCTGATAGCCAAAAATACCTCAAGGGTAACACAAATTACGCAAGAAGAAGAGATAATCAAAATTGAAAAGACACTCATTCCAATACCAACACCACATACCAAATTAACATACAAATACCAAGTCCAAAATAAATATCAAAACCAAACAGATACAACCACCTCAAAATCAATGTCAAGTGTCACAAGTACAATAACCAATAGATAACAACTACCATCAATGAAAGTAAACCACCAATCAATAACTCCAACAAAAAAAAAAACCACCAATGAACAATTGATCATTGATTAATAAAAGTCATCTGTCAATAATAAATGACATCTAATCAATGAGTAATAACTCATAATAAACACACCATCAAAAATAATATCCAACAAGTACACCACTAGAAGAAAATAGGAAAAAAAACTGTGAAGGAAACTTAGGCTACATATTATGGAGTGTCATCACATAAGCCAACTCTAAGGTTACCCTAGTAGTCTCTCAGGACCTTGACCCCCTAGTGAATCTATGTGAAATCAGAATACCCTCTCGTGAAGATGAGGAGACTAGTCATACCTCTCAAGGTATCATCTCATTCTCATCCTTAGTCTATACAAGCACTCAAGGCATGGACGAGGAAAAATCTCTAACCTATCTTTTTAATTTATCTCAAGGGATGGGGGAGGAAAATATTTTAATTAGTATGTTATCACTTGTCGCACAACTTACAATGAGTTACTGTAGTAGCCACTTTGGGCCCCAACCCCCATTGCAAGCCACTCCCATAGACATGCACCTAGACTACCTTTCTATAACTCACAAATCATAATTGTGTCTCATACCATAAAAGTAATATTAATCAAATTTAGATCCTTAATTGACAACCCAAAAAAAAAAAAAAAAATTGGTTCTCAACACCGTGGTTCTCATAAAAGCTTAATAGCATTGGTGCAGGAGCATTCCAGGTGTAAGAGCAATCATGCATCACCTAAAAATATTTTCTTTTCAATATTTTATATTTTAATAAGGACTAGTAGACATGGTGGTTACTATTCAAAGGAACTTGCTTTTTTTAGTAAGTTTGTCTTACAAGCTTGGAATATTCTCATTTTCTATATGAAGGTTGATTTTGGAATTATAAGCCTACCATAAAAATCTCATTTCTCTAGCTTAAGTATCAAAGAGGTTATTGCATATTTTTGGTGGAAAAATTTGTAGAAAAATCTTCAGGTTTACTACTGGAGGCCTTAGAATGCCCAAATGAGGTTCAAAAACTCAAGGGAAGGGCGCTTGTGCCATCTTGAGCCTATAGATCAGGAGTTGGCATTTTCAAAAAGTGGTTATAATAGCCAATTAGAGAAATAGTTTGAGAGTTATGGCCTTTGAAAGTTGGGCTACCAAAATTTCTAAAATAATTTGTCAAAAAAGTATTTAGCTAACTCTATATGTATTGTTAGGGTCTTTTGACCCTAGGTATTAAGTTTGAGCATCTAGAACCTTCCTAGGTAGCATAAAATTATCTATTTAAGAAAAGCTCAAACTATCACCCAAAGCTACAAGACAATAGTTTGTAGCTTGTCTTGTAGATTATTGTAATGAAGGCACCTGTGTCAATTAGTATATTGTACTCATGAATTATATAATTCAACATTTGTGGCACAAATAAGAAGTCCATATTTTGTTCTCACATTTGTTGTTTCTTTGTTTCTATTATGATTTATGGTATTAAGGGGAGCACCCTTCATCAAGTGGTATCCAAGTTAGAGTTCTTGAGTGTGTGGAAAGATCACCGACTATGAGGTAGTTTGCACCAGAACCTTGGTTTGGGCTGAGCATGTAGATAGATCACCAATTGTGAGGTAGTTTGTACTAGGGTTTCAATGGAAGCATGAAAAATGCCTCCATGAAGAGAGCATGGCAAAAGAGTTGTAGGTATTACACTTGAGCATTTCTGAGCCCTCCAAAGAAAAATGCATAGAGGAATGAATCTTCCTATAAGAGATGAAAGCTAAGATGAGGACAAAGTAGATAAAAATGTTGAAGTAGAGGCAATTCTAAACCCAGAGGAAGAGAGGCTTTTTAAGGCCATCTCCAAGATTGGAAAAAGATCTAAGTTAGAGGTTCCCACATTTTAAGGAAGTCTTAACCCAAAGGAGCTAATCGATTGGAACAATGAAATAGAGGAGTACTTTGAGTATGAAGATATTGATGATCTTGATAGGGTCAAGTTTGCAAGGTGAAACTGAAGGGACATGCAAAGATTTGGTGGTGGGAGGTTCAGTTGGAGTGAAATAGAAAGGGAAAGGAAAAAATCACCAAATGGGATTGGATAATAGCTAAACTAAAGAGACAATTCATTTCCATGGATTATGAGATTGATTTGTTGAAGAAAATGCAAAGGATGAAGCAAGTAAGAAAATATGTTCAAGAGTCTACCAAAGAGTTCTTCTAAGTTCTCATAAGAATTGGCCATGCATAAGTTGATAAAAAGAAAATGGTCCTTTATCTTAATGGGTTAAAACCAAGTATTCAAGATGAGTTGAGTCTAGTTTGAATGAATAGTATTGAGGAGGCATACTGGTTTGCCCTAAGAGTTGAGGAAAAACTGAGCAAGAAGTTTGACAACAAGAATAGTGGAAGAGGTCATAGTGGAAGTTCTAGTGACAATTGTATGGTGGTCATAATGATGATCAAAAGAATAAGGATGAGGTTGGAAGTAGTAGTTAGAACCAAAAGGGAAATAATCCCAATTCTTTCCATGATTAAAAAAATAGAGATCAGAGAGGAAGAGGTAGAGGACAAGGATCTGGAAGAGGATGCTTTCATGGGAAATGTTTTTATTGTGGAGAAGAAGGGCATAACACATGTGAATATAACCAGTGCCAAGGAAGGATAGATTGAAGATTAGAAGGCTAGGACAGAGTTGCACATATAGATGAGGATGCCAAAAGAGGAGAAGTCCTAGTTAATAGAAGAGTCCTACTGAGTGGTGAGAATGAACCTGATCAAAGAAGGAGCTTGATGGTGGAAGTATTGACAATCTAGTGTCAAAAATGATAGTCTCAAAGTTGAAGCTAACAAGACAGAAACACCCACATCCATACCATATTGCATGACTGCAAGATGACCACAAGGTCATGGTCAATGAGCAGTGCCTAGTGAAGTTCATGATTGGAAGCTACCAAGATGAGGTACTATGTGATATCATACCTATGGACATATGTTGGGTAGGCCATGGTAGTTTGATAGGAATGTTGTACATGATGGGCGAGCAAATACCTAAACTCTGACCAAGGATGGAGTGAAACGTAAGTTGAAGCTGTTGAAGGAGAAAGAAGAAAAAGTATGTAGTGCTGCCAAAATATGCTTTGTTGATGGAAAAGAGTTTCTCAAAGGTATGAAACATGAGCATATGTGTTTTTCTATTATTCCAAAAGGCAGTAAAAAAGAAGTAGAGAAGGTACCTGTAGAAGTTGTAGATACATTGGGAGATTTTTTTTATATTGCATCAAATAATGTACCTAATGGATTGCCCCTAATGAGGAAGATCAGTCATTAGATGGATTTGGTTCTAAGAGCTAGTTTACCAAACAAGGTAGTAGATAGAATGATACTAGTAGAAAGTGAAGAGTTAAATAGACAAGTTCATGAGTTGTTGTAGAACAGGTTGATTTGAGAGAGTCTAAGTCCACATGCTATACTAGCTGTATTAGCACCAAATAAGAATGGAGAATGGAGGTTGTGCACATATTCTTGCATTATCAACAGGATCACAATTAAGTACATATTTCTATTGCCAAGGATGGATGATATTATGGATTGTTTGAGTGGAGCTAAGTATTTCAAAAAGATAGATCTGAAGAGTGGGTACCATCAGATTTGTATCAAAGAAGGTGATGAGTGGAAGAATGCTTTCAAGATCAAAGAAGGATTGTATGAGTGGTTAGTCATGAATTTTAGGCTAACCAATGCACCGAGCACTTTTATGAGGCTCATGAATGAGGTATTGAAGGAATTTATGGGTAAGTTTTTCATTGTTTACTTAGATGATATTTGATCTTTAGCAAGACATTGTAGTAGCATTTGATTCATATTCACAAGGTGTTTGATAAATTGAGGGAAGAAAAGTTGTTGATAAACATGAAGAAGTCTAGTTTTGTAAAGGAGTTGGTCTACCTAAGATTTTTAGTCTTAGTAGAAGGTCTAAAAATAGACCCAGAGAAAGTGAAGGCTATCCTTGAATGGCCTACTCCAAGGAGTGCAACAGAGGTAAGATCTCTTCATAGACTACCTAGTTTTTACAAAAAGTTCATAAGAGGTTTTAGCAATATTTGTGGACCCCTAACTGAATCAATGAGAGGGGATAGGAAATAATTTAAGTGGACTATAGGAGTAGATAAGAGTTTTAATCTGTTGAAACATAAAGTTATTATGCAACCTATTTTAGCCCTTCAAGATTTTAACAAGGTGTTTCAAGTAGACTGTGATGCTAGTGGTACTACAAAGGAGTTGTTTTGAGCCAAGAAGTTAGACTTGTTTATTTCAGTGAGAAGTTGAATGATGCAAAAAGAAAATGTATTTTTTATGATGAGGAATTTTATGTTATAGTTCAAGCATTGAAGAAGTGGAGACACTATCTTCTCCCTAAGGAGTTTGTTTTGTATATTGATCATCAAGCTTTGCAATATTTGAATAGTTAAGGAAAATTGAACCAAAGGCATTTGAAGTGGGTTGAAATTTTGTAGAGTTATACATTTGTTTTAAAACACAAGAGTTGAATGTCTAATAGAGTTGCAGATGCTCTTAGTAGAAGACAACTTTTGCTGACATAAATGTAGATAGAGGTGGTTGGGTTCAAGGAACTCAGTATGTTGTATCTAGATGATCTTGATTTTGGTGAAGCATGGAAGGCTTGTACAAAACCTATTACACTTGACAAGACAAAGTGGTTGGATTTCATGATCCAGGATAGTATGTTGTTTAAAAAAAGCTAGTTATGCATTCATAGAAGTTTAATGAGAGGGAATCTTATCAAGTATAAGCATAGTGGAGGATTGGCTAGACATTTTGGCAAAGATAAAACCATTTTTTTGGTTGTTGAGAATTATTCTGGCCATATTTGTAGCAAAATGTGAAGAAGTTTGTATAGAGTTGCAGAGTATGTCAGATGGAAAATGGAGTAAAGCAGAATACAAGATTGTATCAACCATTACCTGTACTAGAGAAGCCATGTGAGGATGTTAGTATGGATTTATTTCATATATTTTCAAAGATGACACATTTTATTCCTTGCAAGAAGACTAGTGATGGTGTTCATGTGGCAAAGTTATTTTTTAGAGAAGTGGTGAGACTACATGGTCTGCCAAAGAGTATAGTTTTAGATTGAGAAACTAATTTTTTTTGGGTATTTATGGCGTACATTATGGAAGAAGTTGAAGATATATTTGAAGTTCACTTCATCACATCATCCATAGACTAATGGATAGACATAAGTTATGAATCATAGTTTGGAAAACTTGCTAAGATGCTTGGTTGGATATAAACCAAAAGGATGAGATATGATTTTACTACAGGAGGAATTTGCATATAATAATTCTATCAATAGGACTACTAATAAATCACCATCCACATTGTATATGAAAGTAGTCTTAGAAATGCTTTTGAATTGAGGCAGTTGGGTAAAGGATAGATAAGTAGTGCTCAAGCAGAAAAATTTGTTGAATATTTGAAGAACATCCATGAGGAGGTAAGGAAGCACATCATAAAGATGAATACACAATATAAGGCTTAGGCAGTTGTGAAAAGGAGGTATTAGGAATTTTAGATTGGAGATGAAGTCATGGTTCATTTGAGAAAGGAGTGGTTTCCAGTGGGTACATATATTAAGTTGAAGATGAAGAAGTTCGGACCATGCAAGATAGTAAAAAGGCATGATTCTAGAAATGCTTATGAAGTGGAGTTGTCCAATGAATTGAATATTTCACTAGTATTTAACATTTCAAATTTGACAGAGTATTATGAAGGAGGTAATGGAGATAAAGTTGCAGAAGTGTAGTGGAGTATTCCAGCAACTAGTTTGGCTACAAAGGAGATTAAGGAGATATTGGATAGTCATGTTGGCAAAAGAATAAGGAACAAAACTTATGAGGAATACCTAGTCAAATGTAAAGGGAGGCTAGTAGAGAATTCATCATGGCTAGCAAGGGAGGAGGTTAACCATCTTAGTTTTCCTCTAAACACCTGAGACATGATGGAATCACTTCTCAAATTACCCTGAGTGTCTGATGTAGGAGCATCCTTTGTGTAGGAGCAATCTTGCATCACCCAAAAATATTTTTCTTTTTAGTCTTTTCTATTTTAATATGGACTAGTAGATAGGATGGTTACTATTTATGAGAACTTGTTATTTTTAGTAAATTTTTCATACGAGCTTAGAATGTTCTCATTTTCTACATGAAAGTTCATTTTGGAATTATAAGCCTACCATAAAAATCTCATTGCTCTGACTTAAGTATTAGAGAAGTTATTGTGGATTTTTGATGGACACATTTGTAGAAAAATCTTCAGACTCACCGTTGGAGACCTTAAGGTGCTTGGATGAGGTCTAAAAACTTGAAGTAATGGTGCTTGCACCATTCCAAGCTTGTAGATCACGAGTTGACATTTCTAAAAAGTGGTTATAATAGCCAATCAGAGCAATAGTTCAAGAGTAATGACCTTCAGAAGTTGGGTTATCAAAATTTCTAAAATAATTTGTCAAAAATGTATTTAGCTGACTCTATATGTATTTTCAGGGTTTGTCGGCCCTAGGTATTATGTTTGAGCATCTAGAACCTTCCCAGGTAGCATAAAATTGCCTATTTAAGAAAAGCCCGAACATTATCTAGGATAAAACTAAGTCCATATTTTGTTCTCACATTTTTTGTTGTTTCTTTGTTTCTATTATGGTTTGTGGTATTAAGGGGAGCACCCTTCATCAAGCATAAAACTCATAAAACATAAATCTAAATTCAAATCATAAGGTTCATCATGGCATCTAGCCAAATAATCATAAAAGAAATCTAAAAATGCCTCTAGTGCACATCCTAACTTGGTCAACTAAACAACCCACAAAGAAAAAACATCACGAAAATAAGCATCACAAGACTATAAATAGAAAATTAGAAAACACATAGTTTTCAGCAACATAATTTAATTTCATCAATTTCTCTTATTTAGTTTGGGTCTTAAGGATGTGTTTAGAAATAAAGTAAGAATATACATGCTAATATAAATAGTTATGCTAATATACTTATTTAAATCAATAAGTGTTTAAATGTCAAAACTCTTTGTGCATATAAAATATTATGCAACATTATCATGCTTTTAATTTAAATAATCTTAAATTGTAAATAATTTAACTAATAACATAAATGTATATCATTATATTTAAATATTAATATCATTTTCATTTTTCAAATATTAATTTAACTTCTATTTAAGTCTAATATTAATATTTACTTTTCCTTTAATTCATGATGCTACTAGAGATAACTCAAAGTTGAAATTATAATTATAATTAAGTTATTGACAATTTCTCTCATAATATTAAATATTCATAATTAGAAGAGTATATAATGAGCTCCACTATAACTTCTCTTAAAATATAACTAGATGATAGTTAGATATTTATTGATTTACCACTTACATTAATAAATATAAAATAATTTATATGCAACTAATAGTTTAACTAAACTCAAGGATTCTTTAATACCAACTTCTACTTTATAGCTAAATGAGTAGTATTAATTTAATTTTTGAAATTAATAAATAATAATAATATTTTATTTTTAATTAATAATTTTTTAAAATTTTGAAATATATATATCTATCCAATAATTGAATTTTCCTGAAAAGAATAGAATTATGTAATTTTTGTTTTCACATAGCTAATATCTTCTAAAACATACAATCATAATTTTTTTTTTTTTTTTCTATCTTGAATGCATTTATTTCCCAGAAAGATTTTCAACCAACAATTTTGTTTGTATCGAAGCCAATTATATGTTTTGCTTGATGAATCTTTACAAGGGTTTCTATTGAATTTTTTAGATAATTCTCTTTCAAACCCTAATTGATAATAATCATTGTTCTTTACAATTTAATGTTGAATTTTCTTTGGTTGCTCAGATCTTGAGTTTTTTAAATTAATTTTCAACAACATGATTCTACTATTTACATCTAACTACAGTTTTCAAACAACTCATGAATCAATTCTATTTCATGATTGCAAATCAAAATTCTCTTCCATATTTTATCCTATAAATATGAACAAATTAATTTCAGCAGTATGACAAACATGAGGTAGACAAATCTTCAAAAATAATTTCAACAAATGAGTCCTTAGACCCTACCTCAATCTGATAGCTAAAATTTTGGACAACCTAGTATAAGCATGCAAACCTAAACCCTATAAAAATTTCAACAATTTTTTTCTTCAATTTCAAATTTTCCTCCCCAAAACCTGTGTGTGTAGAAATGAGCTCAAATATCTTAATAAAGAGTTTAATTCTACCCAAGGTTTTTGATTTTTTAACATGCAAAGGCCTCTCATTAAAATAAAATTTTATTATTTAATCCTTTCATACACACATAAAGAACTTTTAAATTTATTTTTAAAAATATTTTCTTTTCCTCCATTTTATTAATTAGAACAAGCACTATTTAAAGCATAATCTATTATTTAAAATAATAATAGTAATTAAAGATCATTATTTAAATGGAACTCTAATTTAATTATTATTAATTAAATTATTATAATAAAATAATATTAAAACTTTAATTTTTTAATATTCTAATTCTTATTTTATCCAACTTCTTAAATTAGATTTTTAAATTAATTCTTTTGAACTGAAGTGCACATTTAATTAATTTTTAATCAATTAAATATTCTCATATTTTAATATTTTATTTTTAATCAAATAATATTTAATAATTCTCAATATTATATGATTAACATAAATATTATAATTAAATTATTTACCAAATAAATCACATAATCAAATCCACATAAAAGAAACATTACCAAAATAGACCAAAACTCAAAATCAAACAACACATGCAAAGATAAACTCATGGGTTTAAAAAAGGGTGGAAATTCAAATACATGTCCTCCTTCTCAAGACAAGTAATTAAACTATGGTTGGGATTGGACCTAAACATTATCTCCCCTTTCTTACCATTAAGTTATTGCAATAGGGCATGCTCATCCTAGTAATTTAGGGAAGTCGATGCTCAGTACTTACAATCTACATAAAATATGAGCATGTATGCATACATATATGTATAAGATAAACAAGAAATGATATATAGTGGTACATTATGTAGATCTCAACTAGTAAGCATAACAGACACATCAGACAAAAAAGTAAAATAAACATGCACACCATACACATGCAAGTATGTGGTAAGTACTGTAATAAGTCTTGAGTACAATCATCACATATTCAAACATGAAAAATTATCATTGTGAATATAAAATACTCATCATTTGATATCATCATGAAAGCAACCACATTTACTAACTATTATCATTTTTTTTTCGCCCCGCCAAGTTTCAAATTTCAAGCATCCAGCTCGTTCAACAGCTAATTCCTAGAGTTAATATTATTTTAATGCCTAAGCGATCAAGCCTTATAACATGGTTTCTGTAGCCTGCAGGTTCTCCATCGTCGAATCTGAGGAGATCGACCGTTAGTGCTATGTTTCTTTTTAGAAACTGCACGACATATAGCATAGCGACATCGCACCCTATCGACACGTGTCCGGTGGGTCTTGTTTGCAGGTCATCCAAGGTTCTTTGGTGGGTTTAAAAAGTTTCACGGCAGGTAGTCAGTTTCATGGGCCGGAGACGAGAAATGTCGGTGGGGCACCATGTCGCCATCAAAAAATTCACAAGTTTTTCGATAGCGACATAGCGCCTGGCTGGCCAAAGACATGGTGGAACTGTGGGTGACGTGGAGGGGTGGTCGCATTGAGTTCTGACGCATTGCCAGCTCAGTGGACCTTGATGTCAGCAGGGTTGGACCTGTCATCTTCTGATGTTTCACACAACTTTCTTCACCCTTGGATCAATGAAGATCGACAGTTGGCACTATGTCACTTTTTAAAGTTGCACGACGAATATGATGGTGACATAGCGCCCTCCTGCCATGTGTCTGGTAAGTCTCAGATGTGCTCCATCAAATGTCAACAAGGATTCATCAGTTAGTTGGTATGTGGCCAGTTCCTATTCATTGATGCACTAAGGGGGATGATCTATCTTGCTCACCGTCAGATCGGTTCAGATCAACGACAGGCACCATCTCGCTATGGTAAAGTTGTGCGATCTTTACCATGGCGACATAGCGCCTCAATGACACATGTCAGGTAGGGCCATGTTATCTCATAAACCTCAAGGGTGATGCCAGGTGTGCTGACAGCGGAGGAGTAAAGTGCAAAGCATGAGTCTTCACGATCATTAGATCAGGGTAGATCGATGGAAGGTGCCATCTCGCTATGGGAAGTTGCGCGATCTTTACCATGGCGACATAGCGCCCTTTCGCCACATGGATCAGTGGGTCCAGGTCTTGCCAAGGTACATCTGTCAAGTATTGCCAGGTGTCATTCGAGTGTGGTGTGGTTGCTAAGATGGTGCCAGGTATGATGGGCCTGGGGTAAGAATAGTATACTGGTACAACGAGTCTTCACGATCGTCAGATTTAAGGCCGATCAATGGTTGGCGCTATCTTGCCATCGGAAGCTGCATCATGGATACCATGGCAAAATAGTGCCTTGTTGACACGTGTCTCACTGGCTTGCCCAAGGTTGACGATTGATAGCTGGCAGTTAGTGTGATCGTCATAGTTAATGATAACAGTTTGAAGGGTGGCGCGGTTAGTTCGATAAAGGGTGGTCAACATAGAAAGACTTAGCAGGGTGGCAAAAGGATAAAAAGCTATTGGTCCATGTGGCTCATTCTGGTGCCAAGGATACATTGACTTGCTGGCTCTACTGATTCATGCACTAAAAAAGGGAAATCGAGGGTTATCTTGCGGATCTAATCTTGACGATCAATCCAAACCATCATAAATGAATGTGAAATATAGAGAGACACTCCATCGTCTCAATCGATCCATCTACCTAGTCAGAGTGTAGTTATCGCACCATTTCTGTCTTCTCAGGGCATTATTTGGCAGCCAGATCAGATTTTCTTCAGATCCCCATGATTGTCCTCCGCAAGACTTAATGGCAGGTAGCTGTGAAGTCATTTCGGCAGGAAAAGATCTCAGTTATGCCTGAACTATAAAGGAAGATTTTGTAAATTTTGGAAGGGGGACCTTCTCTCTGATTTTCCTCTACTATTGCTCTACAATTCTAGTGTAAATTCCCCTATGCCTCTGAAGTGTCTGATTCTCCACTTATCTCCTTCAACCATTGGTATTGAAGTGCAAGAATTCTTTGCCTGTGCCATTGCTTTGTGGAAATCTATAATCTGCATGATTGTATCTCTGCTAGCCTGTGAATGATATATAAGTGAACTTCTTCCTTATGTCATTCATCTTGGTTTTCTGATCTATATGTGGTTATTTGATTAAAGCAAGTCTGGATGTATATATCCTTAGTTTCATTCTGGTTTAGTAGCGCATGTATGGGTAGAGATTGGTTTGAACACTCTATTTTGGTGCATCACCTCCTTAGATTAGAACTAGGTAGATATGCTTTCATACTCTCCTTCTCCCTTTTCCTCTCCAAGAGTAGTTAGGTGTGCCCTGATAGTAAGAGGAAGCCGACCTTCTCTGGAGACTCAACCTCGTAGTTCAGTCCCATAGCTTGGAGGTTGTTTCCATGTTTCACTAGGTTGTCCTCGCACATAGGCCTTGGACAAGGGTGCAAACCTAAGTGACAACAGTTTTTGGCACACCCAGTGGGACTCACCTATTAAAGATTTAAAGTCTACTGGTGTCAAAGAAGAAAGAGTTTCAAGATTAATACTGAAGAGATAGTACTGGCTTTGGTGTTTAAGCCTTCAAGAGGCTGATTCTTCAAAGTACTTGGTGACTCTGAGCTTTGAAAAATCTGGTTCCAGGCCAAAGTTGCAGAAACTCATGCCCAGAGCTGAAACAAGGCCATCTTCTAGAGGTAAATTTCAATATCAAGAGCTTTCTCTTTCAAATCCTAGAAGAAGGAGGACTAAAATTTCATTATCACCAGTTAGGGGTGTAATAATAGTCGATATACTTGTAAGATCTGTCTCTACTCCTCCTGTTGTTCAAACTGAGCCTAGATTGCCATCAACACTCATCAATAGAACACTTGTTTACATGGCACAACCAAGAGTTCATGCTTTTGCCACCTTTAATGGTGGAAGTCCTCTATTGTTAGCCTAAAGACATGACATACCAGTATCTGCACTCAAAAGTATACCTAATTTTACTGGTGAAACTTCCATCTCCCCTTTAGAGCATATCCAAGAAGTAGCAAATGTCTGTAATATTCATGGTATTACAAAAGATGATGTTGATGTCAGACTTCTAGCCTCATCTTTAAAAGGAAAAGCATTACAGTGGTATAGAGGCTTAGCTCATGGTTCTATAACTGATTGGGATGGACTAGGAGCAGGATTATGCAAACATTTTGAGGATAGAAGTGACTATCTATCACTTTTAGAGCAGTTGACTACTATTAAAAGAGCCCCCCATGAGTGTATGACTGATTTTAACTATAGATTTCAAAAGACATGGGATAGAATACCTACTACAATGAAACCTATCCCTGGTAATGCCTTCTTGCATTACCTAAGAGCTTTTAACAGTGATATTGCCACTACAATCCAAACTATGGGAGGAGATACCTTGCCTAATGCCTATGAGATAGCCATAAAAGCTGAGAACATCCTAATACAAGGAGGAAAGTTGGCTCCGAGGCCCCCTATGCCTTTCTTTCTTGATGTTCCCAACCACCAACCAGCAATGGCCCCTCTTCCTACAACTTCTACATCACAAGCCCTTCCTCCAGTCCCTCAAGATTCCACATCCTCAAATGGGATAGATGAACTCAAAGAGATGCTCCAAGGTCTAGTGTTGAATACAGATAAGAGAGAGAAGAACCTAGATGAAAAATTGCAAGAGCAGGGGAGGGAGTTGAAATACCAAGGAAAGAGATTAGAGGATAGTTTTTCTATGATACAAAAAATGAGTAACAAGGTGGTGGCCTTGGAGAGGCACCAAGCTCAAGGTGGAAAGCCTCCCCCAATATCAAGCTCCAAATGGTGGTAGGCCTCCTAATTAGTGGAATAGCTCTTTTGATTAGGGTAGGCAAAATAGTCATGTTTCTACTTCAAGCTCAAATCATAACAGAGCTATAGTCCCTCAAAATAACTTGGCCCAAGATCAAGATTTTTGTCCTTCCTACAACTATTCTTATGCCTATTGCATGTGCCAAAAGGCAGAATCTTATTTGGCCCTAACTGTCGAGGAACCTGTAGCAAAGCAATCATACAAGGAGGATCATCCCAAGGAGGCCTCATATATTCAAGGGCATGATGATTGCTCTTTTATGAATCATCAGATTGGGGAGCATTGTAATGTAAACCAGGATTCCATCACTCATAACACTAGAAGCAAAAAAAGATCTATGGAAGATGTTGTCCCTCCTCCTCCTAATCAGGCCTCAACATCAAATGCAGCATCTCATGAGCAAGCAGCAAATGAATGAGCAAGTACTTTGCAACAGCAATGACAAGATTCTAGAAGGAAAGATGCAAGTGATCCTTATGTTGCTCCATCTCAACCCCTTATAAGTGCAGCTCCCAAAGTTTCTACCAAAGTTCCTAATGCACCATTTAGTGTGGTAGAGCAAATGAAGAAGAAAAATGTGAACATTTCTATGTGGGATGTTGTTGCTACCATACCAATGTAGAAGAGGATGCTATAGCAAGAATTAGAGAAGATTGAACCCAAGGATCAGCCATCTACCATGGAGAGTGCCACAAGTCTAGTACAACCAGCAGGGGATGTGGAGACAAATAAAAAGGTTAGACCTCCTCCATTCTATGTTTCTCTGATTATAGGGGGCAAATTAGTCCACAATTGCATGATAGATTCAGGGGCTAGTAGCTCAGTGATGCCTAGGTGTGTTGCTGATGCTTTAGGAATGAAGTATGAGCCCATTGTTAGGGATGTGTTACAGTTGGATGGTAGTACTGTCAAAACTATAGGTATCCTTAGGAATGTGGAGATGGCCCTACATGCATGCCCTAGTTGTACTGTGATTTAACACATACCTGTTGCTGAAGTTAAGCCCCACTTTGCTATATGTCTTTCAAGAGACTTCACTACTCAAATTGGTGATTCATATCCACTGATTGGTCATATATATCTTTTAAGACTAGATATGGAGCCAATGCTTCAATCAGAGCAGAACCTCAAGCCCTTCATCACACTAAATCCTACACCCCCAACTTCATCAATATGAATTGTTCCATTTTAGAAATGAAGGAAAATGACACAGTAAATGAGCTTTCCACTTCCATAGCAGAGATTCTTGATTTCTTCTTGGTTGAGTGGGAAAATGCATATCAGTTTGAGCCTATGTCAGAGACTCTTGATATAGGCCTTAGTACATATTGCATAATAGAGAAAGATGTCCAAGTTCTTGATCTTGTTGGGACTAATGATGATATAAATGGAGCATGGAGTATGTACTTTGATGGCTCAAGGAATAGAAATGGATCAGGGGCTGGTATTATGTTGATCTCTCCTGCACAAATAAGATACTACTCCTTTAGGCTCCAATTTAGTTGCACCAATAATGTCGCCGAGTATGAATCCTTGATTCAAGGCCTCCTACTTGCCCAAAAGAGAGGAATTAAAGCCTTGAAAGTATATGGAGATAGTGAGTTGGTAGTCAATCAGGTGAGAAACCAGAACATCACCAAAAATGGCCTGCTCAAGTCTTACAAACATAGAGTCTGGGATTTGCTTGAGGGCTTCAAACATTTAATATTCAGAGCATTCCTAGGAATGAAAATAAACATTCTGATAGACTTGCAACAATAGGTGCATCTTATGATGTACCAGGGAATCTTGAGGAGAAGAAGAAGTAACAAATAAAGGTGGTAGTGAGGCCTGCCATCCCTAACAACAACACTCATTGGCAGGTGTTTGATTCTGATGAGCAAATTGTGAGTTTCTTGCAGAATGAGGCAGAATTCTCAGATAGAAACCAGTCAAGACTACAAGATTAGTATGGTGATCAGATCATTCATCTCAGTTCTAACAAGTTTCCCAAGGGTCTCATTACCTTGGAGAGTTTCTTTAATCCTAATGATCAAACAAGAAGCAAATGAATGAATCTAGCTGCAGAAAAGGATGATCATGCCCCAGTTATAATTGCTGATGGAAAATCTCTGAATATGAGGAAGGTATGTTCTAAAACTGAGCAAGAAAGCTTCATTCATCTATGTCAAGAATTTAATGATGTATTTTCTTGGACATATGATGACTTAAAAGGGTTTGACCCTAGTTTGTTTCAGCATACCATAGACTTAATTGATAAGGCCAAACCAATAAGGAAAAAATAGAGGCTATTGAATCCTAAGATTGAACCTCTAATGAGAAAGGAGCTATCCAAGTTTATTGAGGCTAATATAATTTTTCCCATCAAGCACTCATCATGGGTAGCCAACCTAGTCCCTGTTAGGAAGAAGAATGGAGAAATTAGACTGTGTGTGGACTGTAGGGATCTTAATCAAGCTTCCCTTAAAGATCACCATCCTCTCCCTTCCATGAAGTA
Source organism: Cupressus sempervirens (assembly GCA_028749045.1). Taxonomy (NCBI): domain Eukaryota; kingdom Viridiplantae; phylum Streptophyta; class Pinopsida; order Cupressales; family Cupressaceae; genus Cupressus; species Cupressus sempervirens. Next base: position 381,817,852 of record CM053788.1, on the reverse strand, counting down.
GATTCTATCCAAGGTCAGTGTTTCAAGGAGATTCTCTTTTCTTGATGGATTCTCTAGTTATAATCAAGTGCTGGTTAAAGAATCTGACAGACATAAAACAACATTTACTACTAAATGGGGCACCTATGCTTATTGCAAGATGCCATTTGGGCTAACAAATGCAGGTGCCACATTTCAAAAGGCAATGGAGATGGCCTTTAAAAAATTAATTGACAAGTTTGTCTTAGTATACCTTGATGATATAACTGTATATTCAAAAAATGTAGAAGATCATTTTGATCATCTAAGACAGGTATTTCTAAGATGTAGAGAGTTTGGGGTCTCCCTTAACCCAGGCAAGTGTGTCTTTGCTACAAGCCAAGGAAAATTATTGGGACACATTGTATCTAAGGATGGGCTAACCATTGATTCAGAAAGAACAAAGGCAATACTTTCCCTTCCTATTCCTAAACACAAGAAGGGGCTGCAAAGTTTCCTTGGTAGGATAAATTTTGTAAGAAGGTTTATTCCTAATCTTGCTACCATGGTGAAATATTTTACAGCTATGCTTAAGAAAGCTATGGTCTTCTCATGGACCAAGGAAGGGAAGGAGAGTTTTGAAGAGATCAAGGTAGCCACAGCCTCAGCCCCTACTCTCATGAACCCAAATTTTGAGAAAGATCTCATCCTCTACACTTTAGGTGGTGAGTCAAGTATCTCTGCTATCTTGACTCAAACAAATGACAAGGATGAGGAGCAGCCCATAACTTTCTTCAGTGAAGGGCTTAAGGAATATGAAAATAAGTATAGCTTTTTTGAGAAGCAAGCCCTTGCGGTCATCAGAGCCTTGAAGAAATTCAAGCACCTCTTATCCCACAATAGGATCCATTTGTTGATGCCCCATGCCAGTGTAAAAGACTTCCTGTTAAGCAAAGATATCAGCAAAAAGAGAGCCGGATGGATCACTAAGGTAATGGAGTATGATGTTGATATTTAGATTACCAAGCTGGTAAGAGGGAAAGGGTTGTGCAAAGAAATGTTATTAGGTCAGGATTTTGATGAAGAGGCTACTATGGTATTAACAGAGCAGTAGGAGGAAGGAAATGTTAATGGTCCAAGGAGCTGGATAAATGATATGAAGAGCTTCTTATCAAGGAATGGATACCCTCAAGGATTGGACAGAGCTAAAAGAAGACAATATAGACTACAGTCCATTCCCTATGTTGTAATTGATGGTATCCTATTCAGGAGGGATTTTAATGGGACCCTGTTGAGGTGCATTGAAGAGGATCAGGCTGAGAGGATGATTAAGGAACTTCATGATGGCCATGATGGTGGTCATTTCTCTGCAAGAACAACTGCCATGAAGGTCATGAGGGTTGGTTATTACTGGCCATCCTTGTTTCATGATTATTATAGATATGTGAGAAAGTGTGAGAAGTGTGCTTTCTTCTCAGGCAAACAGAGGCTTGCAGCTCTCCCCCTTCATCCTATTCAGGTGGATCAACCCTTTACTCAATGGGGGTTGGATTTTATAGGCCCCATTAATCCTCCATCTAGTGCAGGTCACAAATGGATTTTGGCTACTACTGATTATTTCACTAGGTGGACAGAGGCAGTTGCCTTGAAGGATGCCACAGAACCATCAGTTGTTGAGTTCCTTGATGGGATTGTATCTAGGTTTGGTGCTCCTTCTACTATCATCTCGGACAATGCTAAGTCTTTTGTTGGGACCCAAATTTGTGCATGGGCAATGAACCATAATATCTACCTGAGCACATCATCAAATTACTATCTCCAGGGTAATGGTTTGGCTGAGTCTTCCAACAAGAATCTGATCAGAATCATGAAGAGGACAATAGAGGACAATCAGAGGGCCTAGCATAAGGAATTAAGAACTGCTTTGTGGGCTGATCGGATAACACCCAAGAGATCTGTTGGGAATTCACCTTTTGTGCTGGTATATGGTAGGGAGGCCAGACTCCCAATTTCATTGGAATTCCCATCCTTGGAGTTGGCCCATCAGCTGGAATTGATTGAAGATAGTGCCATGTCAGTAAGAATGGTAGAGCTAATTGAACTAGAAGAGAAGAGAAATAAAGCTATGCAAACCCTAGAGATACATCAGCGATAGACGAAGAGGAATTTTGATAAGAAGGCTAGGATTAGAACCTTCAGAGAAGGAGATTTAGTTCTAAAGTGGGATGCAGATAGAGCAAAACCAGGAAGACATTCCAAATTTGATGCATTATGGAGTGGCCCCTATCTGATTGCCAGTTGCAAATAGGCTAATGCATTCCAGCTGAGCAGGCCCAATGGTGAAGTTTTGCCCATTCCAGTCAATGGGATTTATCTTAAAGCTTGCTTCTGATGAGGGTCGAGTTCCTGTATATAGGCAATTTAGTTTCCTTCTGTTGTTTCCTGCTTTTCAAGAAGTGCACGGGCACAACCGTCTTCCTGTGAGGTAGCAAATTTTGAGGTGTTTCAGTTTACAGAGGAAGTTTGTTTTGGTTCCAATTGCAGTTGTAGAGTTTTAGGGTGTTCATGTTTTAATCTCTCACAGGTAGGGTTAGGGTTTCATAGAATGCATAGACCCATTTTTTGACTCCATAGCCCAATGGATACATGAGGCCACTGGTCATACACATAGTAGGTTTGTGTCCCCTGTGAGTCGCCAGAAATGTTATCATTTTTTTCGCCCTACCAAGTTTCAAATTTCAAGTGTCCAGCCCGTTCAACGGCTAATTCCCAGAGTTAATATTATTTTAATGCCTAAGAAATAAAGCCTTATAACATGATTTTTGTGGCCCGCAGGTTCTCCATCATCAGATCTGAGGAGATCGACGGTTAGTGCTATGTCTCTTTTCAAAAGTTGCACGAACGATAGCATAGCGACATTGTGCCCTATCTACGTGTGTCTGGTGGGTCCAATTTGCAGGTCATCCAAGGTTCTTTAGCGGGTCAGAAAAGTTTCACAGTGGGTGGTCAGTTTCACAGGCCGAAGATGAGAAATGTCGGTGGGGCGCCATGTCGCCATCGAAAAACTCACGAGTTTTTTGATAGCAACATAGCGCTCGGCCGGCCAAAGACATGGTGGAACTGTGGGTGATGTGGAGGGGTGGTCACATTGAAGTTCCAATGCATCGCTAGCTCGATGGACCTTGATGTCAGCAGGGTTGGACCTACCATCTTTTGATGTTTCACACAACTTTCTTCACCCTTGGATTGACGAAGATTGATGGTTGGCGCTATGTCACTTTTTAAAGTTGCACGATGAATATGATGGTGACATAGTGCCCTCCTGCCACGTGTTTGATAAGTCTCAGATGTGCTCTATCAGATGTCAGTGAGGATTCATCAGTCAGTTGGTACATGGCCAGTTCCTATTCATTGATGCACTGAAGGGGATGATCTATCTTGCTCACCGTCAGATCGGTTCAGATCAACGACAGGTGCCATCTCGCTATGGTGAAGTTGCGCGGTCTTTACCATGGCGACATAGCACCTCAGTGACATGTGTTAGGTAGGGCCGTGTTATCTTGTAAACCTCAAGGGTGATGCTAGGTGTGCTGACAGCGGAGGAGCAAAGTGTGAAGCACGATGAGTCTTCACGATCATTAGATCAGGGTAGATCGACGGAAGGCACCATCTCGCTATGGGAAGTTGTGCGATCTTTACCATGACGACATAACACCCTTTTGCCACATGGATCAGTGGGGCCAGGTCTCACCAAGGTACATCTGTCAAGTATTGCTAGGTGTCATTCGAGTGTGGTGCGGTTGCTGAGGTGGCGCTAGGTATGATGGGCCCGAGGTAAGAATAGTATAGTGGTACGACGAGTCTTCACGATTGTTAGATTTAAGGTCGATCAATGGTTGGCGCTATCTCACCATTGAAAGTTGCATGGTGGATACCATGGTGACATAGCACCTTGTTGACACGTGTCTCATTGGCTCATCCAAGGTTGACGATTAACAACTGGCAGTTAGTGTGATCGTCACAGTTAATGACAACAGTTTGAAGGGTGGTGCGGTTAGTTTGATAAAGGGTGGTCAACATAGAAAGACTTAGCAAGGTGGTAAAAGGATAAAAAGCTATTGGTCTACGTGGCTCATTCTGGTGCCAAGGATATGTTGACTTGCTGGCTCTGCTGATTCATGCACTAAAAAAGGGAAATCAAGGGTTATCTTGTAGATCTGATCTCGACGATCAATCCAAACCACCAGAAATGAATGTGAAATATAGAGAGACACTCCACCGTCTCAATCGATCCATCTACTTGGTTAGAGTGTAGTTATGGCATCATTTTTGTCTTCTTAGGGCATTATTTGGTAGCAAGATTAGATTTTCTTCAGATCCTCATGATTGTCCTCCGCAGGACTTAATGGCAGGTAGCTACGAAGTCATTTTGGCAGGAAAAGATCTCAGTTATGCCTGAACTATAAAGGCAAATTTTGTAAATTTTGGAAGGGGGACCTTCTCTCTAATTTTCCTCTGCTATTGGTCTACAATTCTAGTGTAAATTCCCCTGTGCCTCTGAACTGTCTGATTCTCCACTTATCTCCTTCAGCCATTGGTATTGAAGTGCAATAATTCTTTGCCTGTGCCATTGCATTGTGGAAATCTATAATCTGCATGACTGTATCTCTACTGGCTTATGAATGATATATAAGTGAACTTCTTCCTTATGGAATTCATCTTGGTTTTCTGATCTATATGTGGTTATTTGATTAAAGCAAGTCTGGATGTGTATATCCTTAGTTTCATTCTGGTTTAGTAGCGCATGTATGGGCAGAGATTGGTCCGAACACTCTATTTTGGTGCATCACCTCCTTATATTAGAACTAGGTAGATTTTCTTTCATACTCTCCTTCTCCCTTTTCCTCTCCAAGAGTAGTTAGGTGTGCCCTGATAGTAAGAGGAAGCCGACCTTCTCTAGAGACTCAACCTCGCAGTTCAAGTCCCACAACTTGGAGGTTGTTTCCATGTTTCACTAGGTTGTCCTTGCGCATAGGCCTTGGACAAGGGTGCAAACCTAAGTGACAACACTAACTAAGAACCATTAAAGGATCTTTAATGCACTAGTAATCATAATGATCAATCAACCTTTGAAATATAATCAACTAAGTTATTCTTTATTGATATACATGTAATCCAAGTCATGAAATAATGTCATAATTATAAATCTAATATCTTTGAAATCAACATATGCATGAAATCATGGAGAAAGCTAGGTATGCGGAAGGGGAAGTGCAAACCAATGACAAGAGGAAAGCGTGGATTAATTTCAATGTCAAGACTGCCAAAATGGGAATCTTTAGGGAGGCCATGAATCCCCAAATCCTAGTGGATAATCAAGAAGAGCAACGGCTAGAAGAATTAATTGATTTGGCGATTGTGGCTATTTCGGACAGAGCCAGGGAGATAGGGATGAATCTCTTAAATAATGCTCTCAACAACATGATTGATAATTTCAGATCAATCAAATGGCTCTTCCACGAGCTTGAGGAGGTTAAAGACCAGGTGAAACACATTGAGGCAACAAGGGAAGGAATGGATACAAACAGGAGGACAAATTCAGCTGATAGGCTCACTCTAGCAGAATAGAGGATACAAAATCTGAAAAACTACAATCACAACCTTGCCAACCAGATGTTTTCCTTGTTAAGCTCCATCAACAACAACATCATCTCTCTCATGGGCTAGATCAAAGACAGAGAAACGCACAAGGATGAGGATGGAAATGACAGAGACAAGGCAAGAATGGAGGATGACCCTGCAAAGGACAACTCCACTCCCGCACAAGACCAAGGGAATCAAAGAGGGCAACAGATGGAAACAGAGGAGAATCAACAAGCCTTTGAGGATGCTTAGGTGATGTAGGATCTGGAGCAAAAGAACAAGGAATAACTCTTGCCTGTTCCTTTGTTCTTCATTGTCTTTTGGCTTTGGCTTTGTCTGTTTCCTTTTCCTAGTCTTTTCTCAGTACTTTTTCCTTTGGTTGGGCTTAATGTTTATTATCAGCCTTTGAACTTAAACTTTTTTGGCTGGGTTGTCACGCTTATTATCAGCCTTCTTATGTACTAACTTTCAGGTTTCAGGTTCTCTGTAAAACCTATTTATCTAATAAAAAAAAAATGCATGAAATAGACATAAAAGAGTTTGGTAAATATAACGGAAAAAAAAAACTATGGGTGTGCATTACATTTATATGAGATCAAATTTGGCCACAGTTCAAAATTGAGATTCTATCTAGCTATGAATGCACGCTATTGTAGGGATTAATATAATAATAATAGTGAAACAAAGTTAGAATTGATTTTATGAGTCATGGTTAGAATTGTATTTTTTTAAAATACAAATTGGAAACATGTATGGGAACCCTAAATTATCCCATTAAGTAGTGAATGTTTGTACACCATCTGTATTCAAATTCTTATTGATCATAATAACACAAAATATGATAACTTTGGTCATTTCCAAATGTCATTTTTCATTTTTCTTGAAAACTAATCTCTAGAAACTCATTTTGCAATTTCATTTTACCTTTGATTTATGCATTTGTTTAAATTGGAAATTTCTCTTTTAAACTGTCTTGCGAGTAATAAGCCTTTTTAAAAAGAGCCTTTTGTTTTATTTATAAATGTTGATCGCACCTTGAGATACATCCTATTTTTTAACACCATTTTGGTTTAGCATTTAACTTTGAAAAACTTCCATTTTGACTGATCAAATTATTTCTTAGATGATACCCATGTCATAGAGACAACCAAATAAGTATTTATATATTAAGGATTTCATTCCTTTGGAATAGTTCATGTGTTCCATCATATTTGGAGGATCAAATTTGGGATTTTTTTTTGTTAAAACTTATTCTTAAAACTAAATATTTATCTTCTCTTATATATTCTTTTTGCTTTGTCTTTTATACATCTTCTCATATAATTCTACCATTAACTTTCTTAGATTTGTCTTAATTTTTCTTCAACTCAAATCAATATCAACTTAAACTTCTATACCTCAATTCTACCATTTATGAAAGTTTTTAAAATATCTTAAGAAAAAAATTTAGCCTTAAAAAGGGAGAATATAATATTTTCTCCTTTAATAAGAAGGTTTGCTTTATTTCAAACTTCCAATCCTATCTTTATGCCTAAGGCATCCCTTTATTAAAATTGTAAAACTTCAATTCAAAATTGATGGTCTATATTAAAGGATAGACGTGCAAGACAATTGGAAGACAATTGCAATGTCTTTAAGTATTCGATCTTTTTGAAGCTAAAGGCATACGTATACTGAAAGAAAACATGAACTTTTAAAATCAATGGTTTAAATTGTTCATTAGGTTTGCAAGATGACACTAGCTATGATGCAACATATTTGCACCTGCTGGATGCCATGCCCCATCTAACATCATACTGATCGTTTTTGACATGAGACATGTTCTGACATAAGATGTGTGAAACCTTTTAGTATTGTCAAACTTAAACTTGCACTACTTGTAAGTTTATTAAATTATTATTATGATATTCTTTATAATTTTTTATTATTACGTTTGTATTGTTGTAAATTCTTAATGTTTAGATATATTTTAAAATTTTGTAGATTTTAAAATTTTAAAATATAGTGATAAAATAAATATGATTTGTTTTGGACAAGTAATTTTTTTAATGCAATTTAAGTATTTTAATTAGAATGGAAGATAGAGATTAAATTAAATTCAAATTATTATTAATATATTATAAAATTTAATGAAATAATTTTACATATTATTAAATAAATTAATAATAAATTTAATAAAAAAATATTTTAATGAAGTATATAATATGAAAATAATTATTTTATTTTAGATATTAAAATGTCTATATACTTTTATTATTATTATTATATTGTTTTAAGTTTTAGATTTAGTAATATAGTTATAAGGAAAAAAAATTAATTAAAACGAGGGATAGATTAAACTCAATGATGAAGGGGACTTTTTATTTTAAAATTTTAAAAATCAAGTAAACCATATCAATTAGTGAAGGAAATATTAGAATAATTTTTAAAAATAGATTTGATATTTCAATCTTCTAACAAGTTTTGTACACCATTTAGAATATGCATATAGCTGAAATTGTAAATGAACTATTTTAAAAATTAAATCTTATCGCAAATAATAATAAAATACCACATGTTGTAATTTATCATGAAAATAAGATAAGAGTAGAGGAATACCAAATCTAAAGTGGAACAATGTGAAAAAAGCAACAACTTTATGCTTGTGTTCATTAATCTCTCATGTCCAATAAATGCAATAGACAATAGGTTGAGAGTTCTAGAAGAATAATATATTATATAGTGATTGATATGTTTTCTATTCCCTCAATCCTGAGGAGCACAACATGCAATTAACAAATTCATTTAATAAAATTCTAAATAAATTCATTTATAATTAAAAAAGAAAAAAAATTGAATAGTAACATAACAAATTACGCATAGCTAGTGGTCATGATCTAATATCTTAACATTATGATTATCCTTCAAAATTCTTTTCATTTTAAAATCTTTTGTACAAATTTTATTTAGATATAGAAACAACATTAAAGATAATGACCAATTATAGTATAAAGATATTAAAAAAAAAAAAAAAAACTCAAAGAGTCAATAATACTACTATAGTACACAAAACAAATAATAGATGATAAAATAAAACTAATAAATTAAATTTTATAAAATAAATGAAACATTTTTTTGAAATCTTAAATATATTAAAATATACTTATTGGTAAAGTATTAATTTATTTAATAATGTATAAAATTAATTTATTAAATTTTATAAAATATTGGTAATAGTATGAATATAATATAAGAAATTATTGTTTTTTCATCTTGCACTCTAATTAACTTATTCAAATTTTGTTATAAACATTTAACTTATTTAAAATAAATTTTATTTATTGATCTTTATATTTTAAAATTTACAACAGTTTTGATTACATAAAAACATGTTTTAAAGGACTCGAAACCTTTAACAAAGTATCAGAGAAACATAATCATAAAAGTTCAGATAACAAAAAGCCTCAAAGAACATATAGTAAAAACCACAAAAACAGGGGGCCAAAGTATAGCTATGCAATAAAAGGCAGCAAAAGAAAAGAAAATGGACAACACCCGAACAACTACAAGGTCTTCAATAGGTTCGCAACTTGGTCTTCTAGAATGTTCATATTTTTTGTAGAAGCTTTCGTTTTATCCATCTTTTTTGGTTTCACTCCTTCAATCTTCTTGGAATTGGCCCTTGTGGCCCTGGTCCTCATTCACAATAGGGGAGTCTTGACTTTTACTTTGTTCCATCTTGTTCAACAAGGTATTGAAATTATTAGCCATAGTCTTCAAAATACTACAATTTTGATCTGCTAGTTTCTTAACTATTTTTTCTTTGTTACTCATTCTAGCATCTAGACCATCCATCCTTTTTTGAATATATTTTCTTAACTAATCAAGGTTCCTATTTTTTGTTTCAATTTTTGGCACATGCTTCATCAAGTTTTTTACTTCTTTTGCATTGTCAATAACCTCAAAGAGCCTATCAATGTGTTGACCCAGTGTTCGCTCCCCCCTTTCCATCTTGTTGAGCTAATCAAAGTCCCTTGAAATATCTTGTATTTGTTGTTTAAGGGTACCAATATATTTCATAATTGACCCTAGGTTACCCATGATTCCTTTTAGGAACCCCTATTCATCCTCTTCCCTATTATGTTCAAAGTAGTCCTCCTACTCCCCCAATTCGTTGCTATCCAAGTCCACCTCCTCAAGATCAATGTCATCACCTGCATCCTAAGAAAAAACCTTTTTTCTTTTTCTTTACATCCTCTTGATTAAGGGTTCATCATTAGAGGGGGAAAAATCCCTTTTCACATTCTTTCCCCTATTTTCTAAAACCTTTCATAAGGTTCCTGTCTTCTAAAAACCCTTTCTCTACTCCTCGTAATCACTATCTTGTTTTGACTCACTCTCCCTTCCCTTCTTTTTGTTCTAGAAAGAGCTAAAATTTACAATAGTTAAAAATATGTATCTAAAATCTTTTTTTTGGTCTATAAACAAACAAAGCCTTTATATTAAATTTAGATGTTTAAAAAGATAGTTACAATGTTCTCTATTCAAATGGGCACTACTAGGAAAGAACAAAGTAAGAAAACCTCCAGTCTTTCTTGAGACCGAGGTCCTAAATTATATATAGTTTAAATTGGGCATTCCCTAGTATATTCCTAATTGATGCGATCTTATAGTGTCCAATTATTAGATCTAAAATTGATGGTAATAATTTCCTTTTCATTATTCAAATTGTCTTCCAAATTCAGACTTATGATGCTATTCATGACTACTTATATCTCCTAAGATAGTCTTTCCACTAACCTGCAAATCAAAGACACCTTTCTTTCCACAAGCATTAGTAGTATTAGACCAACAAGAATTTTTGAAGAGATTCAACAAGATTGGACATAACCTTTTCTATAACAAATTTAACACTTTTCTCCTTAGCTATATGTAGTTTATTATGAGTTGGTAGACTACCATCTGATTTATCAATTTTTTTATGTTCATGTTCTTTTAATGTTTATATGCACTTGTAGTGTCCAAATTAGTGAATAATCCATTCATGTTATAATGTACTATATTGAGAAAGATTATGATATGTATCTAGAATCTTTTTACTTATCTAAAATAAAAATTAATATATATTTTAATATTAAATACTTAAACATTTAGAATTTACAACAATATAAACATCATAATAATAAAAAACTTATAAAGCATATATTTATGAACATAAAGTTGGGTAGGGATGTAAAAGATCTTATTTGTGCATGTCAAAAACAATGGGTATGACAATAGATGGGGCATAGCATCTGGCCGGTGCAAATATGTTGCACCTTAGTCGGTACCCTGTAAAATAATTTGAACAATCCTAGCCTTCTATTTGTACACATAGAAATTCACAAACATATATTGAGCCACATGAAATTTTCTTTAATCAATAAACACACATTAGTCAATCAAGGATGGAGAGCCATATTGCATAATGGTGTAATAATGATGGACATCATTATTCATCATGTGGTAGCATTGTGGTTATTGTTTGTGGATGCATTATATTTTCTGCAAAATGCACCTTTCATCAAAAAATAACATTTTTTCTTTATGATTTGTATATTTTGTAATTGAAAATAACAAAAAGAACTGAAAAAATCACTGTATTTTCATGATCTAAAAAAACAAAAGTTTTACTTTTGATATATTTTGTAGGAAGGATAGCCAACACCATTGTTTTTCTAATTCATTGGTCCCACAAAACTTGGCATTTCATCTAATAGGTATTCCCTCTTGCCTTCAAAGCCTTATTCCATTTTTGCAAACAAAATTTGCATTTAAGCATGAGTGTTTTTTCCCCCTTCTCTTAGAGTATGAACTTGTAGATTTGTTTTGTCTATTTTAGATGCATGTCTCCTAATTTTTTAGGAAAAATTAGAACCCATCTTCTGAATAAGAAAGAATCAGTGCTCTAGAGAGCTCTATTTCAGTTTGTTGTTGTTTACTGTTCCCATTCGTGGAGACTCTACAACTCCCTTCAATCAAAACATGTATATAGTAAAACAAATTATTGTTCTCATTTGTGGAGGGTGCAACTTTTTTTTTTGATCAATAAATGACTAAAACCTTGTATTATAATAAATAATAAAAAGGAATTATTACATTACTCTCCATTCAAATGGGCATTGGTAGCAAAGAATGGAGTAATAAAACCACTAGTCCTACTTGGGACCAAAGTCCTATATAGTACACTTTAAAAGGGGCATACCCCAGTATAAATATAATTTTTTCTTATGAAGTTATAAAAATATTGATGAGTTATTATATATTATAAATACATTCATTACATGGGGAGAATAATACTCGAGGTAAGAAAGCATGCTCAAAGGAATGTAAGACTATCTTGAGTGTAGAGATCAGATCAATATTTGCAAAACACACACAACTAAACTTCCAATAGGGGATAAGTAACCCAAAAAATAATAAAATATGAGGGAAAACAATAATATGTGAAAAAAACTAGAAAATAGATTTAGAAGATCTACACATAAAAGCCCTTTAATAATGATTCTCTTCCTTTTCTATTCTAAATTATCCTAATTAAAAATCTCCACACTTTTATTAGTCCCTGCCTAACTAATGTTTTTAGATGTTCTACATTTAATTAGTTTTATGATAAAAATTATTCAAGTACTAAGGTTTAAAAATACATTTATTTTTAAATTAATTTTCTACTTTTAATTTCTTTTTTATGATTGGCTACTTGTAATTTTTTCAGGGGTTTAATTATTTTTTCAATTAAAAAATTAACAACCATTATTTCTAAAAACTTCTACTACAGAAAGTTCAATTTGAAAAGCTCATGGCCATTGAGACTATAGAATTTTGTTAAGTTGTGTTCTCTTTAAACTCCACAAGACCAAGACCATTTGGCTCTCCTTTAGGCACTCAATTTTCTCAGTCGATTGGAGATACTATGGTAAGATTCCCCACATTTGAGTCTAGACAAGGCGATTTTAGAAGCTATTTGTTTACAATGCAGAGAATTTCAATGAAAATAGTTTATAATGCATGGTTTCTCTTTCTAAAATTTTTTTGGAGGAGACAGGCATGATTTTTTCCAAATTCATATTAATGTATGGTTTTATTTGCATCCCACTTAGCCATCTATGTAGAACCAGTGTGGTAGCCAAGGTTTCTGGTGGGCAATTAACTATGGAGGAGAGTGAAACTAACACAGGGTGAAAAAAATAGGGCTCTACTCACATATTGTTATTGAAGTGCCCAAGCAAAGGAGATAGATCTATTCTCTAGATTTATCTTATTTGTCACCAAATGGGTCCACGACCAAATCTCTTCTGAATTTATCAAACCCTCTCTCTACACATCTTACACAACAACCAATGGTTACATCCCTTTAATAAAAAAATGTTTCAAAAATACTTGAGCAACTACAAGATTTATATTCAGTCCACCATTGCTGCTAAGACCCCTTGTGAATTACCCATTTTGTTTGTATACAATCAAGCTTAATTAGTGTGAATAAATTGTAGCCTTATATGGTAGATCATTTTAGAGCGAGAAAACACACAATTTTAATAAACAAAACCACTAAAAATAAAATTTATTAATTGAGACTGATTAATAGCATTGACTTACAATATACAAAACACTCAAATGATATCACTTTCCACAAAATACTTCATCATGGCCTATCTCTTCACAATGTAGAATAGATTTGGGACTTTTCCTTAGCTGATGCAACCATGTTCTACAAGGGCCAGGCTTAATGAGCACATTGAAACCATTCACTAATAGTGGCTAGGAGTAGGCCCAGCCACTCTTAGCCAATAGCTTGGGGACACTATTATGCATTGGTCTCATGCTATTGGTTAAGAGTGGCTAGGCCCACTCTTAGCCACTATTAGTCAATAGTTCCAGTATGCCAGTTAAATTGCTCATTCTAGAAGTGGCAAAACATTGACAAGAGGGAAACAAAAAGGTTTTTATTAGAGTGGTGGGCATTCAAACTTTAATTTACATACAAATACAAATGCAAATGCCTACACCAATTAATAACACCAACTAAAATTACACTTATAACTACCCTCAATACGACTCCGCTTCCAGCTAAAATCTCCATCATTGACCTTTCTTTTCATGACCCACCGATTACCTATCTCAACTAGTGGTTGAAACCTCTCAATTTGGGATACTTCACTCATTTTTTTGGTCCAATGATCATTGAAAACAACCTTCACCTTTGTGTGCATCGGGTGTCAAAGGGAGTTCTAGAAAGGTCCACCACCAACAAAGATATTGTACAAAACTCACTTTTTAATAATTCTTATTTATAAGATTTTACATTTGTTAAAGATATTTATAGTTTTCCAGATTTTTTAGACCATATAAATAAATACAATTTAATAATCAATTACATTAGTTAAAGATATAACCACATTATTTTTCCTCCATCAAGTTTAATAAATATATAATTTTTCAATATTATTTGGTATATCTTGCTATTTAAATATTATTATTTTTTCTACTTATTATTTTCTTTCATTATTCCTATTTACAACTTTAAAAGCTATTCTAATCATTTATTAGATTTTGTATTGAACTTCATCTACTTTCTAACATACATAAGGTAGGGACTCCAGCTCCTTAGAGCTCTTGTTATTATTAGAATTCATAAATTGACACTATCTATTATTAGGCCTAAGTATCGAGTAGTACTTGATCTAATCTAAGTTGATGAGACTTGTCAGATGTTTTAAACATTAATCTATTATTCTTATTCTTTATACATTATATTTTCCAACCTTTTTTTAGATGAATTTAACATCAAAGGTTTATTATTAGTCTTAAAGAGTTCTAATAGGGCTAGTTCTTTGCTATATTTCTATTGATTCCTTCTAATCTTATGTTTATTGATCTAGTTTGCAGAGTTAATGTTAATACTTTCTTGTAGACATTAATTATTGTACCTATACAATCTCTTCATTAATTCAATGTCCATTGTTTTATAGTTTGATATCCTCTATTGCTAATTATGATTATGCCTTAATTTTCTACCCATGTTTGTTAATAAGATCTAGACCATAATTGATCTTGCATTGATTCTGTTCATGAAGCTTTCTAATTTAATGATTACTTCATAGATTAAATAAAGAAAATAGGATAATACAAATTTATTGATCATAATACTAATACAACATCTACTATCTAGCTATAGAAAAAGAAGAAGGAAATTTATACCATTCCATATCTCCAAATATGTTAAATAAATTATAGAACTAAGCACTAACCATCTTCACCAAATGATTAGAATCTATATAAAACTTATAATTATATTGACAATAGAAGTATTTACATATAGGACACCAATAACATAGTCTTCAAATATCTGCAACAGGACCAAAGGGAAAGGGGTCCAAACAAAACATGGAAGATCATACAAAAGGACCTAGAAGAAGGGGTCATCAGCAGACCAAGAACATAAACTAAGGAGATAGTAAATGATGCAGGGACTCCCCTTAATACCATAAACTCATAACATAAAAAATAAACAACAAAAAATGCGAGAACAAAATATGAACTTCTTATTATAGCCGCAAATGCAGAATTACATAATTCTCAATTACAATATGGTAACCCAAATGGGTGCCTTCATTATAGTAATCTAAAGATAGTGCTACAAACTATCACCCAGAGCTCACTTAGACAATCTTCGAGCCTTTCTTAAATAGGCAGTTTCTCAAACTTAATACATAGGGCCAACAGACCCTAACAATACACATAGAGTCGGCCAAATACATCTTTGACTAATTATTTTAGAAATTTCAATAGCCCAACTTTTGAAGGCCATAACTCATGAACTATTGCTCTGATTGGCTATTATAACCACTTTTCAGAAACACCAGCTCCTAATCTACACGCTCAAAACCATGCTAGTAACCTTTCATCGAGTTTTCAAACCTCATCTGGGCACTCTAAGACCTCCAATGGTGAGCCTGAAGATTTTTCTACAAATTTTTCCTCCAAAAATCTGCAATAACTTCTCTGATACTAATGCTTGAGTAATGAGATTTTTATGGTAGGCTTACAAGTCTAAAATTAAACTTCCTATAGAAAATGAGAACATTCTGAGTTGGTATGACAAACTTAATAAAAATAGTAAGTTCCCATTAATAGTAACCACCCAGTCTACTAGTCCTTATTAAAATAGAAAAGGCTGAAAATTAAATATTTTTTGGTGATGCAAGATTTCCCTTACACCTAGGATGCTCCTGCATTAGATGCCCAGGGTAGTTTGAGAAGTGACCCTGTCACATCTCAGGTGTTTAGAGGAAAACCAAGATAGTTGACCTCCTCCTTTGCTAGCCATGATGAATCCTCAGCTAGTCTCCCTTTCCATTTGACTAGATATTCCTCATAAGTTTTGTTTTTGGTACTTTTTCCAATACAACTATCTAGTATCTTCTCAATCTCCTTGGTAGTTGAACTAGCTACTAGAATGTTCCACTGCACTTCTGTAATTTCATCTCCATCACCTCCTTCATAATACTCTGTCAAATCTAAAATATTCAATATTGGTGAAATATTCAATTCAACAGGCAACTCCACTTCATATGCATTTCCAGAATCATGCCTCTTCACTATCTTGCATGGTCCAAACTTCTTCATCTTCATATTATTATATGTACCTACTAGAAAATGCTCCTTTCTCAAATGAAACATGACTTCATCTCCAATCTAAAATTCCTTATATCTCCTTTTCACATCTGCCTTAGCCTTATACTATGTATTCATCTTTATGATGTGCTTCCTCGCCTCCTCGTGGATGTTCTTCAAATGTTTAGCAAAATCTTCTACTTTAGCACTACTTATCTCTCCCTTAAACAACTTCCTCAATTCAAAAATATTTCTAGAACTACTCCCATATACAATCTAGAATTGGTGATTTACCAGTACTCCTATTGATAGAATTATTATATGCAAATTATGCCTTTGGTAAAATCATATCCCATCCTTTTGGTTTATCTCCAACCAAGCATCTCATAAAGTTTCCAAAACTTCAAATCTAAACTAGACTCAACTCCTAAATGCTAGGTCGTAACCCATTAAGATAACAAGTGACTTTCTCCTTATTGGCTTCTGCATGGCCAGTTCTAATGATAACTCAATAGAACTCCTTAGTATACTCTTGAATAGATTTTCTCATTTGCTTCATTCCTTCCATCTTCTTCAATAGATCAAGCTCATAATCCTAAGGAATGAATTTTCACTTCATTTTAGCTATCATTTGATCCCATCTGGTGATTTTGTCCTTTCCCTTTTTATTTTGTTCCAACTGAACCTCTTGCCACTGATCTTTGGATGTCCCTTTAGTTTTTCCTTTGCAAACTTGACCCTATCTAGATCCTCAATATCTTCATACTCAAAGTACTCTAGTTCATTGATCCAATCGATCAGCTCTACTGGGTTAAGATTTCCTTAAAATGTGGGAATGTCAAACTTAGGTCTTCTTCCAATCTTGGAGATGGCCTTAAAAATCTTCTATTCCTTTAGGTTTAGAACTACCTCTACTTCAAAATTTTCTTCTACTTCATCCTCATCCTTGCTTTCATCTCTTATGAGAAGATTCATTCCTCTACGCATTTTTTCTTCCAATGCTTGCATTTTTCTTTAGAGGGCTCAAAAAACCTTAGGTGTAGCACTTACAAATCTTCTTTCATGCTCTCTTCATGGAGGTATTTTCATGCTTCTGTTGAAACCCTAGTGTAAACTGCCTTACAATCAACAATCTATCTACACGCTCAGCCCAAACCGCGATCTTGTTGTGAACTGCCTCACAATCGACAACCTATCCACATGCTCAAGAACTCTAACTCTGATACCACTTGATGCAAGGGACTCCCCTTAATACCATAAACTCATAATAGAAACAAATAAACAATAGCAAATGCAAGAACAAAATATAAACTTCTTAATATTTCCACAAATGTAGAATTACAGAATTCTCAATTACAATATGCTAACCCAAATGGGCACCTTCATTACAGTAATCTACAAGATAGTGCTATGAACTATCACCCAAAGCTCCCCTAGCCAATCTTTGGGCCTTTCTTAAATAGGTAGTTTTATGCCACTTGGGAAGGTTCTAGATGCTTAAACTTAATACCCAGGGTTGACAGACCCTAACAATACACATAGAGTCAGCCAAATACATCTTTGACAAATTATTTTAGAAATTTCAAAGGCCATAACTCACAAACCATTGCTCTGATTGGCTATTATAACCACTTTTCAAAAATGCCAGCTCCTGATCTATAGGCTTAGAACCATGCTAGCACCCTTTCATTGAGTTTTCAAACCTCATATGGGCACTCTAAGGCCTTTAGTGGTGAGCTTGAAGATTTTTCTACAAATCTTCCACTGAAAATCTGTAATAACTTCTCTGATACTAATGCTTGAGAAATGATATTTTTATGGTAGGCTTACAACTCTAAAATGAACCTTCTTGTAGAAAATGAGAACATTCTGAGCTTGTATGAAAAACTTACTAAAAATAGTAAGTTTCCATTAATAGTAACCACCTTGTTTACTACACCTTATTAAAATAGAAAAGGCTGAAAATAAAATATTTTTGGGTGATGCAAGATTTTCCTTACACCCAAGATGCTCTTGCATTAGTAAAGATCGAAACCAAACACCTAGGACATAACAAAGGAAGAAACTAAAACATTACTACACAACTAGCATCGATATAGAACAAAAAACTAGCCAAATCCCCATATTTAGACTTCATCCTTCTTAATACAAACCATGATAATATTTAGGGCTACCCTGTCATTAGTGATCAGGCACCCAAGGGGAATAAAAAAATTAGTTTTTTCTTTGATAGATTTGAATAGGTTAGGGAGAATGAATTCCACATTCTCCCATTTGGTCAAATCTACTTTTGGGTCAATGTAAGCTGAATAAAGATTTAAATAGCTCTGAAGCCAATCCACATCATGTTCCTCCATAATGCCTCACCACCGTAGAAAAAATTGGATCTTTGGCCAGGCTTGGAAGAAAAGGATGTTGTCTCTAATAGTCAAAATAGGACATTGGAACACTTTGGCTAAGACTAAACTCCTTGGAGGATGATGCATATAGACCTCTTGTAGAGGTATTTTTTGAAACAATTGATTAATTGTGTATTGTCTTTGATGTTACACAAAATGTGATATCATTACCAGTTAGTGTAAACCAAGCTCATTTGACCATTGAAGATAGTTTTTTGTGGCTATCAATCATTCCTAAGTTGACCTAGTTCAGAAGGCAGTATTTATCGAGTTCACTCAGGCACTAAAGGAAAGTCTCTAGAAGATGAGTGTTAACTGAGCTCATTGAGTTAATGAAGAAAATGTTGGATGGAAACAGTGTTAACCAAGCTCACTTGGATACCAATGTAACTTTGTGAGTACACAGTGTTGACCAAGTTTTAGTTGGTTAATATAGGAAAATTATTTCTGAGTTAGTGTCTATCGAGCAGGGTCAGCTAACAAAGGATTTTCTTATTTTGGCATATTGAGTTCAATTGATTTATCTGATGCTTCTAGCTGACTAAGAAGATGAATATTAATTATTCTAAGTTATATTTAACCTAACTTGAATATATCAAAGATATAAATAATAGGTCAAATTGAGAATTAGTGTATGTATGAGAGAGTGTGAATACATTGAAGATTTGATGATGATAAAAGGAAGTGAATCAGAAGGATAAGTAGAATATTCTTGTAGAGCTGAAAAGATATGTTCGATCAGAAAGGATCAAGTATACAAGCTAGAATTGAGATCTATAATCAGCAATTTAGTTGCATCCAAATAAGGTCATGTCATTGTTGCTTTCTAACCATTGTAGTAGTGATCTAAATCTCTTAATAGAGTTGGCTTAATAGTTATTTGTAAATCCTCTAACAAGGTGGCAGTTCTATTGAATTGTCCAAAATACTTCTAACAAGGCCACTCCTAATAGGGTGATTAAATCCTTTAATAGGGTCACACCTAATAGTATGTTTTGTAACCTTTAATAGGGTTCACTCCTAATAGGGCTCACTTTAGAAGAGTAAAAACTAGCAACTATTTGCAATCAGTGGTTTTTCCCAAATAGGGTTTCCACATTAAATCTTGGTGTCAAATGTATTTGTGCTATTTATTTCCTTTGTTTGCAAATAAGTTAAACTAATGATAATCACAAATAACATCTTAAGATTTGCATGTTAAGTACTTGCCGAGAAATTATAGTGTTTACTGAGTTACAACATTTCTTTGTTTACTGCGCATCAATAGAATTAAGTTTTGATAGAATTATTCTGTACTGACATATAAGGGATCTAGAATATATTTTGTAGTAACCAAGTCACCCCTACCCTCTTAGTTACTCCTCTTATATTTCCAAAAATTAGTATTAGATCTTTTGGTGCTTGCAGATAAGGTTTCAAGGACCTAAGATAAAGATTAGGATGTCTATAGAAGCAAAATTCCCAAGTTGAACAGAGACAACTTTGAATCTTGGCAAGGACTTATGCGATTACATCTGGCGACTATCAGCGATTCAGGTTATAAATATCTTGATGTTGAATACAAGACTCCTTCTAGAACATTATTAGTGGAAGATATTTCTAAAAAGAAGAATCATAACATCATGATGATTGACAATGCATCTACTCTCAGTTACGTTGAATTTGATGAAGTAAAAGACTGTAAAACAACTTATGAAATGTAGACCAAACTAAAAGAAATTTATGGAGGAGATGAAAATGTAAGAAGAGCTAAAGTAGAAAGTCTTAGAGGTCATTTTGATCAGATGAAAATGAGAGAAGATGAAAACATTTCAAAATATGAGGAAAGAATCAAAGCAAGTGTGAGCACAATCAAAGCATCCAAAGGAGATATTGATGACAAAATAGTTATAAGAAAGGTACTCAGAACTCTTGTTCCTATTTATGGAATTAGAGTGTTTGCTATTCAAGAGATGAGATGTGATCCAAATAATGAAATATCTTTAGATGCTCTAGATGAAAGATTGACAACTTTTGAGTTAGATAACTATGATAACTATATACCTAGTTCCAACATTATTGAGTCTATATTTGAAGCTAAACTCCCACTAAAAGAAAAGAGAGAAATCAAAGGCTAACCAATTAGGAAGAGAAGAAGAAACAAAAGAAAGTTCTAATGGTGATTTTGAAATTGTTGAAGCCCTACTTGCAAAGAAATACTCCAAAGGCAGAGGAAAGTACAAAGACAAGATTCCTCTAATATATTTTTCTTGTGAAGATGTAGTGCCTCTCCCATTTGACTTTTATAAGTCATCCTGATGGATGCAACCTTGCGGATATTTTTTTGTGATGGATCATGATTGTGACCATGAGTGGTCTACACCATTGAGGTGATTTGATGTATGTTTCTTTATTAGTTGCTTTGATTGTGCTTATGGTTGAGTTATGAGATTATGATGTGATTTATGGTTCACTAAGGTTTGTTCCAGTGGTTACCAGGATTAATGTGGTATCATGAGGTTGTTCCATGATTACCTTGAGATGTGTGCAGAGATTACACTATGTACTTTTTACCATGCTACATTGAACTAGGTTCCTGTAGCAGTGGTTAGTCATGTTTATGACTGTGTTTACTTATGTGTTTTTAGTGCCTTTTTGTTGTTCTTTAATCAACCATCATTAAATGCTTAAATAATTAGAAATGGATTGCTCATTTGGATCATTTGGTTATGTGTTGCTGATATTTACCTTGTTATATTTTGATCTAAGAGATATCTATTACTTATGTGATGTTTTATATTTGAGAGGAGTTGAGGGTCAGATGTTAAAATTTGATTTAAGTATCATAGATGTTAGACTACTATGTTGTTCAGTTGATCATTTTGCATGATGATGCCTTTTTGAGGTGACAGTGTGTTTTATGATGATATCTAGTTATCTGGTATTTGGACATACCTCTAATTGTGTTATGTAATGGATTTAATGCTATGGTTATTTGCTTCATTCCTATGTTGCTATGCTTTATGTGAACGTGAGTGATGTCAATAGATTATTTTAATATAATTAAATAAATGGTTAAATTAGGTGATTTAATGCATTTATTTCTTTGGCTATGTTATTATATACAATTGCACTTGATCATGTTGTTTAGTGTGCAAGATTTATATCCCTGGCAGTGGCACATGGAGTTAGTGATTCAACCATTCATATTTTACCAATGTCATCCCTGTATGGTTGATGTATCTTTATTTTTAATTGTTTAATTATTTAATTAATCCTTTTGGTGATTATTAAATCCAAACTCATTTGCATTATGTGATTAGACTAGTAAGTGTGTCTGTGCATTTAGAAGTTCACATTGTCGCGAAAGTTGTTAAGGAAATTTATGTGTTTTTGGGTTTTTATGGCTTTTTAATTGATTTATTTTAATTTTTGGTAGTTTTTCCATAGATGAATTCTTATTTCTAAGAATAGCCTATTTTTGTTTGGATCGATTCAGGGTTTAACTAGGTTGGCTAGTTAATTGCCTTAATCGATTATTCACTTGAAAAGTGAATAAATATCCAAAACGGAATTTAGTTCCTCACTTCTCACTTTTGAATTAGAAATTTTGAGAGTAAAACCCAAAATCCTCTTCATGAGGATTTACTATTTCGTTCATTGTGGGAGCTACAGGCATGGAATCATCGTGAGGTTAGGCTTGTTGGATCTAGCTTGGGGAAACCTTGGATTGCCATAATTTTGAGCTACTTTTGCAAGCTATTTATTTTATGGTTCAAATTCTCATTTTGCCCTTTTGGTTGTGAGATAGGGCTTTCCTATTTTATTGTTTCTGCTCCATTTCTAATTTTATTTCTGGTAGCCATTTGTTTGGAGGCTGAGAACTAGTGTTCCCCTATGTTTCTGTATGCTAGTTCTACCCGGTTGGGTGGGTATCAACATTTTCCTATTTTTTGGGATGAGGGTTTGGGGTTTTACACTATTATGCTGGCCATTTTTGCATATAGTGTCTCAACTCGATTATTTTTAGATTTTTGGGGTTTTTGTGCCCAAAGGCCAAATGGGTTTTAATTTTGAAGTTTTTCTAAATTTTGGAGTTTTTACCTTGTTTTGCTTGCCACCCTATTTTTTCAAATTTTCTTGGCACAATGTGGGTCGTGGACTTGGGTGATCTATTTGGATATTAGTCATCCCACTGTTGCATTTTTTATGTTGCATTGGGATGCGTGTTGCACCCGTACTCCTGATGTTGTGTTTGATTGAGTAATTTTTATACCTGATTTTATGGTTTCTTTTGGACCTTTGCTTTTGTTTCATGGACACTAGGATTCATGTAGGATCCATACTCCTGAATTGAGAGTGAGTTTATGATGTTTGGTCTTGTTGCATCATTGAGATTCATGTAGAATTCATACTCCTAGATTGAGGCCGGTTGAGTGATTTCATGATGTTTGGTTTTGTTTCCCTTAGGATTCGTGTAGAATCCATCCTCCCATGTTACTTTCAGTTGGGTGTTATCTTTTGCATTGTGTTGTCATCTTATCCTTGTTTTTTGATCTTTGTGATGGTGGTGCACCACAGATGAGTATGTGCGCATATATTTTTTGGGTGACTTGTGAGGCCCAATCTTTCGTGGTACTTCCAAAAGTGATGATCATTGGGGTTGGAATGAGAGTATGCATGCCCACGGGCACTTGTTGTAGGATGAGCATGGGTAGGGTAGGGTAGCATATGGAGGGGGCTTTTATCTCATAGCTCGGTGATCATGGCACCATGGGTTGGTAGAGAAATTTTTATATAAGTGATAACTAAATAAAATGTGTGAATGGTAATAAAACTTAAGATAATAAAATGTGTGAGCACCCAATTAAGTTCGAGGACACAATGTGTGAGCACCTATTTAAATTTGAGGACACAAGATCCAAGCTTGGAGCATCTTTGATGTCAAGCAACTCTCTAGGATGTCAGCCCCTACTTAGTAGCCTATTAAGTGTTTGACCAGGACCTGTACTCCTTGCATTGTCTTAGGTTTTGGGTTACAACCATCATACTGTCTAGCGTGAGTGTTAGCCTTGGATGTTGTGCTTTATGTATGTTTGTGGTTGGATCATTATCTCCATCAGTACGATAGGTGTGGACCTATGGGTTTCACATGGTTGGAAGGCATAGCTACCTTCACCACTGCTAGGGACCGATGTACAAAGACGGTCTCTTATCCTAGTGTGACCGTTGCTAAATGTTTTCACTTGATGCTTCAGGTTCCAGAGTATGCTTTCATTGGAATGCTTGGATATCATGTTTAGTTGATGTTAGTTTATTTGATGCATTCCCATATTATGATGTTTAGCATATGATTAGATGATGTGAATTTTTGTATTGGATTATCTATTACTTATTGGTTAGCATGTTAGATTTTCTTATTATGCTGATTAGCATGTGATAGGTGATGTTATCTACCTTGTAGGATTATCTTATGTTTTACTACTAGCATGTTAGATTTCTTTATGCTTATATTGTAGCATATTTTAGTAGTGACATCCCTATTACAATAGTACTGACGATCTGATCGGTGGCTTGGGATGTTATGCGAGGAGGATGGCTAAGATCCAGGATAATCTTATGATGCTATTGACGGTTGGGAGGAACCACGTACTTAGTTGTTTTGTCATTGCAATGTTATTTCTGTACATTGCAATGTTGTTTATGTTCACTATAATGTTGTTTTCAGTACATTCTATTATTTTTATGATTTAGATGCATAGATGTTCATTTTTCCTGTTCGTTTGCATATTGTTGATTTTGCACTCGAGTGTTTGCTCCTTGATCTATGTGGATCTAGTACTCCCTAGTGTGGGGGTTCTGAACTCAGTTTTTCTTCATTTTTCCCTTTTTGTGTTTTCCTTAAGTGTTTTTGTGTTTCTATGAGCAACATTTTATCAGCATGGTGCAACACAAAAATGTATCGCATGCTCATTGAAACTCTGTTGTACATCCCCTGATTCTATCCCACGCCTCTTGGAGAAATATTGTGTGATACTGGAAAGTATTGCACCTCCTTGTAAGAAATGTCATACAACACCCTTAAAATGTTTCATTCCTTCGGGAGAAGTATCGCCCAGTCCTTGAAAGTGTCGCCCTCCTTCTTTAGAAATGTTGTGCAATACTTTTCTATGTTGTATTAAAGTATCGCTTGATTTTTGTAAAAACCTATGTGGGTTGGTAGCAGGCACTTTTTGGTCTAGACTAAACTTTTTGAGAGTTGATATGGATACCCTCTTCAGTTTTCTTCAACCCTATGGTGTCGCATTTTGATTTCAATTGTGTGTTTTTGTAGTCAGTCTCTTGGGGTTTTAGTTGTGTGTGTTTCTATAGTCAGTCTCTTGGGGTTTAAAATATATTGTTTAAGTATAAGTTGACATATATTTAATTCTTTATATTTAATTAAGTATAAGGAATTAAATATATGTCAAATTATGGAATTAAATATCTTAAGTATAAGGAATTAAATATATGTCAAATTATAATTGAGATATATTTTAATATATGTGACAAATCTTTTGAGATAGGTTTCAGACCTCTTGGAGATAAGATAAACATTCTAAAAAATTTCAGAGCTTCAAAAATCCAGACTTAGCCAATTTTCAGGGTTTCAGGATTTTTGACTTAGCCAAATTTCAGGATTCTACATTTTACCCTAGCTTGGTGTTTTTTTGATGTGTGGTCATTCTTCGATCCCTCATCTTGTGTGTGGTCATTGTTAGCTTTTGTTTGCATGTGTTAGTTTGGTAGTAGCATTCAGAGATCTATTGGTTTCCGAGATTGTGGTGAAGTCTTCCATTGTGATCTTTGTGATTCCTATATGATGTTGTCATGTGCATTCATACTTGTAAAAAAAAAAATCTTGGCTTGTATTGAATCCTTGTGCCAAGGATCTCCGGGCAGGGCATTAGAAAAGAAGTTGGTCATATTGTTGCTAGGTGTCCAAACATAGAAAACAAGGATGAGAACAAAATTAATAAGTACAAAGGCAAGAAATAATTCAAAAATTGCAAGAACTACAAGGAAAAAGGTAAGAAATCTTGTTTTATGGCTAAAGATTCTGATAACAATGAAGATGAAATGATATATATTGTTGTAAAAGGTGAATCTAATGATGAAGAAGATAAGATGACATTTATCTCTAATGTTAGCAAAAATAATATATGGATTTCGACAGTGGTTACTCACATCATATGATTGGAGATAAAACAAAATTTGAACACATGGATCATTATGATGGAGGTAGTGTAAGATTTGGAAACAATGAACCTTGTTGTATAAAAGGAAAAGGTTGTATCTCATTAACCAATGAACTTATATGTGATAATGCTTATTGGGTTCAAGGACTAAAGAATAATCTACTAAGTGTGGCACAATTGAATAACATTGGATTCAAGGTAAAATTCATGGATGGAAAGGCCAAGCTACTAGATGGTAAAGTAAATTTGGTTGGATCTAGAAGGAAAACAAAAGGTAATCTATTTTATCTTGACCTTAGTGAAAGTTCATGTTTTATTGCTCAAGTAGAAGAAAACTAGTTATGGCACAAAATATTATGTCATATAAACTTTGATAATTTGGTTAAGATAAGAAAACATAAAAGAGTAAGAGGTATTCCTAGTTTGAAGAAACCTGATATGGGTCTACGCAAAAATTGCCAAATTGGTAAGATGGGAAAAACTAGTTTCAAAAGAAGAAACTATCATTCTAAAGAAGTCTTAGAGCTTGTGCATACATACTTATGTTGACCTATTGGAATATAGAGTTATAGTGGAGATAAGTCATTCATTCTTTTTGTTGATGACTATTCTAGAATGATGACTGTAATGTATCTAAAAGAAAAATCTCAAGCTTTTCAAAAATTCAAGTGGTACTTGACAAGAGTAGAGAAAGAAACTAGAAAGAAGTTAAAATGCTTAAGATCAGACAGAGGTGGTGAATTCACCTCCAATGAATTCAATGGATTTTGCATTGAAAAAGGAATTAAAAGACAAGTATCAACCCTTGACACACCAGAGAAAAATGGTATAGTTGAAAGAAGAAACAGATCCATCATGGATTGTGCAAGAACATTAATGATAGCAAAGAATGTTGCAATCAAATAATGGAAAGAAGCTATCAGCACTGTAGTTCATACCTTGAATAGAGTACAATGTAAAAGTACAAAGTTGTGTCACGTTTCAGGCTAACTTATCAAAATGACTAAATTTGAGTGTTTCTATCTAAAAATAAATTTTGTTCAAACATATGATCTAGATAAATTAATTATAGCTAAGTTATATATGGTCTCACACTTTTCCAATTGGAAATTTTTATTAAATGCATGTTTTATACTAGTTTGTATCCAATTACTAAAGAAATAAAATTATTTTAGAAAAATGATATTTCAATAACTCTTAATATTTTTTATGATATTTTTTAAATAACTTATAAACACCATTTTTTAGATCTCAAAGTCAAGAATATTCTCATACAAAGTTTGTAATATTTTAATTAGAAATAGTATAATGTAATTAAAAAAATCTATAAGCACATATTTTAACACTCGAAAAGATGTTGAATTTGAGAAAGAAAGATATATTAAATCATACCAAAAAAATTAAAAAATTATATTGTGTTCTAGAGGAGAGAGTCCTCTTCTAGAATGTATAATTTTTCTTTTGATTAGAATAGATTTGTTTTGAAAATGTGGCAGGAAATGAAAACTATTGATTTCAAGTGAGTTGAAATTTGAATCATTATAAAAGAGAAAACATAGGTCCAAATACAATTTTTATTTTTGATTGCTCTAGTTGTATATGTTATCTACAACATAGTCTAAGATAAAAGGGAAATAATTTTATTTCCATATAGTTTTATGGTGGGAACTAGACCCCTAATTTTTAGCATTTTTCAGCAACTAAAAAATTAGCTACAAAACTTAGGAAAATACATGAATTCTTATTCTAAATAATTATTAAAAATTATAATCCTAAAATTATTCTATTTGTACACATTTCATTAGTTTACATCATATTCAAATTCTAAATAATAATATCAGTATTATGTCATTGAAGTTGAACAATTATACTTTTGTTAGCCTTTTCCTTTACAAAAGGTTGACATAGGTTTGTGTTTTTACCCTACAACTGAAGAAAGACTCAAATAAAACTCCTTATGAACTATGGTATGGCTACAAACCTAATGTAAGTTACTTGAAAGTATTTGGTAGCAAATGTTATATCTTTAAAGAATCTAGAAAAAGAAATTTTGATGTCAAAGGTGATGAAGGCATATTTCTAAGATACTCCTGCAGAAATAAAGCATACAAATGTTTGAATTTGTCTACTCATAAAATCATAGAAAGTACACATGTGATAAATTATGAGTTTGTAGAAAAGAGTGAAGAAGAAAGCAATTAAGAGATAGAGGATTACAAAAAAATTGTTTACTATGAACCTGATACCCTGCCAAATCTACCAAGAAGAAAGGAGGCTTCACCTCCCAAGTCCCCAAAATCTCCAATAGTTATCAAGTTGCAAACAGTGCAACTTGAGTCATAGTCTGAAGGACCCGAGTCACAGTTAGATGTAACCAAGCTACTTCAAGAGCAAACTGATTTTAATGGACCCAAGTCATAGACAATGGGACCTAAGCTTGACACTAAAGTTCATAATAAAATTAGTAAATCTAAAGAACTTGTGTTAGTAAAATATGTTAGAAGGCACCATGCACCTAATTAGATCATTGGAGACAAATTAGATAAAATAATGACAAGAGGAAAAATAAAAGGTATATGTTTACTTGTTGAATTTGAACCTAGAAATGTTAAAGATGCATTGGAAAATGAAAGTTGGATTGAAGCAATGAATAAAGAAATAGAAAAAATAGAGAAGAACAAAACTTGGACTCTTGTTCCTAGACCCAAGGATAAAAATGTAATTAGCACAAAGTGAGGGTTTAGAAACAAGCTGAATGAAGATGGAAAAGTATCTAGAAACAAAGAAAAGTTGGTATGTAAAGGATATTGTCAAGGAGAAGGTATTGATTATGGTGAAACGTTTGCTGTTATTGCAAGATTAGAAGGTGTTGGAACTTTACTAGCATATGCAGCTTACAGAGGATTTAAAGTTTATCAAACGGATGTAAAATATGCATTCTTGAATGAAATTCTTGATGAGAAAGTTTACATTGAACAAACAAAAGGTTTTGTAGATCCTAGCAAAAGGACATGGTCTGCAAATTGCACAAGGCATTATATGGTTTCAAGAAAAATCCTAGAAATTGGTATGAAAGACTTCATAACTACTTGATATAGATTGGTTTTCAAAGAATAAATGATAACAATAGTCTATATATCAAAGGACTAGACAAAAAGATTGTGTTGGAAGAAATTTGTCGATGACACCTTATTCACAGGAAATGATGACTTGTGCAAAGCATTTTTAGAAGAAATGAGCAAGAAATTTGAGATGTCTATGTTTGGAGAAATAAAATTCTTTGTTGGATTATAGATTTAGCAAAAGAAAGATGGTATATACATTACTCAATCTAAATTTATCAAGGAGATACTAGAAAAATTTGGAATGGAAGACTCAAGGCCAGTTGGAACTGCTATGCCTATTTGACATAAGATTTCAAAAAATGATGATTCCAAAGAAGTAGATCAAACCACATACAGATCAATGATTGGAAAATTACAATATATAGTGCATACAAGGCTTGATATTGCATCAGTAGTCAATATGGTGGCAAGATTCTCAACAGATCCCAAAGAAAATCATTTGATGGCAGTCAAAAAAATCATGAGATATCTAAAAGGTACTAAAGAATATGAATTATGGTACAAAATAGGAGGTAACTTGGAATTAAAAGTATTTACATATGCTAATTGGGTAGGAAGTATTGATGATAGAAAAAATAGTAGTGGTGGAAAATTCTTTCTTGGTAAAAGACTAGTGTCTTGGACAAGCAAGAAACAAAATTGTATCTCTTAGTCCACAATAGAGGAAGAATATGTGGCAACAATAGTTAAGTGTTCTAACATTGTTTGGTTTAAACAACTAATGATAGGTATGAAGATAGAGATCAAGGATCTAGTAGTCATATACTATGATAACACTAGTGCAATTAATATATCAAAGAATCCAGTGATGCATACCAAAACAAAGAACATTGCTATAAAATATCATTTCTTAAGAGAATTGGTGCAAGATAAAAAAGTCAGATTAGAATATGTAGATATAAAAGAACTAATTGTAGACATATTCACCAAGCCATAACCTAAGGATGCATTTCTATATCTAAGAAGTAAACTAGGGGTTATTCCCATTTTTGAAGCTCACTAAATGAAGTTTAATGATGCATCAACCAAAGCATGTTGAACATCAATCAGTTGATGTAGTATTGACAAGGGCATATTGCAAATGAATCAATACTTAAGGTACATTGACTTTCACCAAGCATTGTCTTATGCATGAGATGTGAAAGAGGGACAACTATACTGTCATATCTCATAAAAATTTTGTTGAAAAGAAGGAGAAGTGTGCTTTCATAGTAAAGAGATGTTATAGAGGGAGATTGGAAGAGAAGAATTGTCAACAAGGGAGAAACTGAAAGAAGACATAATTCATATTGATGGAGGGAGTTCTCATGGATGAGAATCAGAATAAAACTAGGAATATGTTCCTTATTCTAGCTCCAAAATTTCATTTTACTTTGACATTTGTGCTGCCATCAATGCCAAAGAGGGAGATTATTGAAACAATTGATTAATTATGTATCATCTTTTATGTTACACAAAATGTCATATCATTACCAGTCAGTGTAAATAGAGCTCACTCAGGCATTGAAGATAGTTTTCTATGGCTACCAAGGATTCCTAAGTTTGCCTAGTTCATAAGGCAGTATCTACCAAGCTCACTCGGGTGCCAAAGGAAAGTCTGTAGAAGATGAGTGTTAGCTGAGCTCACTCAGTTAATGAAGGAAATGTTTGATGGAACCAGTGTTAACTAAGCTCACTTGGTTACCAATGGAACTTTGCAAGTATGTAGTGTTGACAGAGTTTCAGTTGGTTAACACAAGAAAATTGTTTTTGAGTTAGTGTCTACCAAGTAGGGTCAGTTAATGAAGGATTTTCTTATTTTGTCATATTGAGTTCAATTGATTTATCTAATGGTTCTAGCTGACTAAGAAGGTAAATATTAATTATTCTAAATTATATTTGAGCTAACTTGACTATATGAAAGATATAAATAATAAGTCAAATTGAGAATTAGATTATGTATAAGAGATTGTGAATACATTGAAGATTTGATGATGATAATAGGAAACAAATCATAAGGATAAGCAGAATATCCTTGTGGAGCTGAAAAGATATATTCGATTAGAAAGGATCAAGTATACAAGCTAGAATTAAGATCTGTAATCAATAATTTAGTTGCATCCAAATCAGTTCATGTCATTGTTTCTCTCTAACCATTGTAGTAGTGATCTAAATATCTTAATAGAGTTGGCTTAACAGCTATTTGCAAATACTCTAACAAGATGGCAATTCTATTGAATTGTCCAAAAGACCTCTAACAAGGCCACTCCTAATAGGGTGATTAAATCCTCTAATAGGGTCACACCTAATATTGTGTTTTGTAACCTTTAATAGGGTTGGCTCCTAATAGGGCTCACTTTGGAAGAGTGAAAAATAATAACTAGTTGCAATTGGTGTTTTTTCCCAAATTGGGTTTCCATGTTAAATATTGGTGTCAAATGTGTTCATGATACTTTTTTTCTATGTTTGCAACTAAGTTAAAGTAATGATAATCACAAATAACATCTTAAAATTTGCATGTTAAGTACTTGCCGAGAAATTATAGTGTTTACCAAGTTACAACATTTCTTTGTTTAACGAACATCAAAAAAATTAGGTTTAGATAGAATTATCTTGTACTAACATCTAATAGATTTGGAATATATTTTTGTAGTAATTGATTCACCCCTTCCCTCTCAGTTACTCCTCTTATATTTCCAACAATATCCTCTATGCTAGATTGATACTCAGTGTTGCTTCCTCTAGCCCCATTAGCCAAGTACGATTGAAAATATTGTGACATAGGCTAATAATATCTATTTGTCTTATGTTGGCCCTAGCTAGGAAAGTGATAAACACCCCAATAATGGAGTTTTTCATTCACCATTTGAAATCCTAGTTAAAAACATGCTTGCCTAAAATCCTACTCACTACAACCCTAGACAAATCATCTACATTATTTAGAAGCCTATTCCACCTCTCAAGTTTGACATTGCCCCTAAAAGCCATAGTCCTAATCTCTAAAACATGAAAGATAGCCACTACAAACTCCATTTAAGAGAGAATTGAGTTAACCTTAGAGATGACACTGATACAAAGAAAACATAGAAAGTGACCCCAAAAATATAAGGAACAAAATTGAAGCCTCTAGAAGGAAAAACATCATGACAAATTAATATTAATTTTTTGTTTTCAGTTTCCCTTTAGGAAGCACCATGTAATGATACTAGTAATCATGATATATTAATCTTCTTAAAGTTTCATTATAGTGTATGACTATATTTTATCAAATTTAGTGTTTAGGTTTTAAGTTTCCAACTAATTGTATAGGTGGATCCGTAATAGATGATGTTTCTTTTAATCTTGAAATATTGATTAGTCGAAGAGGTAATGTGTCTAATCTTTTATGAAGTAATCTAGTGAGTGCCAAACTTTTATAGCATTATAATATATAGTTCTTGAATTTTAGCCTGGAAAAATTAGATCATTGTAGATGAGAGAAAGGTGAAATATTCACTCTCTACTCCTTTGTTTCTTCAACCCAATCTATTAGACCTAATGCCTTTTTGAGCTTGGAGTTCAAAACCCGGTTGGTGT
Organism: Cupressus sempervirens; assembly: GCA_028749045.1. NCBI lineage: Eukaryota > Viridiplantae > Streptophyta > Pinopsida > Cupressales > Cupressaceae > Cupressus > Cupressus sempervirens. The sequence goes on along the minus strand of CM053788.1, from coordinate 381,785,323 downwards.
CTAACATTTTCTAATGGCATTGATGACAATTTGAGAATCTCCTTTGATGATTATTCTTGTGAATTTGTAATATATACTTAGTTCAAGACCTTCTTCTAGAGCTTTTGATTCTACTAAATTATTTGAAACAGGGTTTAGCTCGTTTGATAAGCCATTGGCTAGAATCTAACCTAATTATACACCCAATTCCAACCTTTCTTGGATTCCCTCTAGATGCTCTATTGAAATTTAACTTTTTCCAATCCTTAGTGGGGGCTTTTCATACACATTATTTCCTAGCTTTAAGGTGCTTTTGCTCATAAATTAATGACTTGTTGATAAGGTGTTTCCATTTCTTTTTTATGGCTCCATCCCATTCAGAGAAGGATCCTTCCAATTTACTCATTTTTCTAAGATAACTATTCATTACTTCTATTATATATGCCTCAATTTTATTAAAGAGGGGTGTTAAACTTAATTTAGAGCTATTAAATATATGCCTATTTCTTTCTTTCTATATTTCCCACACTAGGATGGTTGGAGCAATATTCCATAGTTTATCATAGATATAGTTTTTTCTATTTGGTATGCCAACCATTAAGTTGATTGGTGAGATCACTTGATAGAGGTGAGGTCCAACTGAGTTTATGTTTAAGCCAATACCAAAAATTTTGAGCAAAGGAACATTCAAAAAGAAGATGTACAAAGGTTATACAATTTTCTTTACATAAACAACATCTAGAAGGACCTTCAAAACCCATTTTTGTAAAATGATCTACAATTAATATCTAATTTTGGGAGGTTTCCCATAAGAAGATGCCAGCCTTTGGAAAACAAGCAGCATCCTAGCATAGATCTAGAGGAATTTTAAGATTGTCCCATCTATTTTAATTGATTATGATATTATATTCTAGTTTTACTTTGTATTTTCCATCTTTGGATGATCCCCAAATAATTTTATCTATTCTATCTTTATGATTGATTATTCAGTCCTTGAGAATATTTGCTAGGTTTACTTTGTTTGTAGGAGAGATGTCTACAGTCTCCATACTTTTCCATTCCCATTTCTCTTCCCCTTCAATCTTACTAGGAGTTTTATAATTGGATACCTTCGATCCCCAAGTATTTTTCAGCTTATCTATGATAGTATGGGGTAAGTTTGAAAGAAGAAGAGGTGAATGTCCATCTCGAGAATCTTTCCAAAAGAGTGCTTCTTCTACTCTTCCTAGGTCCCAAGTTAAATTATTGCTAATTAAGGGCATGCATTTAATCATGAAATTCCAAGTTTCAGATCCTACAGATGGATTCCTAATTCTAAATATTAATGTTGGGTCATTAGGATTCAAATATTTGTTATAAATAATATTTTCCCATTTATGTTTCCTTTCTTGATAAACTCTCCATACAAGTTTTGCACCTAGTGCTTCATTTTACCAACTTAAATTCTTAACTCCCAGGCCTCCTTGTTCTTTTGGGGAACATATCTTATCCCATTTTATAAGTGCCTTTTTCTTCTTATCTTCTATACCACTCAAAAAAAAAATTATGAGTTTCCCCTCCAATTTTTTGTTCATATTCCTTGGTAAAGGTAGACAAGAGAGTTGATAGGTTGGTATAGCAGAAAGAATAGATCTAATTTTAGTTTCTCTTCTTGCCTTGGTTAACCACTTACCTTTCCATGATTCCATTTTTTAATCTAGTTTATTAAGTGTGTTATCCCATCCTTTTTTATTTCTTAATTACTCCTTTTTCTAAATGAATCCCTAGATATTTACATGGGAAGATACCTTTCTTATAACCCATTTGATTACATATATAGTCTTCCATCTCATTTTTTGTGTTTAAAAAGAAGATTTCTAATTTTTTTGCATTTACTTTTTGGCCTAATGCTACAAAATAGTTTGGAATCAATTTTTTAAAGGTTACAATTTCTTCCTTGGTGCTAACACCAGGAAGAATAGTATCATTAGTGAATTATTGATGTGTAATATTAGGGATGCTTTTTGTCCCCATAACCCTTTGATTTTTCCATCTACTTGGGCCTTTTGGATTAACCTTCCAAAGGCTTCAACCATTATGATAAATAGAAAAGGTGACAAGGGGTCTCCTTGCTAAATTCTTCTAGATATGTTAAAAAAAACCTTTAGGATTTCCATTGATTAACAATGATATCTTAGGTGTGGTAATGTAGTTGAAGATAGCATATATCCATCTTTGAGAGAAACCAAAAGCTTCTAAGCATTTATAGAGGAATCTCCAATCAACTACATCATAAGCTTTTTATATATCTAATTTCATAAATATAAATGTTTCTTTGTCTTTTTACCACTGAATGTATAGTTTCTTGAATTATAGAAATTCCATCTAGAATAGATCTACCTAGGACAAATCTAGTTTGTACTTCTAAGATAATTTTTTGTAGTAAGTTTTTAGTTCTATTTGCTAAAGCTTTAGAATAAATTTTATAAATAGTGTTGTAGAGTTCTATTGGCCTAAAATCTGAGGGTAATTCTACTATAGTCTTTTTGTTATTAAAACTAAAAGGGTGTGATTAATTTTAGTTAGAATGGAACCTCCATTTCTCATTGCTTCTATTGATATCCCTAATTCTTCTCCCAGGATGTCCTAGAATTTTTTAAAGAAAAAAGCCTAGAAACCATCTGGCCCTAGAGATTTATCTTGGCTAAGATTAAAAAGGTTTGATTTAATCTCTTCTATCATGAAAGGTTTGTTTAAAGCTAAGTTATCATCATCAGTTATCAATTTAGGGATGTTTAGTAGAACTCTTTTCTTCTTGTCATGATATGAGTAATCATAATTGTTTAGTATATTTTTGTAATATGTAGCAAAGGTTTATGCTATTTTATTTGGGTCTTCTATCACATTACCTATTGAATCTTTGATTTGTGTAAGGACGCTCCTCGCATGTATTTATCAAATATGAATCCTCTGTTAAAGCTGTTATAGGAGATTGAATCAGATATGAAGTAATTTGTTATGTTGTGAATGTCCTATTGAAATTGAGAGCAATTAATACATTCATGTTTTAATACTTACTAATTTGAGAACTACTACATTATCTTGATTGTTTAAACATTAAAATTTCACTAACAATGATACAAGGTGTTTTCATCTGATGATGATGATGTTGATTATGGTACCTCGATGATTACATTATATGCATTTAGATAGTTCAATATTCCTTAATTAGAGATGTTTATGATGTTAGGTATATGCATGTCTAACAATGATTATTCAAGTATTTGAATCTAAATTAATGAATAAGTTATGTTTTATTGATTATGTGATTTTTGATGATTAAATGTGAGTAGAAATGACTTAAAAAGTTAATTATATAAAGAGGATGTGCATAGCATAAAATTGGAAGAAGAGGAAAATGCTTCCTCTAAAGGTAAAACCCCTAAGGAAGAAAGGAAAGTCACTCCTTCTGCCCGCATTCCCTACAAAAAGAGCCCTAGAGGCTTACCCCCCATTCCCCCTAAGTCTAAGCTTCATGAGGAGGAGGAGGAGGATAATGATGAAGAAGAGGATATAGAATCGGAGGAAGAGATGAAGGGGTAGGATGATGAGAAGGAGGAGGAGAAGGGGAGGGAAAGTGAAAAGGAGGAGGAGGATTTAGCTGACATGTCGAGGAATCCCAAGAAAAGGAAAGTAAATGAGGTTTTACCACTGGAAGAAACCAATGACTAGATTCTTGAGACTCCAGGCCTTGGCCCCTCTATTTCTCTATTTGAGGGGATGATATAAATTATAGGAAAAGAGAGTGGGGAGGTGATAATGAAAAATAGGAGGTCTTGGAGGAATTTTAATATGAATACTGTGAAAATTGGGGATAGTTAGGGAGCCAACGAATCTCCAAGCGATGGAAAACAATGATGGAAAAGCTCACTTTAATGAACTCATTGACCCTACACTGGTCATTATCTCAAATAGTGTGAGGGAAACTGGGCTTAATCTTTTGAACAATGAAAAGAATAGCATGATAGACAATTTTTGGTCTATCAAATGGTTGTTCCATGAAATTGAAGACCTTAAGGGGAAAAGAAGCTAAGAAGGAAGCTAGAGAATTAGAAGTGACCAAGGGCACAAGGAACAGAAGAGAAGCTAGGATGGAAGCCAACGACACTACAATGTCTAAGGAGACAATGTTGAACAACAAGACAGAATCACCAAGGTTGAACAAAGAGTCCAAAGGATGGAGCTCTCCCATCAGAACCTGGCTAATCAGGTGATTGCCACATTGAATGCCCTGAATGAGAATATTAACAGTCTGGATGAATCATTGAGGAGTGCTATATTTGGTGGGGAAAATATGGAGAAGGATAGCTTGGACATTGGGTAGGCTAAGAATTATTTGAAAGAAACCAAGGATCTAGTGGATGCTCAGAACCAGAACCAAGAGGACGCAAACAACCAAAAGACCAATGAAGCTACAAAGACCATGTAGGTTCTTGATAGGGAGAACTAATAGTTAGTGCTTTCTCTTTGTCTCATCTTTTTCTAGGGTAGCTAGTTTTTCTTTTTCTAGTGTAGCTAATTTTTTGTATCATGGTCACGGGCCTGTCGTTTGGGTTTGGCTTTTGATAAGTAGATGCATTGTAGATGAACTTTACTTAATATTTCTATTTCAGATATGTTGTAAAAACTTTTGGGTTTTAGGATCCCTATAAAACTTGTTTTACTTAATAAAAAATAGTTAATTATATGAAAAATTCATGTTTGATTAATGTAACTATCCAGATAAGTTTTGAATATATGTATGTGATTTTCTTGAGCTACTAATGTGTGCAATGAGTGTGCAGGATGTTTTAGCCAAAAAATATAACAGAGAAACAAAACTAAACCCTATGTACTATTGTGGAAACTAGAGTTGAATCTAACAAAATATGCAAACCCCCTTGTTCGTGTTTTATTCGTATCGTGAGATGAATGAATGTATCATTCTATAATCAGTAAATGTTAATCTTTTGTAACAGTGATTTTTCAGTGTCACTTGACACTTGTGAATTGTATATGCATCCCAACATGATAGTTAGGATTAATCGAGTAACCTAAAGATCTAAGTCAGACTAGGTTAGTGATCTTTTTGCTAATCAGTTAGTAATCAAGGTTAATTACCCTAATTAGGATTAGTGAGTAATCTACATTTTTTGAAAGTTGTTAGAAAGTTCTAAAATTTTCCTAGCTTTTGATAGGTCCCTAATTAATCCTAAAAGCCTAAAATCATGAAATCTAAGTACCCACGGGGTATGGGTATGGTTTGGGGGCATTTTCCACCCCCCTAGCCCCTTTTGTTGACTTTTATGGTCACTCAAAAATCCCATTTTTGCTTCATTGCGAAAATTGAATGTTTTCATTATGAGTTGGATAACTTTAACTCCACCTTGAGGTTAGCCTATGTCTAGTCGAGTTAGAAGACTCTAGAACTTTTAGGCAAATGGGGGAGTTATTGCTTTTTGGGGTGGTTGAGTTTAAGATCTTATTTAGAGGCAAATTTGAGAGGGTTTGAGTGTTCACCCAACCTCTTGTTTTAGAGTGGAATTTAGGATTGAAGAAGAAGGGGAAGGAAGGGAATGCTCATCTCAAATTATTCAATTGCCATAACCTAATTTTGAAGGTAGGAATCCCTCAGCTTATGTTGTTCATGTTTTGTTGCATGTTTAAGTCATTATGTTTGCATATGTATGTTGGTGTGTGTGTTGAATATGTTTCAGAGGGATTGAAATAGGTTTTCTTAAATATTTTTCCTTTGTATTTTTGCTTTAAATTTCGAAGGGATTGTATGGGTGTATTGGCATTACTCACCCTCAGATAGGGTAGAAGTGGCCATGTATGGGAGGAGGTCTTTAGTTGGACTCCAAAGTGTAAAGTCTCTTCTTAGGACGAGAAGAGGGAGACATGGTAGGGTGTCATGGGCCCCTACTTGTCAACACAAACCACGTTTTGAGTTTTGGTATGTAAGAATGGAAGAACAAAAGTACTTGAGTTTTAGCCCTAAAAGGGAACCTGATTATGGTGTTGTGTTTAACGTCTCCTATTGGAAAAATCCACCTTCTCCCTAGTCTGGTTCAATGTCGAACCTATTGTACAAACTTGGAATGGGAGTGAATGTTTGATTTTGTCTTCATGTTATGATTGGGTGTCTCCTAGTTAGTTTTCATTATCTCCATGATCACCATGATGTATTACAAAATTCGTAATGGATCCCTTGTTAAGGGCCAAGAAGGAAATTCAAAATAGTTAATGGATTTCAGTTATGTTGGGAGGTTTTTCCTCGAGATTGAATTCCTATGTAAAAAAATCATTGTTAACTTATTGTAAAAATGGCAACGATGTTGGATTTTCTTCTTGGTTTTGTCCTGGTGGAGCCTTGAATCAGGTGGTTCAAAAAAAAAATGATTAAGTAATATCCTTGCTTATGATATTTCTAGTTTGTTTCAATTTTTGCATATGTACTTATAAATCAGTTGTGATGATGTTTACCTTACTGCAGCATTCTTATGTTTTGTAATCATATTCATTTGATTTAGTTTAATTTGATAAAATGATGAAATATAATCTTGCAATTATAAGTTCAAACTATGTTAAAGAGAAATTTGATGATATGATTTGTATTTCACTTTGTAAATTTTGTGTGTATTAGGAAGCATAATGCTCCTTTTCAAATGTTCAAGCATTACATTTAACATCTATGTTATAAATCAACTTAGAAAAAAAAACCCTTGACTAATAAATAAAATTTAAATTTCATAATTAGACAAAAAAATTGACCTTCAAAAAAAAAAAAGTGTTCCCAAGAGCAAAAAGCTCACTGGATTTTGTATGGGAAGAAAATAAATCTTTCCTTTTTTTTGGACAGAGAATCTTAAGATTCTTCAAGTATTCCTTTTAAATTTATTTAGATATTATTTACTTTAAAATACAAAAAGAAAAAAACTAACAAAAAATATATATTTATAGAAAAACAAATATCCTAAATATCTTTCTATCCTAGGTTTCTCACCTAACTAACTTTATGCCTCTACCATATTAAATAGATGAGACTTGATGTTTAGACAAGCTTGCACACATCCCTCCTATCCAACATACCCTCCTCCATCATCCTTGGACTACTTGAGAGGAGATTTGAAATGTTTGTGGGCGATAGGAAGTTTGAAGTGAAAAGTTGTCATAAATTCAAAGTGAAATTTAAGGGAGGGCGAGTTTGTTTATAACAAGATTTACACATAGGCCTTCATTAATCCTTTGTTCCCCCTTTTTGTCTTGGCCACCTACATTCCTTTCGTGTGCTTTCTTTATTGCAGCCTTGTGCCATGTGGGAGGTTAGGATGTTAGTATGTATAATTGGTTTCTTAAGTTAAAATGTTAGGGGGAGGGTAGGTAGTATGTAGGTGTGTATAGGTTAGTAGTTATTAAGTGTAGTTTTAATTATATATATATATATATGAAATATGAGTTTATGTTAATATTATTAATTGTTTTAAGTGTGATGTTAATGGTAGTTAGTATATTAAAGTTTTTAGTTAGTTGTTATCCTATATTTTAGTTTGAATAATTTAGATTTATTACGTTAAGTGATTATATTATTTTTAAATAATAGTTAATACGTATATTTTGCAATTTTATTGACTATATGTATTTAGTGTTAGTAAAGTTGTAGTTAGATTTTAGTTTTAATAAAGTTATTTTTAGTATTTAATAGAGTTTCAAAATTTAATTAGTATGTTTTGTTTTAATATTAGTACATGTTAATATTAGAGTTGTTTTAAGTGTTAGTTTGTCATGCCCAAACTACGAGGGCAAAAACACACAATTTTTTTTTTATAACTAAATTAATAATTATAATGCTCTAAGATGAAATAATTGAGATAACATTTTACGTATAGGTTCTCTACATTATGTCTTAAGATTATAACATGAGGACGATTACATCGTTAAGATATTAAAACTTTTGTTATAAGATTGATATCGATCATTAATTAAACAAATTGTTAATTAGTCTTCTAAAATATGATACATGGGACTAACCATCTTTAATTAAACCCATTAATATTTACATCTAATACTAACTATCTTTAAACTAAGTTAATTTAATAAATCAATTTATTAAAACCAAATTAACAAGATTCTATTTAATACTAACATCTCTAAAATCTAAACAAATTTAACTTAAATAAAATACTAAAATCAATTTTACATATATCTAAATTGAAGCTAATAATATTCCAAGACTAATTAAATTAACATTAATATTAAAACAACTAAATAAATCTAAGAACTAAACTAACTAAATTTAATATAACTGACTAATCATAAATCTAAACTTAATTACATTTTAACTAACTTTTATGACTTCTTCTAAAACATGCTAATAAATTACTACTACAAAATATAAATATATATTAAAATTTAAACAAACATAATTAACCAACTAAATAATTAAAATTAACACTAACTAATCTAAACTTAAAACTAAACTGACCTAAATACTATCCTAACCCCTAACACCTAACTAACACTAAAACCTACCTACTAACTACCCTACACTCTACTCTCAAAAACCCTTAACCATATGTGACCCATGTCAAATCTTCCCTAGCCACCTATACCTTGGACAACGCTTCCCAAAGGACATGCACTTCCCAAGCATTGTGCTTGTGACAACGCTCTACCCAACCCCACTATGAGCGCAGGTCAACGTTTTACAAAGGACAGAGACTAATTTGCAAGGTTAACAAACAAACATAAAACCTTTGCAAGGCCTACTAAACATTAAAGAGGTGACAAGGTGACATCATCGATATGATGGCAGGAGGACTTTGCAACAAATAAAACCTTTCTTTTTTTAAAGATCTGCCTTACCAAAACTGACGTCAAAGGAGAAGGAGAAGGCAAGGCATTAATGTAATAAAGTTTTATAGGTAGAAAAGTAGATTTTTTTTTAGATATTATGTTAAGTATTTTTTTTTTTGAATTTCATTGTAAATTTTTCAAGTATATTATGCCTAACTTGATTTTGGTTTTATCACAAAATTTAAATGAAAAGGATATTTAAGAGAATATTCTCTGTTGCTCTCTTTCAAATTTAAAAGGGCCTCCCATACAATTTCCAGTGAGCAATTTTGCTCCTGGGGGTGTATATTTTGGAAATTATTCTAAGTATAGAATTTCAAGCCATGTATTTTTTTTTAAAGGTGTATATTTTTTGAAAGGCTTTAAACATTGATACAATAGTTTAAGGTATATTAACACCATATTTAATATGAACTCCTATGTAACTAGCATTACAATATATCAACCATAGACGTTATTTTCTTTCCTGAACATAATTATCATTTTCAACATATAAAGAACATATAAAGAACTTGAAAATTTGCTCAAATCGACTGAATCTATATCCATGATATAATTTTCGTTTCCAACATAGAAGTAAACTTAAAATTTTACCAAATTGAGCATCATTGATTCCATCCTATTTTTGAGATTCATCCATCTAAATTTAAATCATGAATAAATCACATGATAACCAATTTTACTCAAACACCAATTTTACTCCGCACCATGGAACTAACTGACACTCTAGCTCCTGAGGCTAACTCTACCTCCTAACTAACATCCTGTCTAACTGCCACTAGCCTGCAATGCTCCACCATAAATGGAGATATAAAAGAGTCAGTAGCCCCAAAATCAAATAAAACTACAACCATACGGCCTTGTATAATACCTATAGCCTCGATAACTATGGCCTGATGCTCAGCCTAGCGGTTGTCAACCGCTGTAAAAACTCTATGGGATCTACCCAAGTCACCAATTGTTGGCTCTGAAAAAGCCCTGCTCTAACCACTGGATGTCTGTCCCTGCGGACACTCCCTAGCTATATGACCCATGCCACCACAAGTGTAGCATGGTCCACGAGTATAAGATCATACACCCTGTGACCTAGACTGTTGTGGGCCTCTTGACCTGCTAGATTTGTTGTATCCACCCCTAGAAGACTGCTGAGTCTTTACTGAATGTGACTGTGGGGCTTGTACTTTCTGATCTTGCCTAGGTCCCTGTGACTTCCACTACTTGGGATTAGAGCCCTGATAACCGTGAGAAGGTTTTTGCTGCTACTGCTGCTGGGGTTTTGGTTGCTGAGACTGTTGGCCCTTAGAGGACCCTATTGTATAGTTCTGATTCCCTTTCCAAGGGGGTTTCTGCTGGGAAGAGTTTCAATTCTGAGATCGATCCCGTGACTCCTACCTACCTCGAGTATCCTCAACAACTAGTGCTATCACTACTACATGTCTGAAGGTGGTAGGGAAGGCCATCTGAACTGGCCCCTGAAGTGAGAAATTCAGACCCATGATAAAGTGATGCACTCGAAGTTTCTCGTCCTTCATGTATTCCACATAAGGAAGGAGCTCGAGAAACTTGCTCTCATACTGAGCCACTATAAGGCCTCTCTGATAATGAGAATGGAACTCCTTAATCTATTTCTGATGAAAATGCTCTGACAAGTACCTCTCTCAAAATCTTTCTAGGAAAGATTCCCATGTGAGGGTGTCCATCCTCACTCCACCTATGATCTCCTCCTGATGCCACCAGTTGGAGGCATCCCCTCTCAACTGATGAACTGCTAAGCGTGCTTTTAGATTACTCCCATAAGGGAATAACCCAAAGCACCGCTGTAGGCTCTGCAACCATGCCTCTGCTACTGTTCCCTCAGTGGAATCGGTAAATAATGGTGCCCCAAGTCGAATCAATTCCCTAATGTCATCTCCTACATGTCTAGGAGGTCTGTCAAACGGGGGTCCTCTCTGGTGTATGAACTCTTCCTTGTGTTCACCTAGACCCTCTAACTGCCTCAGTGGGGGACTCCTAGTCCTCTCTCTGACTCTAGGCCCTCCTCCTCTGGGTCCCTCTACTTCCATTACTAATATTTATTGAACTGGTTGAACTACAGGTACTACTCTTTGTTGAACTACATCGACCAAAGTCTGGAGTGCATCTATAATGTCTTGGTTCAGGTTCGGTGGTGGTGGAGGTGAAGGTGGTGGTAGTGGAGGCTACAAGTAATAGGCGACATCTACACAATTAAAAGTTTCAGTTAAGTTTAGGAAGCACAATGGTTTAAGGTTCCTAGTGTTGAAACATGGGCTCTAATACCAAAATCTCATGCCCAAACTACGAGGGAAAAACACACAAATTTTATTTTTTATAACTAAATTAATAATTATAATGCTCTACGATGAAATAATTGAGATAACATTTTACGTACAGGTTCTCTACATTATGTCTTAAGATTATAACATGAGGACAATTACATCGTTAAGATATTAAAACTTTTGTTATAAGATTGATATCGATCATTAATTAAAAAAATTGTTAATTAGTCTTCTAAAATATGATACATGGGACTAACCATCTTTAATTAAACCCATTAATATTTACATCTAATACTAACTATTTTATTTTAATAAATCAATTTATTAAAACAAAATTAACAAGATTCTATTTAATACTAACATCTCTAAAATCTAAACAAATTTAACTTAAATAAAATACTAAAATCAATTTTACATATATCTAAATTGAAGCTAATAATATTCCAAGACTAATTAAATTAACATTAATATTAAAACAACTAAATAAATCTAAGAACTAAACTAACTAAATTTAATATAACTGACTAATCATAAATCTAAACTTAATTACATTTTAACTAACTTTTATGACTTCTTCTAAATCATGCTAATAAATTACTACTAAAAATATAAATATATATTAAAATTTAAACAAACATAATTAACCAACTAAATAATTAAAACTAACACTAACTAATCTAAACTTAAAACTAAACTGACCTAAATACTATCCTAACCCCTAACACCTAACTAACACTAAAACCTACCTACTAACTACCCTACACTCTACTCTCAAAAACCCTTAACCATATGTGACCCACGTCAAATCTTCCCTAGCCACCTATACCTCGAACAACGCTTCCCAAAGGACATGCACTTCCCAAGCGCTGTCCTTGGGACAGCGCTCTACCCAACCCCACTATGAGCGCAGATCAAGGTCAAGAACATGCGCAAGTCAACGTTTTACAAAGGACACAGACCAATTTGCAAGGTTAACAAACAAACATAAAACCTTTGCAAGGCCTACTAAACATTAAAGAGGTGACAGGGTGATGTCATCGATATGATGGCAGGAGGACTTTGCAACAAATAAAACCTTTCTTTTTTTAAAGATCCGCCTTACCAAAACTGACGTCCAAGGAGAAGGAGAAGGCAAGGCATTAATGTAATAAAGTTTTATAGGTAGAAAAGTAGATTTTTTTTTTAGATATTATGTTAAGTATATTTTTTTTTGAATTTCATTGTAAATTTATCAAGTATATTATGCCTAACTTGATTTTGGTTTTATCACAAAATTTAAATGAAAAGGATATTTAAGAGAATATTCTCTGTTGCTCTCTTTCAAATTTAAAAGGGCCTCCCATACAATTTCCAGTGAGCAATTTTGCTCCTGGGGTGTATTTTTTGGAAATTATTCTAAGCATAGAATTTCAAGCCATGTATTTTTTTTTAAAGGTGTATATTTTTTGAAAGGCTTTAAACATTGATACAATAGTTTAAGGTATATTAACACCATATTTAATATGAACTCCTATGTAACTAGCATTACAATATATCAACCATAGACGTTATTTTATTTCCTGAACATAATTATCATTTTGAACATATAAAGAACATATAAAGAACTTGAAAATTTGCTCAAATCGACTGAATCTACATCCATGATATAATTTTCGTTTCCAACATAGAAGTAAACTTGAAATTTTACCAAATTGAGCATCATTGATTCCATGCTATTTTTGAGATTCATCCATCTAAATTTAAATCATGAATAAATCACATGATAACCAATTTTACTCAAACACCAATTCTTTTATTGGCAAACCTGATTCAAAGGCTCAGCTGGGAAAGAATCAGGAAGAAAACCCGGCTTCGTTGCCAATTACAACAAGGTTTAAAATACAATTTACAATAGGATCTCAATCCCAAATTTCAACAATTTAATCAAATTTTCTTCATGACCCTAATCAAGGGATTTATAATGTTTTTTGCAACTCATTTCTAGAACCATAGAGGGAACAGAATCTGATCAAGTGACCAAAAAAAAAACATGACCAAGAACAATTCAAACATGCATATTCATACAAATTTTTCACAATAAGATCCACAATGAATCAACACTAGGGAAAGGTGGATTGTTCCAACCAGGAGAAGTCAAGCACAACACCAACAAATGCCCAATCGGGGCTATAACCAAGAGCTTTTGTTCTTCCATTTAAACATGCCATACTCATACGAGGTTTGTGCTGACGAGTAGGGGCCCATAACACCCTACCCTTTCTCCCTCTTTTCATCCTAAGAAGAGACTCTACACTAGTTGAAGTCCAACTAAATAGACCTTTCCCAAAATTGGTCACTTCTGCCCTCTCCAAGGGTGAGTAATACCAACACACCCATGAAAGAAAAATCTCAAAATTGCAAACATAAACATGAAAGGAAAACATCCAAAATAACATGGTTTTCAAATCTTCCCAACATACCCACAAACATAAAAACATTGAAACAACATCAAGGTAGCATAAGCATGAAAAAAACATGGAAACTGAATAAGGGAGATGAGAATTTCCTACCTTCACAAAGAGGTAATGGCAATGAAAAAATTTGAGTAGAGTTTCTACTTCCTTCCTTCAATCTTGAAGAACTCCTCTCTAAATGTAGAGATTGGGTAACAACCTCCACAAGTCCAAGAAGGGCCTCTAAATAGGCCTCCAACTCAACCACCCAAGGGCTCAATAACTACCCCCACCCACTTGCAATTCTAGAAACTCCTAACTCAACCTACACTATGATTAAACCCTAAGTGGAGATGAGGTGAAGTAACTCAAGATAACCATGGTCAATTTTTGCACAAAGGCAAAAAGAGACTTTTTGAGTGACCTTAAAAGTCAAAAAAAGGGGCTTAGGGGTTGGAAAAGACCCCTAACCCATACCCATACCCTTTGGGTATAATAATTTCATGTTTTAAGCCTTAGGAAAAAGGTTTAGAGCCAAAAAAAATCTAGGAATAAAATAGGACCATCTAACTATTCTAACATTGCAAATTAAGCACTAATCTGGATTAAGGGATGACTAACCTCGATTAAGAACCCAATTAGCAAACTGACACCAACTAAACCAACTTGGGTCCAAAGTTTAAACAACTAACCCTAAACAACACACTGAAGCACATAAACACTTTACGAGTGTCAAGCGACACTAAAAGAACATAATTACGAACAACAAGGTTTCCAAAATTAGCACAAAGAGATCAGTTCTGTTCCTCCATAGGGTTTCTCAGCTAAATATCTGCACACTCATTGCACACATCAATAGTCCTGTAAAATCACATGTACATAAATGTATACGTATCAGAAATTCACATAAATTAAAACATACATCAATAAGGGTTTCTTCATCCTGCTTAATTCTTAATTATTTAAAATCTCTTAAACCAAAGTCTCAATCCTACATTTACTGATTTCATCAACATACATATACATGAAACATTAAATGACAATCATCAAATATATCTGAAAGTAACATCACACAACATGAATAATAAAGTATGTTCTAAGCATCACATAATGTCTCGACATCTCGAATCGTGAATATCAAAATAATAGTAATGTATCACTATGCTACGATGGGTCGGGGCGAGGCCTCACATAGTTAGTAGGATGTTAGTAAGAGTTTGTGGTTAGTTAGTAAGTTAGCATTATTTGGATATTGTTAGTTTTTAATTTTATTATAATAATATAATTTGGTGTTAGATTTAAATTAATAAAGTTTTTTAAAATTAAATAGTTGTTATGTTTAAGTCATTTAATTTATATGTTTTTACATATTAGTTAATTGGTGTATTTTTATTTTAAGTGTTAGAAAAGTTTAGTTATTAAAAATTTAATTTTAATCTAAGTAAGTTTTAGTTAGTGTGTTACTTGTTTAAATGTTTAAGTAAAACTTAAAGTTAAAATTTGTTAATGTAATGTTAAGATATTATGTTCAAGGTTAAATTAAATTAAGTAATTGGTTTGTAAATTGTTATAGAAGTTAGGAGGGTTAAATTTTTATTTACTTATTTAGTTTTTTTTTTAAATTTAATTTTTAGTTATATTATTATTAGAAATGTTTTTATTTAGATAGATTATAGATTTAAAAGTAATTAGTTAGAATAAAGTTTAAAATATAGTCTAGTTATTTATGTTACATGTTATATTGGTGAATTAGTCCCTTGATTTCAATAATTCGAAATAGTTAGATTTAAAATTATTTAAATTTTTATTATTGATAAATAATAGCTCGCTTCAAACTGATATTTTAATGGTTGATTTTCGTAGGAGTTATTGAAAGGCAAATGAAAAATTATATATTGTTTTAAAATAAATATAATTCGAAACAAATGTTGAAATCAATCCATTAATAAAAGTTCAAATTATCAATCTAGTCCTACACATTGATTTTTAAACCTAAATGGAATGTCAAGGTATTGACATGAAAAAAACCCGTCGCTATCTTGCAATGTACCAATGTCTTAACTAAGTTGAACTTATCAACTTAGTAGATTAAATTATTATTACTCTTTAAGAAAAGAAAAAAAGAAAAAAAAAATTGTACGTGTGTTTTTGCCCCGTATTTTGGGCATGACAATTTGTATGATAGTATTGATAGATCTATTGAGAATAGTGCTTTTATGGAAGAATTTTGTATTCTTGTCACCTTCTTCAAGCCATTTTTCTCTACATTTTTGTCTCCAAAAAATGTATTCTTTTTCTATAAGTTCTTCTTGTGTAGCTAATAGTTCCTTTTTTTGTATTGAATTTCTAATTATCCATTCCATTTTTTATTACTTCATTATTTAGATTCTTAAGCTTTTCTTCAATGTCTAATTTTTCTTTAAAGATGTTATTGAAGTGTGTTTTACTCAATTTCAATATTTTTTCTTTAAGGAGTTTTAATTTTGATATAAAGCAATACATTTTAGATCCTATGAACTTTCCTTCTGCCCACCATTGTTTTATATTTTCAATAAAATTGTTGTCGAGAAACCACATTTTCTCACATTTAAACGGGTTCCTATTAGGTTAATTAGGTTCTTTTAATTCTATTTTAACATGATAGTGATCAGAGCCTGCTATAGGTAGAATATTTGTTGTAACATTTAGATCCAAATTTGCTAGTTCTCCTTTGAAGAAAAACCTATCTAGTTTTTCTACTATATAGTCGAAATCTTTTCTTCTGTTATTCCAAGCATAGATTCCATTGTTAGTTAATATCTCTATCAACTTGTTTTCCTTGACCTATTCCTTAAAGTCTAACATTGCTTTGCTTATTATTTGAGAGCCTCCAAATTTTTCTTTAATGTCCAAGATAGCATTAAAGTCTCCACCAATTACCATGTTATCATTTGGGTACATTCTTATAAAAGTGTTGATATCTTCCCATACTTTTTTCTTATCAACTATTTGGGTTGGTCCATAAACATTTGATATAGTTATTTCTACTTTCCATTTACCTAATCTTTTTCTTAGCTTCTCTCCTTCTTCTTTATTTAACTTGGTTTCTTGTAACAAAATGATGTCTAATTCAAAAAGGTTAAGATTGCATTTTAGAAATCATTTCTTGTTAGGGGCATTTAAGCCCCTAACATTCAATGTTATGATCCTCATTGTTCATTGGGAAGGTTCTTCCCTTTCTCTATATTTAGAACTTCAAATATATTTTTCTGCTCCTTCACTTGTCCATCTTCTACTCTTAATTCCTTATGTGATTTCCTTCCTCTTTTATTTTTTTGTTTGCCATATTTTGGGGTGTTGAATCATTCCTGATTTATCGATTGTCCCAAGTTTACTGTGTTATTCTGTCTATTAATAAGAACCACACCTTATTCTTGATCTTCACCCTCATCTATTAGTTCTTTAATTATTTGATCAATTAATATATTATGCTCTTCATTAATCTCTTGCTCTAATACTTTGTTACTCTTTTCTTTTTCTTGATTGCTATCTAAATTATTTGTTATTCCAAACTCTTCCCAATTCTGACAATTCCCAAGATTCTACTTTGCTTCTGATTTATCTTCTACATGTAGAGCACCTATTGTTGTCCCTTGGATTATAATAGCTGCTACTTCTCGAGGAATCAAATTTTGGTCTACTCCACTATGTTCTAGATCTATTTCTTCTCCAAATATGTCTTTCCCATTTTTAGGTATTTGCCAAAATTTGTAGCTCTTTTTCTTTGGTTTCTTTCTAATTGTAATATTACTCCATTGAGATAAATTTTTTGGTGGTATTATACTTTCATCCTTCTGAATCTTTGGATTTCAGCAAGATAATTCATTATGTTCCTGACTATTTCCTTGATTGACTGAATTTTCTATTTTTTTGTCTGAATTATTTTGATTGTTGTTTTCCTGCTATTGGTAGATACTGATATCCCCTTCCATTTCTTCTGCACATTCCCTTGATGGTTTGTATACCTCTAATACTTCTATTTTTTCCCATTCTACTATTATTGTTCCATCCCCATGCCCAATATGGTATTGCTCACTGATCTTAATTTGGTCCTCGATATCATTCTAAAGAAGTAGCAAATCATGATTCATTCTTTTTAGTTCTTGTATGTGAGGCCTCGCCCTGACCCATCCCAGCATCGATGATACATTATTATTTTGATACTCATGACTTGATATGTCAGAACATTATTTGATGCACTGAACATTATTATGCTATTTATGATGTATGATGCTTTTCTTTTAGATATTTTTTTTCATCATTTAATGCTTTATGAACATGTATGACGATGAAGTGAATGAATGCAAAACTAACCCTTTGAATTTTTCCAATTTTAATGAATAGAATAAGATGAATAATTGAATTGTAGAAAAATGGATGTTTTAAATTACATGAATTTCTTGATGTGTAGTTTTGTGTGTGTGTGTGTGTGTGTGTGTGTGTTGCTTGAACTACTGATGTGTGCAATGAGTGTGCAGGAAGTTTAGCTGAGAAATCTGATGGAAAGACAGAGCTAAACCCCTTGTTCATTTGTGCTATCTTTGTATTGTCTATATTTAAAAGATTTTTATTTGGTTTTATTATTCTCCTAGCTTTTATTTGTTCCTATTAAGTCCTTAACGCTTAAAAACATTAAATTTAAGTACCCTAGGAGTAAGGATGTGGGTGGGGAGTACTTTCCACCCCTTTAGCCTCTTTGGTTGACTTTTAGGGTCACTCAAAAACCTTATTTTTGGTTGATTGTGAAAATTGGTTATCTCCTCCATGAGTTGGTGACTCAAACTCCATCTTGAGGTTACTTGAAGTCTAGTTGAGTTAATGATCATACTTAGAGGCATTTTTGGAGTAGTTTTGATTTTTGTCACCCAATCTCTAGTTTTGGAGAAAGTTGGAAGATTGAAGGAAGAAAAGGAAAAGCTCTTCTCAAACCACCATTTTTCCATAACTCTTTTGGTGAAGGTAGGAGTTCTTCACTTCTTTGAATTGTTTTCTTCATTTGTCATGCTTGAATCTTGCTTGAATCATGTACAAGGCATTGTGTTGTTTTTGTATTGCTTGCTTGTGTGTTGGGGTT
Organism: Cupressus sempervirens; assembly: GCA_028749045.1. Lineage (NCBI taxonomy): Eukaryota > Viridiplantae > Streptophyta > Pinopsida > Cupressales > Cupressaceae > Cupressus > Cupressus sempervirens. The sequence goes on along the minus strand of CM053788.1, from coordinate 381,766,628 downwards.
TATTTGGAGGGATCTTAACTTGTTTTTCTTTTGATGTTATTCTCATGCTTGCTTTGTTGTTTTGTGTTTTGAGTGGATTTATGGGGATTGTTTTGGCATCACTCACCCTTGGATAGGGAAGAAGTGGCCATGTATGGGGGAAGGGCCTTAGTTGGACCTCAATAGTGTAGAGTCTCCTCTCATGGTGAGAGGAGGGAAAGAGGGTAGGGTGTATGGGCCCCTACTTGTCATCCCATACCTTGTATGAAAGATTGAATTCTTGAAGAAGAGAAGGAATGAACACCCTTGTTATATTAGCCCCGAAAGGGCAATTGTAGAAGAATGAAAGTTCTTGAATTTTAGCCCTAAAAAGGCCTTGTTATGGTATGGTGATTGACATCTCCTATTGAGAAAATCCACCTCTCCCTTATTTTGCTTCATTGTTGAACCTATGGTGAAAAATTGGGTGGGGAATGCATGATTGAATTGTTCCTCTTATTGTGTTGTTTTACCTCCATGTTGGTCCTTGTCTCCCCCATGGTTTCCTTGATGCATTGAACACTTTGGTAAAGATCTCTTGTGAAAGCCCTTGAAGAGAATTCAATTGAATTGTAATATTTGTAAAATTTTATTATAAACTTTGATGTATTAGCAAAGACGTCGAGTTTTCTTACTGGTTCTTTCTCGATGGAGCCTTGAACCAGGATGAATAATAGAGAAAAAAAAAAAGATTATGAAAACCTCCTTGTATTGCTCTCATGTGATTTCAAATTTTGCATATGTATGTGAGAAAATAGAATGATAGATAATGTTTTGAATTATGAATTTTCAAGTTTTCAATTATGTTAATGAAAAGCAATTTGATATGTTGAAGTTCCCAATTTGATGTTTAAGTATTAAGAGAAAATAAAAATCCTACATTGTGAACACAAAGTTATCTCTCTTCTTGTTAAAATTCATAATTGACATAATCAAAATTTGATTAAGAATTATGCATCACCATGAATTCTAATTATAAAGGAACATATAACTTGCTATGTGATGATTTATAAAACACAATTAATAGGAGAGAAAGACAAAATATAACATTATGCACTTCCTTGTATTGGTATGTTTGTTGAAGGAATCAATGTAGGTCATTTGGTTAGAAGTCACTCTTAGTATATATATATATATGGGAAGAAACAAATCATGTCAACACTTAGACAAAATTGGCTTCTAAAGAAAAATGTGTATCTCCAGGAGTTAAAAACCTCTCTGGAAAATGTATGGGGAAAATTTTGATTCCCCCAAGTCACAAAGAATATTCTTTGTATTATCCTTTTGGATTGCAATTAAAAACCAATATTAAATCTTTTTAAAAAGAATATAAATTAATTACATTTGAAATTAAAATATTTTATTGGGCTTCTTATTGACATATCTCAATGACAAAACTTTTGCATTTAACTCCTAGTGGCTAAGGAGGCCTAGGTCATTATACCTATACATTTAATTAATCAAAAGATTTAACATTTACCCCCCCCTTTTTCTAACTTCCCATTTATGAGCTAGGCGTGGGAAAATTCTAAATCCCCCATGCAACAAGTACGGATGTCAATGCAGGGAGGACAAGAGAGAGATTTGTTTTTAATTATGAACCAAAATTTATATACTCTGCCCCCCCACATACTCCTATCCCCCAATGTGATTGGTGAAGGCATGAATATCACTCACACAAAGGACAGAAGGGACAAGTCTGCGCTAGCAGACTTGGTCAGTGCACAGGGTGCCATGGGGTAGCGTGGAGGGTAGGTGGAAGGAGCTAAAGGTGGCTAGGGTGTAGTCTAGGCTAGTTTTGTTTAGATTGTATGTTAGTTTTGTTTGGTTAGTATGTTAGTTTTTGCTTAGTTAGTAGGTTATATTGTTAGGTTGATATTATATTTATTTGTTTAGTGTAGTGTGTTTAGTATCAATTTGGTTGTAGAGGTATAGTTTAATAGAATGTAATCTAGGTTAGTAAGGATGTTTAGTTAGTTTTTAGATTGATAATATTTTAAAATAAGAACAGCATTAACTTAATAGTTAGGTAGTAGTTTTGCTTTGACATTAGAAAGTAGTGTAATGTGTTTCATGTGCTTGATTAGTTTAGTGGTTAATGTTTTATATATATATATATATATATATATATATATATATATATATATATAAGTTTGTTTAGTTAAACTTTAATTCTAAGGTTTAGAATTAAGTTAGTATAGAATCGCAATTTAATGGTTAGATTATTATTAGTTCTAATTTAAAAGTTCAAGTTGAACTTAGTATATTTTAATTAAAATAATTTTAGTGTTTTATTAGCCACACTACTACATTTAACATCATTTTTCGACCAAAAATTTTGACCATCAAATAAATAAATTTAGGGTGGTTGAAATGTAAAGGCAAAAATTTAATTGTTTTACATATAAGACCTGTGTTGGTCAAAATTTCGACCAACATAGGGCTTATACATCTGCAAAGTTCAAAAAACATTTGCCCAATTACGTTTTTCATGCTCGGTTTCATTTGACATTTTTGGAGCATTTTCGCATGGTTATCTCTGCATTTTCGCATATTTTTCTCTTAGCCCAGTTTCATTTCAGGTTTTCTCCACCCACTTGATTAATGATGCCTGCTAGCCCTGGGAATAATATGAAAGGGGGCCCTGCATTTGCATCAATATAGGGGGGGCGGAATAGTAGTTTGAAACTCTCGATATTGTCTTTCTTTCATTCTTCCTGATGTGCTCAACTTCAAAAGTTGTTCCATTCATGACCTCCAATCACACCTACATCTCTGGTGGTCGAGGAGAGGGATTTCTCTTCGAGCATATTTCCATAGGTACATGTGTATTTTTTTTGTAGGTTTTTATAATAATATTGAAGATGGAAGTGAATACTATTACTATCATTATTATTTTTTATGCCAAAGTTCAGCCATTGTTGTGTAATATAAATGGGAGAGTCTCCGCTCAAGTGTTTTTTCTCAGTGATGTTTTGATGATAAGTGTTAAAAAGAGTCTAGTTGCAAAAAGAATGTATTGTACTTGTTGTTTCATTTTATTGAAAGTGTGTAGATGCAGATTTATCATTTGGAATGTTGGTCTATTGTAACAACTATTATACTTTTTGTTATAGTAATGAAAGAAAAGAAAGGAAATGTATATGCAGAAGCTGTAGTTGTAAAAGCTTAGAAGAAATAATAATGACAAATTTTTTGTTTTATAAATATAGTTGTGTTGGTATCATATTTTTCTTGTATTTTTGTTTTAATAATACATAATTATATTGTATCATTTAGACAACAGTTTCATATTAAAAAAAAGAACAAAAAGAAAAAAAAATTGAGTGTGTTTCTCTCTTCAACTCTAGAACATTCAACTTAAACATTAACACATAAAGATAATAATTTGAAATCTGGTGTATTTAGTGCTTGGAGTTGTACCCTCAATACCTAGGCCATGTGGGCTATAAAACATGATATTTATGTGATTCTATGTTAGATGATGATGATGATAATGAATAATCACCATCTACTACTAGCTCATGTAGTGGTAAAAGGTCTTCAATGCACCTCTAACTACAAGTATGCCATGGAAAACTTGTGATGGAGATGACTCCTCAAACTAATAGACTATCATGAAATTTTTTTGATGAAGATGACACCTACAAATACTGGACTATCTTCAAAAACTTATGATGAAGATGGCACCTAAATTTACTAGACTATAATTGAATTGATGTACTTTGGATCCTTCACTGAAAGTCTCTGTCATTTTTTTAGAAGATGATTTATCTTCTAGTTCAACCAAAAGAATCTATCTCCTATATTTCAACATTACATTTAATTGTTGCATTGCAATTAGGTCTTCCTACAAGGGTTTCCATTTGGATGAATAACAAACTTGTTGGTGTTTTAAAACTACTAAGCAACAAAATGCTTAATACCAAGATGACAATACTCACACAGTCTAAAGACTAGCCAATTCTTATTATCAATTGTATGTGCACACCATTTGGGCCAAACTTCTACAATACCAAGGGTGGTTTTCTACTCTTTTGGATTTGCAAAACCAAGGTGGGTATACCCAGGGATGATACAAGACTAGGAAAACTATATGAGAATTATCTTAGTTTCATTCTGATTCTCATCTCAAATTCTCCAATACATGTACAATACTTGATAGTTTAATAAACACATCCCATATAACAGATATGGCCAAAAATCTTCTATAGGTCTGCAGATGTTCTCAGCAATAATGGCTAACTAAAGCTAAAACATTCCATGCAAATAAGTAGAGGCCAACTTTGAAGATCTACAGGAAATAAAAGTAAATTTGATTATAATTCTGCATTTTGACAATCATCTGTGACACATTTCTCTTTCAGCTGGATTAAATTTGATCAGTGCCTAATCCATTAGGGTTCAGAGTCTACTACAAATCTCTAGATCTAATTTGTTGCCTTACAACAAATTTTATCAGCAATTCTTATCAGAAATCATCATTCAAAATCCTTTCCACTACTATAGCAACCTTATCAAATTCATCAAAGCTTTTACTTAATCCATTGAATTAACAGCCATAATAAACAGATATACAACCTAATTGAACTGCATTCAATTGCACAAGCCTTTACTAATACAACATCAAGATAACCAAGTAATCAAAAGGAGACAAAGTTTAGAAAGAACTGATATGGATATAGTTCATAATTTGTATTCATTTTCCTTGAAAATTGTATACAATTTACAATAGACTCAGAATGACCTTCAGAAAGAAACACAAATCATTCTATATTCATGTATTCTCAAGATCTGACAGAGAAAATACATCAAGAATTTTCGCTCAAAAATGGTGGACCAAAAACAAACTAAGTGTATCACTTAGCAAATAGAATACGGACCTTTTCTCTTGCCCTAGAATCTCACTTATATAGTGTGAAATGCAACAAGCTTTAGGCTAAGAGAAACTGACGGGTGTCTTTTACAAGGAATATCTACATACACCTATCACAAAAATGACAAAACTATGGGTAACAGAAGATATCGAAATGAAATCATTCCTTTTGGTGGGTGAGCTTCTATTACATGATCTGATGTTGCTGAGTTGGCTATTGATCTGATTCATCTTCATATGTAACTTCTAAATTAGCCAACAATGAAGCTTGTTCTGACAAGGGCACATTAACCTCCACCTGTAGGGTTCCACCACCTTCATTCTACATGGTAAGGACAACTTCTACCTTTCCCTTTTCTTTAATTGTATTGGCATCTTGTGGTCTCGGCTCTACAACAAAAAGTGACAGGTTTTTCTTGTCTTCTTCTTCTTATTAGGTTTGAGTAGTGATGGTATCAATGATTTGGACTTCCTCACCCTGCACCTCATCATTGTCAATTTCATCTACATCAAACTGTTCACTAGAAGGCATTTCTGCCATCCACCTATCAAATAATGTGTCATTTGGCCAATTGAATTGCAAAATATCCTTCTATTTCTTTATTATATAATCAACCTCATTATCAATATCAACAAATTCCTATTTTAAAGAATCAAAGAATATTTTGGATGTAACCATTTCTTCTGTTGTGGTGGCCCACCGTACATGCTCTATTTCATTTATGACTTGATTCATTCTTAAACAGAATAAATCATCAAGTTCCTTCACCCATTCCTCTTTTCTTTTCAAACTATTTTTCTTATCTAGGGCATGAGGAAATAAATTGAATTTTTGGCTCTTATATTTGTCTAAGTAGCCTATTATTATCTTTTGTAAATGTATCCTTCTGCTATCAAAATCAGCAAGATTAGAAACAATGTCAAAGGTTTTATCAATCTGATCACGAGAATTATTTATAACAAATAGACACAATAAGGTTATTGCTTTCTCCCTTCTCACCCATTTGTTCACAATAGGCTTTAGAGCCTCATCATCTACTTTTAACTCCTCCTAGATGTTAATCACCCTGGCCAATTGATCATGGATTAGTGGCCATTCAACCTTGTCTCCTAGATATGTAAGAGCTATTCTTAGTTGATCTTCATATTTAGATTCCAGCTCTAAATGTTTGGCCCACAGTTTACTCTTTTCTTCTTCAAAATCCTCAGCAATGTAATACTGTGGCCCTTGGGGTGTGTCTGGTATTTCAATGAGGGGGGTAGATTTGAAAGGTTCAATAGGGGGGCGAGAGTATGTTATTTTAGGCCTGGTGGATTTTCCCAGTAGCTTGTTCTCAAGCTCAACTCTCCTTTTTACCTCTTTATTGTAAGCATCCACAACTGTCTCATATTTACTTTGTAATTCAAACATTTCATTTTCCTCCCTTTTAGCAGTAGCCAAGGCAAACTGAGAATAATCCACATTCATGTGGGCTGCTTGTATGTGTGAGGTATCATCAACTCTCCTCACAATAATATTCCCTATCAGTCCTGAACCATCAGGTTGTGCTGATACAATCCTGGATCCTCTTCTTAATGACCACATAAAAGGAGCAGCTTGATCATCACTAAAAGCAGTCCCTACAAATTCCTTTTTATTTGGGTCTTGTAACTCCAGTCTATTAGAAATGGAGTTGAAAATAAATGCATCTGCAATATCCCAATTAGGCAACAATAGTATGTTAGAAGTTTTTACCATTTGCCTTCCCTCCTCAGGGGTAATGTTCTGGAATTATTGCATCATTTTCTCCTTTATTTGGTTTTGGATGGAGGCTTCATCCATTTCTAGACGCTCTGTTTTCATGTTCTTACATCTTTCCTCAAAATTGTGGATGTTTTCCCTCCAAGCAAATTGATGGAAAGCCCTAGACCTTACAAAACTGTCATCTGACAAAAATTGTTGGCTGGCTTGTTCCAAAATAGGGTCCAATTCCCTTCCCTTAAAATCAACTACAGTCAGCTCAAGGCTTGGAATAGGAGGTTCCTGGGGGTTCCCTTCATCGATCTTTGCTTGAGTGACAAAAACTCCCCCTTGTGATCCAATTTGTTCAATTTGCTCAATAGTGAGCTGCTCCTCCCCGGTTCTCAAAGGGGTTTGTGAAGGTGAATACTCCTCAACATGAGAATCCTCCTCTCTTATTATTTTCCTCCTCTTAGGGGAGGGCTCAATACGCCTCTCTTCCAAAACCCTACGGTTAGTGTAGTTTTTTATTTTTCCTATTTTGCTAGTTTTTTCCTACACTTTTAATAATCTCGCTTAGGTTAATAAAGCATGTCTTATTAGGTGAATGGTTGTGAGGTGTCACCTTCATACATGTGAGCATCCATTAGCTATCTTGGGAAGATACTTTGCTATCTTTAGTCCGATAGATGGTTTCTCCTCATTGGTTGGTGTTTCCACCTCCTCCCTCTTCCTAGCCTATATAAGCATGCTACCTGGCTTGTATTTGTATCTCTTGTTTTTGCATCCTCTTAATGCTATTTTGCTTCCAGCATTTGCATCACTCTCTTGGAGACTAACTCTATGATGCTATTTTGATTTTGTATCATTTGCATTCATAGTTTAGATATTTATTCTTTGCACTAGTTTTTTGGGTTATTAATCTTATCAGATTCTAACATGGTATCAGAGCTTTTCTATGTGCAAGAGTAGATTTTAGTTTCCTTATTTGAGAGATTCGGGGGAGGCTAATAAACTTTATTATAGAGTTTTGAAAAATGAAGTATGCTCTTCTCTTTCATCTTTGGATGATCTTGAGAATCAGAAAAGTTTTGACAAAAACAGTTTTTCTCTGGGGTTTCAATCTCAAATCTGACAACCAACTTGCATATTTGAAGTTTTCAATCAGTATTGTAGGTTCCAGCATACCATTGATGGACTTAAGAAGCTGATCCAGCATTTGCATGTCATATTCTGGTTGCTAGGGTCATTTTTTAATTTTTGGAGCCATTTTTTTTTATTGTTAAAGGCGTTTGATTTACACTACAACAACATCTTCTATACATCAGCAAGAAAAATGTTTTCTGGGTTTTGTTCGCAGCCCTGAAAAACCATCTGGGTATCTTTTAGATTTTGCATGCAAGCTGTATATTTTGTAGAATTGATCATGCAAAGCTACAGCCATACCCCTCTCCATTGGCAGTTGCAAATTTGAACGCAGTTTTAAAATGTCTTGTTCTTGCTCATACGGACTTTGATTTTGATGATTCTTGTTATGAACTTGGCTATTTTTTTGTGCTTTATCCACTAGTGGAGTTGTTTTTTTATTTTCATGCATGAGTTCTTCAAAAATTGCAGATTCTCATCCGTGACTGTGCACGGTTCTCATTTTGGAAACTTCGGAGGATCATAACTTTCTCATATGACCTCGTATCGAGGTGATTCTTTTTTTGAAAGTGCATGATTTTTTGAGTAGATCATAGTGGTGCTATTTGTTTCCTTGATTATTATGCCCAAGTTTCACTTTTAGCATATGCTCTTCATGAGGAGGCCCTGTTGGTTTTTTCGCCGTAACTTGAGCATGCAGACATATTTTTTCAATCTGAAAAATGCATCGGAAAGCAAGTTTTGAGATAGAGATGATGGTATAGGTGTTTTTTATTTTTTCAACAATTTGGTTGCCTATTTTTTTAGTCAAAGCCAGATGATCTATTTTGCCTTCCGGGAGCCATATCTCGCTCATTCAAACTCTTTTCTAGGCTCGCCAGATATCGTTGGAAAGCTAGTTCTGTGAGTTATTTAATTGCTGAGGTCTTTTATCTAGATTTTGCTCCAGGTTCTTTCTCCTTCGAGTTTTGCACTTTTGCACTCTGGCAGATTACTTGGATTCTATAGGTCCTAGAATCTCTTCTTCTGTTCTTTTGGCTCACTCTTCTTTCTGACTTCTGAGCATTGTATGCTTCTATTCTATTGCATTCCTTTTTCTATAAATGCACTAAGATAAAGTGCCTGCCTTTGCATATCTGGGATCTTGTACACCTTGTGTTTGTTTGTACTCACACTCAGTTATAAAGTGCCATGGGGGGTCATGATGTTTTGCCATTTTGTGCTCATCCACCTTTGTCAAGTGAATTTTTCTTCCACGACATTAGCCCACGCAGTGTGTCGGTGACACCACCCTTTATCCTGTGCTTGTACTTCTATTGCACTATTGGTGTTCCTAATTCTTCTTCTTGCAGATGTTTTTGGCATTGCATTTCAGTGTTCCTATCACCCCTCTCCCTGTTCAGCATTATGGGGGGGTTCACCTATTGGCTCTTTTGCTTCCTTGGTTCAGTTGAGTGATCTATGTATTTAGTTTTTGTTCCTATGTACTAGGTGGATGTAGTGGCTAGGCACCTATGCATTTTGGTGAGATGGTTCATCTACTATATAGACACTCATTCATTCCTACTTTTGGAGGTCACCTCTTCGATTGATCAGCTCTTCATACTTTGTCTTCTCTACCTAGTCATGCACTATTTCAGTGGGGGTTCCACTAGTTTCTTCTGATAGTGTTTGCAGCTTCATGCTTTGGAGATGCTTCATGCTCTCTTTTTTTTGTTCCTCTCTTTGGGACATTTCCTAGATTGGAGGCTTAGTTTCCTTCATCTAGTTCTTTTTCTTGTATTGGGTACCTGATCAGGCCTTGTTGTCGGGACCCATTTTCCTGCTCTCATAGCTTTGCTAGGTTAGCATCCACCTAAGCTTCGCTTATGGGGGGGTGTTAGTGTAGTTTTTTATTTTTTCTATTTTGCTATTTTTTCCTACACTTTTAATAATCTCTCTTAGGTTAATAAAGCATGTCTTATTAGGTGAATGGTTGTGAGGTGTCACCTTCCTACATGTGAGCATCCATTAGCTATCTTGGGAAGATACTTTGCTATCTTTAGTTTGATAGATGGTTGCTCCTCATTGGTTAGTGTTGCCACCTCCTCCCTCTTCCTAGCCTATATAAGAATGCTACCTGGCTTGTATTTGTATCTCTTGTTTTTGCATCCTCTTAATGCTATTTTGCTTCCAGCATTTGCATTACTCTCTTGGAGACTAACTCTATGATGCTATTTTGATTTTGTATTATTTGCATTCATAGTTTTGATATTTATTCTTTGCACTAGTTTTCTGGGTTATTAATCTTATCAGATTCTAACACCTACTAGTGGACTCAATTATTTGTTTTCCTTTGTCCATTGTATTCTTTTTATTTTGAACAACAGTATATCCCAGCCTTTTTTGGACAGTTAATTGACCTGCCCTTATATTGGGAGTAAAACCCAATCTTCCCATTACTTCCTTGGCCTTATCCGGGTAGAATCTAATAAAGAATTGCTTCTTTTCATTCATTGCCTCTATTATTTTAGGAAAATTATTCATAAGTTTTCTCATCTTATCTACATTTGTAACTACATCGTCCAAAGGACTATAATCTAGATCAAAATAATGAATAAAATCCAAAATTTTAGAAAAGACTTTCCACTTTTCTTTCCTAGTCTCTTACTCCTGCAAGGAGTACTCATTCCTTATTAAGTCTTTAGGAAAATAAAATTCATGCTCAATTTTACCAAGCTTAATTCTTTGCCTCAGAGCCAAATGATAAAATCCTTCAAAATCACAAAAATGAGGATGGGAAGTGGCCATCTTATAAGGATTCAAAATCTTGTGCAGAGAAAGCCAACCTCCTTTTGTGATTACAAAATGATGAGCCACTATGCAAGTAGGAAAAATTGACCCCTTTTGTCTTTTCAATAGAAGGGCTTCCTCCACTCCTCCCAGCTGCCACAATATCTCAGCAACTCTTACCTTCAAAGGCACTTGGTAGGGTAGTACGTGAGGGCTTCCTTTATAACCATATATTCTAAATACAGTAGAAACAGAATATGGAATGACATCTCTCAATAATGTGAAACTTTCAAACCACTTGGGTTGTCCATAGGCCTAATGAGATTCATTAATGCTTTGGGAATTTTGGGATTGTCCCTTAATAGGAGGTATCTCAGCTTTGAAGCGAAATACCTATCAAACCTAACAAAACTAGCATTCTCTACATCCCAAGTCATATCTGCACTCCACAATTGAACTGGTAATGCTTCCCCACTCTCTTCTCTATCTAATTCCATTTCTTTACTAAAATATGTTACTCCCTTGAATAAGAACATGTGCATTAACAAAGAATAATGGCCAAAAGTTTTTTCCACCTTAGCCTTAGCAATTCTAATCAGTCCAATGTGAATCTCCTTAGCTAAGTAAGAAGCAAAATCAAAAATTATATCCACACCAAAAGAGGAAATCTGAGTAATCATATACATAAAATCCACAAACATGAACTCTTCTTCATCTCTCCCAAAAACTTTACACAAGGACCTATATATTTCTATAGCCCTAGAATTAAAGTATGCCCTTTTGAAAGGCTCCTTGGAGGATGTTGTTATTGCTGGCAGTGTTCCAATTCTACCTATGTGTGCACTCAGTGCTCCTTGCCTAACTGCATCTCTCTTAGACATATACTCATTTTCTAACCCTTTCAAATCAATGGGCACATGATAATCAGTGATAGGCCCTAAACTGAAAACTTCCCTAATCTCCTCTGCACTGATTGTAATCAAGATTTCACCATCAGTTCTCCTTAGTACCCTAAGGGCTTGGTCGTAATTCTTAGCTACAGCTTCCAAAAGATCAAAATCCATGTAAACACTGGGAACTACCATTTTCCCTAGACCAAAATTTCAAATGTTGGCATGTGGGGCAAAAAGGTTCCTCTCTAAAAACCTTTTTTTGAATAAAACAAGACCAGTCTGTGAAGTTGTTGCATCCCTAACCTAGTTTCCTTTGTCATACAACCCATCTACTATTTTCAGCCTAGGGTTTAATGAAGTTAGCCTCTTAACTTCTACAGTTTCAACAATGGAAGAAGGGAGCAGTTCAAACAAATCATCGTGGACATTCCTATCCAAATAGTTCTCTTGACTAGAAAATGCTTTCTATTTTGGAGCCATTTTAATTAACTCTTGAAGGAATTGAAATAGCAGGAGGATTATAATGCAAGTACTTACTTTGAATTTCACTCTAGTTCTTCTCAGTGTTACTACAATATTTCTGTGAACAAACTGCTTCACAATCTTACCGAATCTAGCATGGTCTTCTCAACAATTGTTTCTGCTTAGAAATGCTCTGAATCTTTGTTCGAGTATAGTGGAATTAAGAAAATCTTCTATGTTATACTCTATTTTTCTTCACATGCGAAGCTTTCATCTTTCATAAATGCACAGGGTGGCATCACCTTCTATATTCAAATTTACATCGTGGATTTATGAAAAATCCTACGATTCAGGGATGCAAGCAAAGATGACTCATATTCCTCTTGACAAGCTGGCAGTCAACCCAATGAAAATTTTCCATGTGTACCTTTCCTTCATTGTTGACACCTCTAAATTGGACCCACAAAACTTAGAGGACACGTGTCACTTAGGCGTTATCTCGCTATACATAAAGAGTGAGCACCTTGCCATAGCGAGATAGCACCCATCATTGATCCTGATTTGATCATGTGGATGACATTTGATGCATTGCTCAAAAGAAATATGGTGAGCCCCTTGTCTCCATGTCACTATTCATAACCTTTTTGCAACTTGCCATAGCGAGATAGCAACAATCATGGATCTGACAATCAGTCTTTCATATATTTTGTGAACAGGACGTGGGTCCAATCATTGATGACGTGATGAAATCCTGGCTATATTACCTGCTGCTTGGGGCCCATATTTATTTATTTCTTAGCCAGGCGCTATGTCACTAATGGCAAGAAGAACAAGTTCCCGATAGTGACATAGCGAATCTCGGTTTCTTTGCTTTTCTCGACGTATACGTGTAGCCCATTAGATGCCAGTATGTTCCAAAGCTTTATAATTGATATCTGATGGAGTACTTTCTAGGACCCACTTACTCTGAAAAGTTGTCGTAGTACTACTTTTCATCTGGGTGCTATGTCGCTAACGGCGAGAGATACCAATTCTTCGATAGCGACATAGCAATTTTTGGTGACTCATCAAAATTCAGGGTCGGAAAGATAAAGGTGAGTGAAGTCATAACTACCCTCATTAATGCATCTGACACATAATAAAATAACACGTGCACCATGCAGCCTAAAAAAACTTACGATCATCAAAAAATTTAAAAGTGACTGTCGGCCATTATTTTTGGTGAAGGCATCATGTCGCTAACGGCGAAGTGCCCAATTTCTCTGATAGCGACAAAGTGACTAATCAAAAAAGCTAAAATTTCTGTTGACACTTTTTGTACCTCAATGTTGTAATTCCTTTTCAGGTTCTGACATGTCTGTTGTAAACATGATGAAATATCTCTGAAACAATACAATCTCTGATCACTGTATTTCCACTTGACGGTACCACTTTTCAACTTAGCGGTGGTTGCTATGTCACTAAGGGTAAAATACTTGTATCTTTTCATAGCGAGATAGCAATTTTCGTAGATCTTTTAGGGATCGAGCGGCCAGAAACACAAAAGAAAAGATGTGACTTAGGGCACAAAAAGTTTGAAAAGGATGGGAATCTTCGCATATTTTTAGTTTCGTGCTCGAAAAATTTAAAAGAAAACAAGACCTAGGGTTTCGACAAAAAATTTCTTCAAAGACCTACAAAATATGACTTGGCTAGAAACCTTATTCACCATAGGTGGATCCCAATCTGAATTCTTCTTTACCTTGGACAAAGGAATTCGATTATGCAAAAATTTAGATCAACAAAACTATCATGGAAAAATTGTGACGAAGATGCCACCTGCAACTATTAGACTATTATAGAAAAATTGTGATGAAGATAACATTAAAAACTATTGGACTATCATGTGTACAAGTCACAAAATGATTCCAACATATGAAATTATGTGTACTACATAGGATAGTGATGACTAAATTTCCATGCCCTCCAAATTTGGTGGTTGTAACATTTATACCAATTTTATTTGTGGGATACACACTCTTTAAATACTCCAGGCAATTCCTTAGTGTGGATGTTTCAATTCCTTAGTGTCAAAACTTGAATATATTTCATGCTTGTCATTTCCTCTAGCAATTCTTACGTAAAACATCATTAAAATAATTGTTCCCTTTGACAACATCAAAGAGTGTATATATACAATATTTTTGAAGTTGTTTTGTGCTAAATGAACCTTTTGTGATCAAGTCTTGTAAATATCTTGGTTGGTACAACTGCAAATTTCTTATTGGCTTTGTACTAGTACCCAAGATTAACATTGATGACATTAGTAGAATTCCAAGTTTTGCTCTTGTATTCCTATTAATTGTACTTGATTGTTGAATATGTTAAAGAAGAAAAAAATGCTAGTTAATTTATAGACTGTAACTGACCTAAATTGCTTGATTTATTTTTTAAATGTTCAGATGCATATACTAAGAATTTTTTGTTGCTGCAGGCCAAGCCACTGCTGACAGACAGGTCAAAGCTTCCAACTATTTTGGATCCTATGATTAAAGAGTTGTTGAACTTGAAATATCTTCAGAAAGTAAGTTGCATGCAAAATATTTCTTTTGAAGGGAATTGACATTATTTTCAAAAATACATTCAGTTTATACAATTTTACTCATGTTTTGGTGGATAAAAACTTAATGTTCTTCCACATTTCTTGCCCATTTTATTGCATATCTGAAATAAGACATAATCTTTCCATTTTCCAATAGCTAAATGTCTTTAACTATGATTGGAATTTGGCATAAAATATATTTTTTAGGTTAGATTGTCAGCTAGTTCTGGTTGATCGCCATTTGAAAATTAGAGGTGCTAATCCTTTCATTGAAGATAAAATTTATAGTGCATTACATATCATCACACTTACCCAAAAAAGTTGAGCCAAACATTTGATTATCTAGATTGAAAGTCATTGTCCACTTCATAATCTTAGCAAGAAGAACACCATAAGTGCTTGTGAACCAAGTATTTATGATGAAGCAAGAAGGAAAGAAAAATGAAAAAATGTGTTGAGTCAAGAGATAGACATTGGAAAGAAAGTCATTGATTATAAAAAGTATTAAGATCAAGTTTAAAAATAATATTTTAATTGGCAAGCACAAAGCAAGATTAGTAGCTAAAGAGCAACAAATTTTCCTTGTACATCTGTGCACTATCTCCATGATTCCATGTTTGGTCCTTAGCCTCTTTGCAATAACCACATGATTGATGATTGCCAAATAGTGCCAACATACTATGTGGAAAGGCCCTTTCTAGATCATATTTCAATGCAAAAATTTATCAAACGATGGCGCTTTGAGGGGACAATGATCATCTTCAATCGTGTGACTTTGGCTCATTGCTTCAAATTTGTTAGAGGATATAGAAACTTACTGACTATAAACAATAGGTATGTTCTTAGAAAAAAAACCCATACTCATTGTAAATAGCAGATATGGACTTAATGCATATTTCATGAGTTGTGGTTCATAAAAACCCATACTCATTAGCTTGAATTGTTTGTTTAATACCCAATGCATTGAGGTGACACTTACAATTTGAATTCATAACAACCATTTCTCATCAACTTAAATTGTTTGTTTAGTACCCATTGCATTGACATGACACTTACAAGGTTGAAGTATTGCAACTTCCTAGAAGGTCTGCCTACTCAATTCCATGATGATCCAACTTTCCTTGATCCTTAAGAGAATGATGCAGGAGCATCAAGGTCATGGTTGAAGGCATGAGAAGACATTAAGGTCTCAAGATAACCAACATGACCATGTTAGAATAGTTGATGTAATAAGACCCTGTGAAGGTCCTTTTTGATATGTTTGTAATCATTTTAGTTACATTTGAAAACATTAATTAACACAAACCATATGTGTAGATATAAACATTAATCACAACATGTCCAATTTATTTGTAGGTATATTTTCCTATGAAGAAAGACCATGCTTGACAATATGAATCTAGAAGAAAATAATGAGACAATGGCTGCATTGTGGGCTCAATTCTAAAGAAAACCTAATAAATGTTATTGTCCTTGCAAAAAGTGTAAGGGTTTAAAGAATCGAAGAATTCTAATCACAACAACCCAGAGTCATTGTAGGCAATATGGTCATGTTGAAGGGGGCCACGATTTTCGTCCATTGCTGAATGTGGATTTCCTACTAGAGGAACATGGAGGTGTGAATATCCAAGTTAAGGATAACGCTCCCATGGAAGAAGATGATAATGTGCCAGAGGACATGATTGAAGAAGATGGTATTGGGGCAAGTGATGAAGAGGCTCACAATGATGGTACTAGCGAATCTGATAATAATGATGAAGATGGTCTTGATATACCTTTACTTGAGAAGGCACACGAGCCCTTATACCCAAGCTCCCAAACAACTCTACTATCAGCTATAGTGTTGTTGGTGAACTTAAAGGTTATGAATAGCATATCCAATGTAGCAATGTCACATATGCTAAGGTATCTCATTTTTGTCATCTTCAAGGTTAGCAGACAATTACTATTCATTATATTAACAATGCATATTTGTTGTTGTAGGTTGATTAGTGAGTTTTTGTTACCACCATCAAACATTTTGCCTCGTTTTTACCAAGAATTATCTAACATTATGGATCAGATTGGACTGAAGTATCAAAAAATACATGCATGTCCCAATGATCACATTCTATATCATAAACAACATGAATTTGCAACAGAATGTCCTGATTGTCATGTTAGTAGATATTGGTCAGATAAAATAACAAAAAAAGTGCCTCACAAGGTTCTTCGGTACATTCCCATTATTCCACGTCTAGAACGATTATTCAGGTGCGCTAGCTTGGCACAATTTATGGATTACCATACACGCAATAGAAGTCAGGATGACATTATGTGAATGCCTACCGATGGTTCTACATTTAAAGAGATAGAAGAAACATGGTCATACTTTAAAGAAGAACCTCGTAATCTGAAACTTTCATTGGCAGCGGATGGTGTCAATCCATATGGAAATATGAGATCTATTTACTCAGTATGGCCTATTTTTGTTATTAACAATAACATTCCTCCTTGGATGTCCATAAAGAGGGAGCACATAATGTTGTCAATGATTGTGCCAAGTTTTTTTTTTTTTTATAGTTATCTAAATTAATTTATAAATATTGCATGAAAATGGTTGTAATAATTACGTAATGTTTATGTTCATTCAATTGCTAGGTAAATACCAAGTTAAAGATATGAACGTGTATATTGAGCCCCTAATTGACTAGTTGTTGAAGTTATGGAATGGCATCACTATGTATGACATCTCTAGATCGATAGGACATCGACAATTACAATTCCATGCAATTCTTGTATGGACAATACATGATGCCCCTGGGCTAACTCATTTTTTGCGGTATGTTATATTGTTAAGGTCACATATTTTTGGTCTGTTATAGTGCTTACACATTACTATCAAATTCTTAAGTTGCGCATGATAATTGTACATGATCCAATTATACATGATCTTTTAGGGTTTCAAACAAAGGGAAAATTTGCATGTCTAGTTTGAGGTCCAAAGATGAAATGTCGTCATTTGAGAAATTTAGGAAAGCAGGTGTTTGATGAGTTTAGACACTTTCTCCAAAATAATCATAGGTGTCGAATTGTCGAAAAACATCTTTTCAATCGAAAAGAAGAGACATCATCAAGGCCACGAAGAATGATACCTCATTTATGGAAGTTGGAATACGATTGACTAAATCGTCGAGGTAATGTCCAATTTGTCGTCCAAAGTTTACAATTTGTATTTCGATATTGTCTTATATTTACTAATGTTGTAACTGATGCTCGTGAAGGTCGTCAAGGAATCAATGACCAACTTCCTAGAGGAATGAAAATTTATCCTACTCAATTTAGTAGGTTACCATACTACAAGGATCTCCCAATCGCGCATTTGTTTGATGCTATGCATATTGGAAAGAATGTAACAGAGACACTATGGAAAATGTTGGATGGAAGGCGTGATAGAGAACAAATTGCTAAAATTTGTACTGACACTCATGAATCTAATCATGCACTAAAATTTTTCATTGAATCAAATAGGAATGGAGATTGTATAAATACAAGTGCTCTTCCTTGGTTATTAATGGAGCAACAAAGTGATGCATTAAAAGAAGTCATAAAAAAAAACTAAATTTCCAATAGGATTTGCTGCAAATATAAGCACTCTTCTATCAAAGAAAGGTGATTTTGGGTAGGGTTGAAGACACATGATTGGCATACCTTCCTCAAGGTAAGTCATGTTTTCTATTTACAGTATATTTGTAAGATTGAATGTAGTACCAGTTGCATTATTTAATAATATATTGAAATGATCATCTTTTAATGATTGTAGTTTGTCCTACCTCTATCCCTTCCACAACAGTTTGACAACAGTATTAAACAAGTTATATATGATCTTGGAAAATACATGAGGTTAGAAGAGTGTTTTTTCTTAGATTTGTAGCTTTTTATCTGAAATCTATTGTATAATTTTATTTGAAATCTCCTCTATGTGTTTTTGCGTGTTGAATCTCATTTAGGTGGTTATCATCTAAAGAAATTGATAAAAAAGATATAAAATATTGGAAGAGAAAAATTCCACAGATTATGTGTGAAATGCAAAAGTGTTTACCTCCAATATTTTTCAATGCTCAAGAACACTACCTCATACATCAAGTTGAGGAGATTGAATTGTGTGGACCTGTACAAGCTAGATCAATGTGGATGGTTGAGAGGCATTTGAAATTTATGAAGGGCTTGGTTTGACAAAGAGCACATCTTGAGGGTTCTATGATAGAGTGATATATGATATACCATACCATGGTGTATATCAGTGAATATTTTCCAAAGTTTGCAGCAGGTATCCATCTAGATCGCATTTGGGATCCCAACTGTAATGACAAATTCAAAGGGGAGTGCCTGACGGGGAAAGGTAGATTGAGGAGGGTGAGAGGTAATTATAAGTTTTTTTTTGTAATTTAACAATTCTTATCCATAATCAATATATATAAGTTGTTTCTAACTGGTGTAATTTTCTTCTTTATAGTTGGTCATGAGTGGGATGCACTACACTTGTATATTGCAAACAATCTTGATTGGATGATAGTGTAGATTGAACAGTCTCAAGAAAATGGTCGCTCATTAACATGGGATGGTGTTGCATTGTTGGTTAAAGAAGCTTATCGTAATGGAGATCCCAATGTTATGCCAATGGTACTTGATCTAATATATGGCTTAAGAGATACAAAGGTATGCATAAGATTACTAATCATGAGACATAAGTTTAATATCAACTCACAGATCAATGAGAAGATTCTTGACATGTTTGAATAATTGCAATTCAAATAGTACAAAGCTATGTACTACCATGGCTATAAATTTTGCACAAAAAAGTTAGATGAAATGAAGAAAATGTGTTATTTCGGGATAAGTGTTGTCTTCACAGTCACCAATATTTCATCTAGAACTGACATACATCCTCAACAATCTAAAAATTGATACTATGGCATTTTGGATGATATACTTGAGTGTGACTTTAATTCATTCAAAATAGTTCTATTTTTCATCAAATGTTTTAGGTTATGACTGAATCAAAATGATCTCGATAGGATTGTTATTGAACATGACAATGGATTTACTATGATTAATACAAGGTCATTTGAGCCAGTCGGAGATGAGCCCTATGTTCTTCCAAGTCAATGTGAGCAAGTGTTTTACTTTGGTGTTCCAGACAAACCAGTTTGGTCATTTGTTGTTAGACATGACCCAAGAGGAAGGCCAATAAAGTATAATGTGATCGAAGAAGAAGATATTGAAGAAGCACAAGAGGAAGTAAATGATTATCAGGAACAACAGTTACCTAGTGATGAAGAAGAAGAAGATGGTGATGATTTTGGTCATGCTAACGATAATGGTGATAATGATGATGATGATGCTAATGACGATCATAATTATGGTGACGAAGATGGTGATGATCATGGCAATGATGGTCATGATGATGATAGTGATCAAGAGGATGATGATGGTGATGAAGATGGTGGTGGTGACGACGACGATCAAAGTGATGAGTACGATGATGGTGATGATGATGATGATGACATGGATGATGATCATGATGATCAATGAAATCTTTAGGTACGATCAATGTCATCTATGATGGGGTCTTGTATGACCACATATTTCTTTCCAAACCATATGTGCACATATAAACATTAAGTAGAACATGCCAAATATTGTTTTAGATATAAAAATTAGTTATGCTAAATTTTTAACTTAAGACAAATGATTTACATATACAATCTACTTTATTATTAATATTTTTTTTGGTAAGTCTATTACTTTAATTTCGCTGTTGATTTCTAAGACTTACTAATTTTTTTCACAGGGCGATATGGATGCACCATGTTAGACACCTTCAGTAGAGGTAAACATTAATTATTGTAAATTTTAATGTTAATATAGAAACAAAGGTCCTATTATTATGTTCTTTTCTTTATGGATTTGGAGTTATTTTGATGAAATTATACGAATATTTGATGTCACAACTAATAGGAAAAAGCTACAATGATCGCTGATCAAATGCAATCTGAAATATGAGCATCATATCTACATGACATTGGCCTTAGTACTAACCCTGTTTTCATCACCCAAAAAATTACACAAAGATACACTGATGAGCTTGTTCAAATTATCATCAAGGGTGACAGAAGTGAGGAGAAAGAGGCACTGAGAATAGAATTGGACCGTAGAATCCATTCTTTGAAAGTAAGCAGTAATTCGACTAAAGTAGTAATAGAAGTTCAATAGATATTAATATTTTATAATATCTTATGGATCATGATCTCTAATTTTATGTGTTCTTGTATAGACATATGTGCTAGTTGCGACATCACATGCTGAACATGGTTAGGGTTGTTTCACAGTACCTTCGTGTAAGTAACACTTTGTTTGTTTTGATCAACATTATAACACTTACCTTTTTTTTTGTTGACGTTCCTTGCTAGTATCCCATTTGATCTTTATCCATTGAAAATATCTTTGCTAACAATATTCTATTCTTCAGCTCATGATGAAGTGCGGACTCCTCCTTCAGTTGGATGTCCATTATTGTCTGCTACATTGTCGGCAACAAGGACCATGCAAACATTATCGTCTATGCCTAGTAGAACTAGTAAAACCTTGTTTTGCTATATTTTGTAATGTTCTATATTTTGTAATGTCTTTCTACAAATTGATGAACAATGAAGTAGCACATTAGTGCTTAAATGATGTCTACAAAAGCTTGCATACACACAAACACATGCATACACACACCACACATACATACATACATAGATACATACATACATACATACATACATACATATATATAGCCATACATAGAGAGACATGGACATAGGTAGGGAGGTAGACCAACAGAGAGCAGTACTACTGAAGCTGATCCATTTCTTGGAGCAGTTCGTGTGATTAGTACTAGTTTGTATGAAGGGACATTGTTGTTGAATAAGAAAACTATGTTTCCATTAAGAGAATGAAAGCTTCCAGGTGCTTTAAAATTGATATTTTTTAAAGTGTAAATTTAGTTTACTTTTACATTACTCATTTTGGACTGATAAATCCTTTATTTTTTTTAGGTAATGATGCTTTCTTTGAACATCTTTTTCATATGACATTGAGACTGTTCGGACCCACCATACGTAAAAGGTACATAGTTTCATATCATTTCTACATAATTTTTATTTTCTTCTATTTATTGTAATATATTAAAGTTATTGATCTAACAATCTATTTGTTTTTAAAAAGGTGGAATTTACAAGCTAGGGAATTAAAAAATCAGCTGATTACATCCATTGAGGAGAAATTTGGAAAAAACATTTTTGACACTGGCCTACTTCTGAAAAGAGCAGCAAAGCATATAAAGACTGTGAGGGATCAATATAGAAGGGGTCTTAAGGATAACCCAAAGTATGACCATCCTCCTATGATTCCACCAATGGAGTGGAATGAAATAATAGAAGATGCAAAGGAGAAAAGGTTGTGTGAAGATAGAGATAATGAAGCAGTACAGGGCAAAAAGAGGTATGTCATTATAGTATTAAGTACATTGTAATCATGCACTAATTATTGATATTTGTAAATATATAATCTAAGATGTTTGAAATTGTTCATAGATTGTAGGACACATCCGTGGCTACAAAAGTGAGAATAGAAAAGGTTGGCCAACACAAACTTGGCTTTGGTGGCTATATGAATCTGCAGTCTTGACTTGTAAGTAGAGTAATGAATTTTTTTTTTTTTTTTAATATAATGTTGCAAATAGTTTTGCTTAATGAAACCATACATGGAAAACTAACGTTATCAAGCAAAAATCATAGGGCACAGATTTCAATGTGGAGGTTACAGATGAAGATAGAAAAATTGCCTTGAAGGAAGGCTATAAAGTTGTGGTTGCACACCTACGTGAAGAATCTGTAAGCCTTGCCCAAGAATCCAGTGCACCAAATGATATCTCATAGGTAAATTGATCAGATGAAAAGTAAATGAAATTAAATAGTTGAGAAGATTCTTTTTTGGTATTAGTTTTAAATGTAAATTGACTACATAACAATGTGCATAACATTCTACTGCAACCTTCATATCCTACCATAGAACCTGCTCCTGACGAAGGCCATAATGTGCATTATAGTGGTGGAGGTATTAATTTGCTATTGGAAATTAATTATGCAATTATGAATACAATTTAACATCTTCAATTGGAATTTGGCGTGTATCCTTTTTTTGAATATTTCAGAGCATGTTGAACATCATACTGAAGGACTGGACCATGTTCCAAGTGTTCAACATGTTGACGCAGTGGCAGATCAAAATGTTAATGTACATGATGTGGCATTGTCAAGTAAGAAAAATGCATTTTATGTTGTACTCATACTTAATTACAAACTTGTAACAGTTAGAAAAAGAAAAAGAGTATGCCAATTTATCGCATTCACTTGTTCTTGCAACAGAGCCCCCTTTAGTGCAGCAACCTCCTGCTCCTCCAAAGAGAAGGAGCCATCATAATTTGACATTACACATGCTAGAAGAGGAGGAGAATGAAGCAGATATGGATGTCCCTATGAGCGCTTTTCTTAAGAGAGCTCAGAAAAACAAAAAAAAAGAAATGATGTTTTAAAAATCTTCTTTGATAAACCTTGTTGGATAATGAAAGAACTTTGTTTTAAGTAATTATGTATAAATGATGCGTATTAATACAAATTTTTATTTTATGTTAATGAATTTTTTATTAGTATTGTGTATTAATGATTTTTATCTCATATTAATGAATGTTATGTGATTGTATTGATTGAATGTTATAGTTCATAAATGGATGAATGAATGAATGAAGTATGTAATTAGATGATAATAGGTACTTTAGATTGATGTTAGGGGGAGGGGGGTGAGGCTAGATGAGCTTCCACCTTCACATGGTTGGCCTTGTTAAGTAGAGAATATTATAGTATTCTTGAAACCAAGTGAAGCTCAAATTTGTTAAGTCTTCAAATACACATCCCAATTCTCTTTAACAAGACTGAATTTTTTTCACTTGTAATAGTCTCATTGCAGTCATCTTTTGGTTCCTTGAACATATAGTTCTTGCTTAGTTTAAATCCCAATTATTAGATATTTTTCCACATTGGAGTTAGTTTGGCATAGAAACCTGCATATTTTATTATATATATTTAGTCAACTGAAAGCAATGTAAATAACATTCACATAGTTGATGTCTAACAAAAGAAGACAAGATGCATATACTATTTAGCATGGAAATCCTTGTAGGTGAATTGTGTGTGTATGTACACACACATGCATATATGTATGTATGTATATAACTTCAAAAAAATGTGTAGACTCAATTAGCAAGAGACACCAACCTCAAATCCTGCAATGCAGAAGGAACTGACCTTTGAAATGCAAAGCATTTATAATGTTGGTAGATTTTCCTTAGATCTCCTTCAAGGTCTTCAACAAATCTGCCTTGTACTTATGAATAATCCACCAAGATTTGAAATATTATTTTTCAATAAATGCTCTAAACCTGGAATATACCTTCATAAAATTATGCCTTAGATCTACTCATCATATTCAAAATAAGCCTTCACATGTCTGTTCACTTAGGTCTGATTTAGGTCTTCCACAAATTTGGCTTATAATTATGCTCTTGAATCTCTTAAAATCTTCTTTGTATTAAAATGATATTTAATGAATTGATTGATACAAATTTCCTCATACTTGAATCCAAATATCATTGTCATTGTCAAACATAACACAGACATAAAATCATTTTGATTATTCGCTTGTTATACAAGTTAGTCTTATCTTTTTTGTTTTTACAAGTCATGCACTTATGCATCTTTGGGATATCCACAAGCTATTAGAGATGTTTGGATGGTTCATGTCCTTATTTTTTTTGTGGTTTTTTTAGGGTTTTTTCCATGAAGTCTAAGGATAGACATGTTGGATGTTTGTGATAGACATTTCCACCTATAAGAAAAGTATCAAATGTAGAAAAAATGCAAAGAAAAGCTTGTAAGGCTTTTAGGTGTCTTTAGGCCTAGTACAGCTCATAAGGGTTTTAAGTGTCTTTGGAAGGGTTAGTGAAGTTATAAAACCTTTGAAAAGGTTAGTGAAATATATTAAAGGCATATATGATTGTAAGTTGTCGAAGTTGACACTTTGTGTCAACTAGACAACAAATTTCAGTTTATAACTTACTGGTAATAGTCAGATAGTTAGACAGCAGTGGTTGTTTACTATTGTTTGGTTATTTAGAAGGGATTTGTTGAGTTTTTGGGGAGAAGTAGAGTTGGGGTGGTGAGACAAGGCATTGTGAAAAAATTATAATCAATAAAATAATCCTGTTCTTTGCAATTCAGTCTCTGTCCCATGGAACAGTGAGTTCCTATGATGTATCAAATGCATTTTGACTAATATTTAATGTGAGAACATTTTATTATTTTTATTATCTTGTCCACGTATTCTTTTAATTTTCATTGCGGGTTGAGTAAGGAATAATAGACTGGTGCATTCAAACCAGTGACTGGTTAGGCACAGTCAACTGTACTTATTCTGAAGTTTCCAATGTAGATTCTCTCCTACCACCTGTAGTCATTGTTATTGGTGGGAGACAATGAGGTTGTGATAATTTATTTGTACTATATTAACCAAATGTAGGAGAGTAGGAAAACTTGGTGCAAGTGCAGTGTTGGATGGTAATTGTTGATGGAGGTTTAGCCTGGATTAGACACCAATGTAATAGACAGTGGATCATTTCATGTTTGAAGATGTTTGGGGGGTGAATCCTTCATGTTTGGAGGGTGTCTCTGTTACCAAAAATGAGACAGTAGAGTACTACTAGTGTTATGGTGAGCAAAATATGTCTTTCATTGTGATAGACTATTTCTAAGTCATCTGTGTTGTTTCTTGCTATTGTCAAGCAATCTTTGTTTTCCTTGAGACCATGAACAAAATTATCTACCATTTTTGCTAATGATAAACTTTTGACTTGAACAATGATAAAGTTTATTAGTAATCATTATAGTGGAACAACTTTTGACTTGTTCAAAAAATTTACTCGAAGGTGTTGGAATTGATAGTGAACCCCAAGCTCCTAGAAATCACCTGCAACCAAAATGCATGTTACATCTATGTCTGAGAGAGAATATGATCCAAAAAGCATGCCCACTTTGGTGATTTGGCTATTATTGCAGCACTACAGTGTCTTTTAGTGTTTCTCATTTTCTTAAATAATAGGCAATTAGTTCATGTTTTCATCATATCTTATAGTGGAACAACTCCAAGAATCTTGGGTAAATTGCTTGCTATAAGACTTTCTTGTATAGGACACTCAATAATGTGGGCTAAGTGGTGGGCACAAAGAGGAACAAGAAAGGGTCTGTACAAGTGCACAGTGCAGTAGAACTCAAAAATGAAATTATCTTAGTTTCATTCTAATTCTCCTCTATTACCCTCACATACATACACAGCTCACTTCAATTCTTCAATGCTCTTAAACTTATACACATCCCTTATCAGCAGATCTAGTCATAATTCTCCTAAAATTTACAAATATTCCTGGAAATAGCGGCTACCTAAGACTCGAGAATTAGATATAAATGAGTTGAGACCAGCATTTATAATTCTTGAATAAGATTGAAAATAATTTTGATTTTGTAAGATGATTTGATATGCAACAGTAGAATTCATCCTTGTTTACTTCTGATTTATAGGACCAGTGCCTTATCCATTGGGCAAGAAATTGACTATTGGCGGGAGATCTAATTCAAATAACTTGTATAAGAATTAATCAACTGTAATCACCCATCTCCATTCTTATGCAATATCGCTTTTATGAACTCATAAACCCTACTGATTTACTGAAGCATCTATATAATTGCTTGAATTAAAAGCAACAATAAAACCAGCATACAACCCATCCAAACTGCATTCAGCCAAATAAACCTTATCTAAATGACTTCAAAGTAAACAAACCCATAAACTGGAGATAAAAATTGATGATCCATAGATATAGTGTAAATACCCCTTTGTATTATCCTTTTCATATGACTAATACAATAACCAATAGAAAACCAATTGAATGCCCAAAATAGATTGCCATTTCTATCATTTCAATTTGCTTATTAGAAAGTACAATAGAAGCAAGCTCAAAACCTTTGCATACTATTGGACCAACTGAATATGTACTCTTCTTGAAAGAAACAAAAAATTGCACAAGTCTCGGACCATCACAATGCCTTGAAAACTCATTTATATAGCATGAGTTGCAACAAGCAAAGGGCAATTGTGATCTGAAAAGTGTCCAAGGAACAAAGCATCATACAAAAGACAAAAACAATCACAACAGAATGCCAAGCGTATCAAATATTCCTTCAGGTAGGCCCATTCCAGTTTTTGTTGTGAATCATCAACTTCCGATTTGTCTCTCATTATTCCAGCTCCTCAGAATACGTGGCTACCAAGCTGGCCAAAGAAGGATGATCTTGTGATACCTCCAAATCGGTTTTCTCCTATGAGTTCTCACTGCTTTCACCCTGAGCAGGCATTATTAGCTTTTCCCCTTCTTTTTTCAGTTCTAGTGCAGTGGTGTCAATAACCTACACCTCACCTTCTAGTTTCTCATCATCATCTAAACTGTCCTCCTTTAACTGCTTGTCCAACATAAGATCTGCCATCCAAGTGTCAAATTGTATATCATCTGGCCAGCTAAACTGTAGGATATCATTTTTCTTTTTTAAAATATAACTAGCCTCCTTTTCAAAACCAAAAAATTCTTGCTTCAAAGAATCAAAAAATAATTGGACTTTAACCAATTCCTCTTCCGTGGTGGCCCACCAGGCATGCCCCTTTTCATTAATAACTTTATTTATCCTTGTGCAGAAAAGGTCATCCAATTCTTTACTCCACTCTTCCTTATTTTTCAATTTCTTCTTTCTATCCAAGGCACAAGGAAATAGATCAAATTTTTGATTCTTGTACTTATTCAAATAACAAACAATTTTTAGTTGCAGAGCAACTCTCCTGTTATCAAAATCTGACAAGTCATTAGCAATATCATACAATTTTTCAACATGGTCATGGGAAGAATTTATAACTGGATAACATAGAAGGGTGATTTCCTTTTCCCTTCTTCCCCATTTATTAACAATAGGCTTTAGGGTATCATCATGAGTTTTCAATTCCTCCCATATATCTATTACTTTTACCAACTGATCAAAGAATAAGGGCCACTCAATTTTGTCTGCTAAATACATTAGAGCCTTTCTAAGCTTATCCTCATACTGTGTATTTAACTCTACATGTAAGGCCCATAGTTTGCTCTTCTCTTCTTCAAATTCCTCAGTTGTATAATATTCAAGCCTTTGAGGTGTGTCTGGTATCTCTACAAGGGGGCTGGATTTAAAAGGTTCCACTGGAGGACGGGGGTATGTTATTCTTGGCCTTGTGGATTTCCCCATTGCCTTGTTTTCAAGTTCAATTCTCCTTTTTACCTCCCTATTATAGGCCTCAAGAAGTGTTTCATATTTATTGTGTAACTCAAACATAACCTATTCCTCCTTCTTAGTAGTAGCCAACACAAACTTAGAAGAATCCACATTCCAATATGCTGCCTGTACATGTGAAGTGTCAGCAACCCTTCTTACAAGTATATTTCCCATCAACCCAGACTCATCTGATTTTGATGGTGTGGCTCTAGATCCCTTTCTCAATGACCAACTGAGCAATGCAGCTTGATCTTCAATGAATGAAGTTCCTTGGAAGTCTCTTCTATTTGGGTCTTGCAACTCCAATCTACTTGAAACAGAATTGAAAATTAATGCATCTGCAATATCCCAATTGGGAAATAATAAAATATTAGATGCCTTTATCATTTTCCTCCCCTCCTCAGGGCTTATATTCTATAATTCCTTCATCATTTCTTCTTTAATTTGGTTTTGCATGGAAGTTTCATCCATTTTTGGATGCTCTGTTTTCATCTTTTTACATTTCTCCTAGAAAACGTTCATGTTTGTCCTCCATGCAAACTGTTGAAAAGCCCTTGATTTCAAAAAAATTTCATCAGTCAAAAATTGATGACTTGTCTGCTCTAATATAGGGTCCAACTCCCTGCCTCTATAATCAGCTATTGTTAGATCCAAACTTGGGAGAGGAAGTTCTGGAGGGTTACCCTCATCTAATTCTGCTTGAGTAATAAAAATATCTCCATGTGATCCCATTTTTTCAACCTGTTCACCAGTGAGATGCTCTTCTCCAATCCTCAAAGGGGACTGGGTGGGTGAATATTCCTCATCTTGAGGCCTTTCTTCTGTCATTACCTTTTGCCTCTTAGGACTAGGCTCTTTAGGTCTCTCCTCTTGGGCTATACTGGTAGATCCTATTATTTGTTTGCCCTTGTCTATAGGAACCCTTTTATTCTGAATTATAGTATATCTAGGTCTCTTTTGTACAATTATTTTATCAGTTCTCACATTTGGAGTGAAAGCCAACCTCCTCATGACCTCTCTGGCCTTATCAGGATATGAATCAATAAAAAATTGTTTCTTTTCATTCATGACCTCCATTATTTTAGGGAAGGTATTCATGAGCTTACTTATTTTGTCAGCCTCTGTAATAGCATTATCCAAAGGATCATATTTATTATCAAAACAATGAATGAATTCTAAGACCCGGGAATAAACTCTCCATTTTTCCTTTTTAGTTTCCTGCTCCTACAATGAGAATTCATTCCTTATAATATCCTTTAGATAATAAGAATCATGCTTGACCAGTCCCAACTTGATTCTATGCCTCAACATTTGATTGAAAAATCCCTCAGAATCACAAAAACGGGGATGAGAGACAGCCATCATATACTGCTCCAAAATTTTATGCAAAAAGATCCATCCCCCTTTTTTAATCACAAACTGATGGGCCACTGTGCAGGTAGGGAAAATTGCCCCTAATTTCCTTTTCAACAAAAAAATTTCTTCCACTGCCCCTAACTGCCATAAAACTTCAGCCATTCCCACCTTCAAAGGAACTTGGTAAGGCAAAACATGAGGGTTCCCCTTGAAACCATGGATTTTAAAAATAGTAGAAATAGGGTAGGGGATGATATCTCCCCAATTA
Organism: Cupressus sempervirens; assembly: GCA_028749045.1. Taxonomy (NCBI): domain Eukaryota; kingdom Viridiplantae; phylum Streptophyta; class Pinopsida; order Cupressales; family Cupressaceae; genus Cupressus; species Cupressus sempervirens. The sequence goes on along the minus strand of CM053788.1, from coordinate 381,737,049 downwards.
TGTGAAACTTTCAAGTCATGGGGGTTATCCATAGGCTTGATGAGACTCATTAGTACCCTAGGGATTCTGGGATTGTCACTCAATATAAGGCATCTCAATTTAGCAGCAAAATACCTATCAAATCTGACAAAACTAGCATTACTTGCATCCTAGGTCATATTTGCACTCCACAATTGGATTGACAGTATTTCCCCATTCTCCTCTCTGTTTAGTTCCATCTCATTACCAAAATATGTCACTCCTTTGAACAAAAACATATGCATTAATAGAGAGTAGTGACCAAAAGTTTTTTCCATCTTGCCCTTTGCAATCCCAACAAAACCAATGTGAATTTCTTCAGCCAAAAAGGAAGCAAAATAAAAAATAGCATCTACCCCGAAGGAAGCAATCTGAACCATCATGTACATGAAACCAATGGGCATAAATTCTTTCTCATCTTCACCAAAAACTCTGCATAAGGTCCTGTATATCTTTACAGCCCAGGAAGTGAAAAGACTCTTCTTAAAGGCTCTCTAGAGGCTACAGTAATTACTAGCAAAGTTCCTATTCTACCAATATGTGCCCTTAGTGCACCTCCCCTAATTACATCCTTCTTTTCTTTATATTCATTCTCTAATTCTAGTAGATTGATTTGCACATGGTAGTCTGATAATGGTTCCAGGTGAAAAACCTCTCTAATTTCTTCAGGAGTAATCAAGACCAAAGGCACACCATCATTTCTTCTTACAACCCTAATGGCTTGGTCATAATTCTTAGCAATGGCTTCAAGCAAATCATAATCCATGAAAACACTTGGGACTACTAAATTTCCCAAATCAAAATTTCAGACATTAGCATGTGGGGCAAACAACTTTCTTTTCGAAAACCACTTTTTAAACAAGATAAGGCTAGTTTGAGTAGTTGTTGCAACCCTAACCCAGTTCCCCTTGTCATATAGGACATCACCAATTTTAAGCCTAGGGTTTAAGGAAATTAACTTTTTAACTTGTGCAAGTTGTACAGTAGATTCTGGGAGTAATTCTAATAAATCATCGTGGACATTCCTATCCATATAATTAATTTGCCCAGAGAATGGTTTCTTAGGAGGCATTTTGACAGTATTGAGAGAATTGGAATGCCACAAAGGTTATAATATGAGTACTTACTTGACTTGCTGAACTTTTTCTTCTTTGAACTTCTAAAATTTCTCTCAAACAATAGAAGAATAGTTTCACGTCTTTACTAGGCTTAACACGACACAATCAATCAGGCTCTTGTGCTCAAAAAATTTGTAATCTTTGTTCGCGTGGGACTGGAATTAATGAAAATCTCTGTGTTATTCTCTGTTTCTCCCACATGCAAAGCTTTCACTTATCATAAATGCACTGAATAGAAAAATAGAGTGGCATCGCACTTTCTTTTTTAAACTTGTGTCGTTGATCCTTGAAAAATCCTACGATCTGGGAATTACAACTAAGCTGACTCAGCTTTCTTCTTAACACATTGGCAGTCAAGCCAATAAAACACCTCCACCTCTACCTTTCCTTCAAGGTTGGCACTTCAAACCGGGCCCATGCATGACTACGCACACGTGTCATCAACTCACCAACTCGTTATACATAATTCTCGAGCACCTTTCCATAGCGAGCTAGCGATGTTCACTGATCTTACTTTAATCATGTGGTAGACAATTGAAACAACCTTTAAGAACACGATGGTGGGTCAATTGCTTGTTAACTCGGTATACCTAATTTTTGAACATCTCTTTATATCGAGTCAACAAGCATCGTCGATCTAGACTTGATCTTGTGGATAGCAATTTTACTTCAACAGTAGTGGGCCACACTCGCTAACTCGCTATACTTAACTTTCAAGCACTTCTTCATAGCGAGTCAATGCCACCCTTTGATCCCAGCTCGATCTCACAATCATAAATCTTCGTACCTAGTACATGGGAAGTGGGTCAATGATATCACTATCCATGATATGGGCCCTACAGATTTCTACCAAGCATTGGTCAAAAATTTGACCAATAAATGGCAAAAAATACACTAACAATGCCAATATTTTTTGACCACCGTATTCGTCAAATTTTTGACCAACCTACTAGATGGTCAAATTTTTGACCAAAAAGTTTTCAACCAGTGCCATCTAGTTTTCCAACATGCATTGGTCAAAATTTCGACCAATGCCCTGCAGATTTCTACCAAGCATTGGTCGAAAGTTCGACCAATGAATGGCAGAAAATGGCTCAACAACCTGGACATTTTTGACCAATGTATTGGTCAAAATTTTGAATGTCCAATATGTTCGTCAAATTTTTGACCAAAAAATTATCGACCAATTCGTTGGTCGAAGATTGGTCAAAAAATGGGTCGAAATTTCGACCAATAAAGGTCAAAAAATGAGCCCAAATGTACTAGTGCCAGTTTATACTATTGTGAGTAATTAGATTAGCCTCAATATTGACATTTTAATGTTGAACTTAAATTTTATAATAGTTTAAAATAGAGTTTAGAATTGCTCAACAATTTAATCGAAATAAGTCTAGTCTTCAATTTTAATTGTAAATGATAAATTAATAAATTAGGTTGTTATAAGTACGTTAGAGAAAATTTTAAATTTAAATGTAGATAGTATAATTAATGATAGAGTTTACTTCCATTGTATGTGTATATCTAAGGAGAATTAGATTTTGGATTAGAGTTCTAAAACGTAGTTAGCATGGTTGATTGGTTAAAATTAATTGCTCTCCTAGGGTGTCAAATTCTCTTATTGTTAAATGATTTAAATTTTAATGTTGATCAAGTCATTAAGTTAATAGAAGGGACTAGTTAACTAGTTTGTTATAAGGTTAGTAGTAATTTGATCATAATTAATTGATGCTAAACAAGGTTATGTAATTAAGAGATAAATGTCATTCTTTTAGCATGTTAGTTTAAAAGTATCGATAGATGTTGTATTATGTCTGATGTAATAAATTTAATGATTTTTTCATCCTCAAGATTTTAAACTTAAGATGTTATGCAAAGAACCTATACTTTAATGGTGAGTTAAACACATCAAACTTAGAGACTTTTAATTATTAATTTTAAAAATAAAAAAATTGTGTGTGTTTTTACCTATATATTTTGGGCATGACATTGTATACAGTCTATAGTTTCCTTCAACCCTCTATTCTTTGCTTGGCAAAACTTGCATTCTTTTAGTCTAGATATTCTGATATGTCTTTTTAAGTTCTTCCTCATGTTTTCCTTTTACCTCATTTCCCCCCTTGGATCCAAGGTTTGTACTCTATTTATCCATTTCTATTAATAATTTCTACTGATATGTTTTTTCCTTTTCTACTTTCTGGCTTTTCTGCTTACGTTTGCTATCTCCTTCTTTCTCTTCCATATAATTCTTTAGTTTCTTTACTCTTTCATTCTTTTTGTGTGGCTTTATGCTATTGATTACTTCTTTTATATTTAACATTTTGTAATCGATATAGAGATTGGGCTTAATGATTCCTGCTACCTTCCCTTCATACTTTCTGAATTCAAGATTATAATGGATCTATTTGTTATCAATTTTTTTGTTATTACATCCTTCTTCCCTTCCTCTATTTTTATTAAAATTTTAATATTGCTGGTATGGTTACATCTAACTTCTATTCCTAGCAAATGCCCCAATGAATTACCAATTTTAATTAATGTTTGAAGTATTTTGATTTCAAGTGGGAAATTTTCCCCTTCTATCTAGATGGGCAATTTCTTAATTCTTTCTTCATTCCAGTTGGTTCCCAAGCTAATAATTTAACTATAAATCCTCTATATAGACAGTTTGTGATTGCAATTAATCTATTCCTAATTTACTTATTTTTGCATTGATTGAAAATGGATGTTTTTGAGTAGTTGTTGATACATACTTGATGGCTCCCAATCTTCGCTAATTTACTTGATAAGTTGGGTATATACTTTTTTGGTCTACTCCAATATACATAGATGCCTAGCTCTGCGCACTCCTCCCACTTTTCTTCTACTTGCCTATCACTTATGATTAATATGTTAGAAAATAAATCTTTATTAGATGTAATTACCTTGTTATTGGAGATTTTTTTTGTTGAGGCATCTATCTTTTTGTTTGTTTTTTGTGTGGTGGAATGTAAATCTTTCGATTTTGTGTGGATCCCCTAACTTCTTTTTCTTTTGTCACTCATTGTTGGATTTGACCTAGTGGGATGTTGTTAGCATCTAAGATATTGGAGGGTTTGAGTATCTGATGATTTACAACTCTTCCCTTCATGTCTATATAGGACAGTGGTTGCTTCACTTGTACCTGAATATTTCTCTCTTTTTCCTAAAGGAACTTTTGTGCATTCACATTTTTGTTTTTCTCCATTTTGTTGTTTGTGGTTATCTTGGTTGCTTGCCTCTACCTATTTCTACTTGAGGTTACTAGTTTTCATCCATCTTTATCTTTAGGGTTCAAGCTTTGGGTATGATTTATAGCTTTAATTTCCTCATTCCTTGCTTCGTGCATTTTGACCATGTCTCAAAATGAATTATTCTTTTGATCATCATCTATGAGTACTTGGAATTTGTTACTAATCAGAATGCAGGGGTGCACCTACCTTTCGCTCAATTTTCTTGTTATCAAACTTGAAGAAGCCCATATTGGTGTTAATGCATTGTTAGGGCAGCTTTGTTTTGCTGCTTTGCCTCTGCCGTGGGGGAGCTTGATGCAGGAGCATCCAAAGGTATAAGGGCAATCCTATTTCAACCAAAAAATGTACTTAGACTTAGTTTCTATTTTATGTGTTTTCATTTTTGGATACCCATTTGGGTCAAATAAAGGTTCCAACTCTCACAGTTCCACTATTAGTGTTCTAGGATAGAGTATTTGAACACCTTGGGATATGTATAAATGCTGGAAAAATAGGAGTATGTTATTGAGCCATCATTTTGGTGAACTAAAAGGTGTAAATTGGTTGGAAGATTTTAATTGTAATTTAGAACATTCCAGAAAAAGAATTAGGTCAAAAGGCCCCACGGTTCGAAAGTTATTGCAATTTTTCAGTTTTTGGAGACCTCCTAAGAATGCTTCAAAGTCAGGTTAGGGGCATTCAATGACCTTGAAAAGGGCTGAAAAATGGTGGATGAGTGAAGCTGGTCCATAGGGCTATAGAGCACTTTGAGAGCTTTCCAGAAATGTAAACGATTCGTCAATCGGAGCTACAGTTCAAAAGTTATGCCTCCCAGAAGTTCGGTTACCATTTATGGATTCTTCTAAATTTGTGTCGACTTCTAACGCAGCTTCTGGAGCCTTCTACTTGGTTGGTGGATGCCAACTAGCACTTTCTAGAATGTACTCCTAATCCTTAAACCTCTAGGGTCTATTTAAGAACATTTTTGGCATTGTAAAAGGCAGTTCAGAGTGGAGTTTGAGAGAGAGTACTAAAAGGAGAAATTATCTCCAAACTTATATTGTTGTAAGCCCTTAGGGCATATTTTGAAGTCTATTTTCTCTGTACTGAATGTATTAGCTTATTTACAAAGTTAATATTTCCCTTTCTTATTGTGTCCATTCTGTGTTTGGGTTGTGTCCCCATCAAGTGGTATCAGAGCATACCTTTGTTCATGGTAGCAGAGCATACCTCCATCAGAGCTTTTGATTTGTGTGAAATATATTTTCACTATAGACAACTTTTTTCTCTTTCTCTACTTTTCTCACCATTTTTATTACTTTTTATTTTAATGTTCTACCATTTGCAATTAACAAAAGTTCCATAAAAAAATAGATTTATACTTATGGAGAGTGCAACTTGTATATATAGTAACTCAAACAATTTTCAAAAACATATTATTGGTTACATATCATGAATTACAATTCTTATTAGTCCCGCCTATATAGGCGGAGTGCATTATAAAAATATTAAGTTATATTTGTAAAGTTTTGTAATGTATTATTAGTTCCTGCCATGGCAGGAAACTTATGCATTCGTTAAAAGTGAATGATCTTATTAGTTTGTCCAATCAGGAGCTTTTATTTATTTATATCCACTTTCCACTATGGACATTTTTTTTTTGACTTTTTTCAAATTTAGTGTAATTTATTTTCATGCAATTTGATTGGTCTATGTGTGCTACAGTCATGAGTTTGAAAGTTTTTTTATTTTTATTTTTTGCACATAAAATAATTTATTTGTCTCTTTTTCCAAACTTTAGATATTATTACTAAGAATAATAAATAATAATAGTACAATCATGAGTTTGAAAGTTTTTCATTTTTGTTGAGAGATGACATATGGGTCAACATTTGTCTTGTGAGCATTGATTATGGATGTCATTATATTCCATTTCTAACAAACCAACACAAACAAACAACACACTACAACATGATAAGAAATTTGAGAGATGGCATATGGGTCAACATTTGTCTTGTGAGCATTGATTATGGATGTCATTATGAATGCCACAGAATATTTTTCTTTATGGTTGTGGCTTATAAATTATTTTTAGGTCAACATTTATCCTGTGTGAGCATTAATTATGGAATTCTCTAGAATTGTTGTTTCCTTATTTATAGCATTGGTTGATTATTTTTAATTCACATTTCTAAAGGCTTTCATCTCTTGCTACTGGAGTACACGATATGTAGAGATTTCTCTATTCTTTTTATTTGAGATTATATTGTGTTCTAGTTGTATTATTTTTTATGATGATCATATTTACATGGAATCTTGTTGAAATGTATTGTTTAGAATATATTGTGTTGTAGTTGCATTGTTTTTTGTGATCATCATATTAACATGAAATCTATCTATGGAAACTTGTCCAAATCTATTATTTATAATCAATTTTTTGTAAAAGAATTGAATTTTTTGTTTGAAAATTTGAGATACATTTGCCAAAATTTGAGATCTATGATCTATTGTGTAGAATCAAGTTCTTGTAAAAGAATTGAGTTTTTTTGCCAAGATCTGTGTAGATATTTTAGATCACAATAATTGAATGCACAAAATGGTTCAGAAGTTTACCAAAACACAAGCAAACATGGATCTGGTGAAGTTGTTGGGGAAACTCCCTTGCGAAAGGTTAAAAAGCCAAGATTACAATAATTTAATGTACAAAATGGTTCAAAAGTTTACCAAAACACAATCAAACATGAATTTGGTGAAGTTGTTGGGAAAACTCCTTTGAGAAAGGTTGAAAAGCCAAACTCAATGAACTAACATAGCATCACTAGTAGCATATTGTGATTCCAGTGTGTTTGTGATTGTTGCCACTAGAACATTATGGTTCACAAATATTTTCCATTAGAAATATCTCCAAGTTTTATGGAGATAAGGGTTGAATGAAAGAGTAGATCATTTTGTAGAGAATACAGAAGTGATACAGGAACAGGCCTATGGAGTTTTCTATTCAAATAAATATGAAATACATAATTTTTCATATAAAATACATAAATAAATGGAAAATGAGGAATAGAACTGAAATTAGAAATGAATTTTAGAGGCTTTAAACATAAAATGGTCTAAATATAACATAATTTTTTATTTGTTTAAGAAAGAATTTGCATTATGGATTTTGAAGTATTAGTTTTTATTTTGATTGAAATAAGAGATTTTCAAATAAATTGTGATAATAATATAGTATATTATTTAATATATTATTACTTTGAATTACTCATTAAGATTTTGCAATGTTTTATTAAATTCATATATTTAATCTATTATTGTTGTGAATTAATCATCAAGATTGATATTGTGCTATTGAAATACTAATAAAAAAATTAATGTTTTAGACATATATTTGATGACATGACAATTGTAGCAAAAGAACCAAGCTATGACTTACCAATAGTTAGATTCTACATTCCACTACTTAATGTTTGTTCCATTAAAATATGTTGACTTGAGAATAGTCAGATTCTACATTCCACTAATAGTATAGCAAACAAGATGAGAACCAATGGTTGTGAATACATCATGAATAGAAGAGTGGTGCACCTTAAGTTTGACCTATAATGAAGATCACTTTTAAAAGAGGGCTTTATGCAATTGAAAACCTTATACATTGTTTATTGACTCCTTCCCAACAAATGGAGATTGAACAATTTCTCACAACAAAAGATAAATATGACTAGTCACAAATTAGCATTTATTTAAAATATGAAAAGCAAGTTATTATGAGACAATTACAATATACTAACATGCACAAAATGGAGTTTGCAAGTATCCTGAATAGCTATAAAGACATATCAAGCTATAAATAATGGCAGTTACAAAAGATACTAGTCAATATAAAATAAAGTGTGTAAACAAACAATGTATATGCATGAGTCTCATATCCAAGTACATTCTGTGTGTCATATATGTATAATGAAATAATTTATATGCATTGATATGCTATAAGACATACTTTTGTTCTATCAAATTGTATAACATGATTGAGTAGATGCTTTGCTAATGTAAACTATTATTGAAATACAATGAAAAAGTGCACAACATGCTTTATCCTATTGCATATCCAATGTATAAAACACTATTTAAATTTTTATTTATCATATGCAAAAACTATACTTAGGCAGGAACTTTGACGCTTTGCGTCCTTGTTTTATTTCTTATTTTGTAAAAACTATTTCTTGTTTTTGCTAGTGGGTTTTTTCATTTTTACTTTTCAAAAATTTAAAATATTCCTACATTACACTTTATATGTTCTCCAACGTTGATATTAAAATTAAAGAAGGATTATTTTTCTAGAATATAAAATTTACACTTCTTTATAAAATTTTACTTTAATATTTATACAATTTGACATACAACTATATTGACATGTGTATATATTATAAACTATAATAAAATTACACTTTAGAAAATTAACATTTTATTTACTATTTATTAATAAAAATATAGCTAAACTTTACACTAAACATTTTATCAAAGTCATAAGAATTTTTTTTTTTTCAATCTTAATTTATAATTGCATTAGGCTAGACTCTTGTTGTATCACAACTCTTGATCTTATTTGTTTTTTTTTTTTTTAATATTTTTATTTATAAATTGTTTAAATGATATCTTTCATTCATGTATCTGACTATTCATTGCTATTTTTGAATCTTAGCAAGAAAATCATGTTTCCAATATTTTTTAAATTAGGCCATTTTCCAATAATAATTAGAACTCAAAAATAGGTTGTCTAAAAATCATAGACCCAATAAAAAAATTAAAATGGAGAACAATTCCAACATGAACCAGGGTTGTTGAAAATTATAATCCTTCAATGTGTATCAATTAGTCTTCATTTTTCCCTTTCAATCTTTATTTCGATGATATTTTTTAATGTCTATGAAGCTCAACGCTATAACATTTCTGTGATTTGGAGTTTGATTTTTTTAATGCTTTCAAAATTTAAGCTTATTTAGTTTTGGTTTTATGGGGGTTTGTGTTGTGAGAAGAACAGTGATATTTTTCCAATTATCAATGTCTCAAATTATATTTAACTGGACTATTACACATTGAACTTAGACTAATTGACTATCTCTACTTGACTCTACATTCCATTTTGTTTGCACTCATAGTTATTAATTCCTAAATGTAGAATTATATTGAAAGAAAATATAAAAATTATATACAAATCAACATTACAATTATTACACTTCCATATTATGCTACAGTATTTCAAACCTGCTAATTCTGCTAAACCTGCCTTTATACTCTATGCTAAAGTCGAAAAGATATAACTAAGCACTAAAAACAATATAATCTTGATTTCAATCTCTTCATTATCCACTACAATATTTACTATATTAAATATTTCCTCAAAGAAATAATAATATTATATTATTTAATACCTCTTCCACGTACCAATTGTAGCCTTAGGTGCCATTCCTAGTTTAGTTTTTATTATTTAAATTTATTAGTCTAAGCTAAAAGGTTCCTTTTTTAATTTTAAAATTATGTTTTTATTTTTAAAGATGATAAATATATTTATTTTCAAATATTCTTTATTTTAAAAAAACATTATATTTTGTATTCATAGTATAACGTTTTCTTGTCAAATAATAGTTTTGTAACTTAATTCTTTCAAGCTTTGGAATTTTTGACATTTACTTCTTAGGGTGAATTTTTCTCACAATTTTCAATTTTATTTTTAATAGGAGGGGATATATTTTTTTTAATCATGTCAACTTTAGTTTCACTTTATAGTTTTTATTACCATTTCATTAAGTTGATTATTTCACTTAGTTCAAACTTAAATTATTATTTTTAACATACACTTGTTTGAACTGGTTCTATTGCAAATCAAAGGGGTAATTGCATTGATTTTGGTATGATTCCCATATTGCTTACTTTAATATTTAATTACACTAATTCTCATCACACCTTTAATATTTATGAGAAATATTTTAATTTTATTTGATCTTTATGCATTGCAATTTAAATTGCATATCCATGAGTTGGACTACATTACCGTTATTTGACCACCCTTTTTTGAAGGTACATTATATACTTGTACCTTCTCCTTATTTAATTTAGTCACTTATGCTCTTTAAATCTTTAGTGCAAAGCTATCAGAGATGATATTCTTTAGTTATGTTGAGTTTTTCCTCATCTCTTATAAAACATTTCATCTCACTTTTAAAACATTATTTCTACCTGAAGAGAGGATTCATTTAAAGTCACTTAATAATATCACCTTAGTTTATGAAAATAATTGAAACTCTTAAGGGTATATTTTTTTGAGTATATATGGGTGCACACATATATATCCAGATAAATATACAAGCTATTGTGACTATGGTGACTATTAAAGTCTTTAGGTATATTCTTGTAAAATGAATATGTTTTAATATTTCATAAAGTACCCTTGCTCGTGCCCTCAATGGAGTTTCCACCTAATAATTTCATACTTTGTTGCTCATTGCTCATCCAATTTATCTCTTAATATTCCTCAAATTATTTGGGATTATGAGTTATCTTTCACAATTGCCTTCAATTTTACTATGTTCTATTCATTTTCACATAATTGCAATATGTTCTATAGCATCTTTTAATTCCCAAGTTGGATCTTTATGGTTTTACCATTTATTTATGTGAATTTAATTGGATTTTGTGTAAGTTGCATAGGGGGCCAATTTTTCAAAGTTAACTATAGAGGACCCCTTAGTTATACTTGACTCATATCATGAAAGACCCCTCAGTATATTTAACACATAGTTACCTTATTTGACCCTTGAAGTTCCCCTCCATCCTATAATGGTGTGCACTTACCTTATACAAGGTTTCCCTCTATTTTGATCTATTTATTCCACTTTTAAAGGATGACATTTATGTTGAAAGAGGGAGACTATTGAAAAAAAATTGATACAAGTATGATAAATGTGTTTCAATCATTTCTTTGTCATTGATGTCAAACTTTCTTTTTGATGGTAAGACAACTGCTTATATGATTTAAATACTATCACTTGTTTGATCGATGAAGAGGATTTGATAAAAAAAATGTAATAAAAGAACCTAGAGGAAAGTTTGAGTTATGATATACAAAGGAGCACAAGAATCAGCTAAGACAATGATATCATAGTGCAGTGATAATCTACTTAAGGTTGCAAAGGTTGGCTACACTAAGAAAGTTCAAAAGAATAAGTTAAACAAAGTTTATCTGCCAAGCTTGACCGAATGGATAGTAGGTGTCGAGCAAAGTTAGTGCAAGCCGAGAAAAAATCAATTAGAACTAAGTAAAAGTTTATTTTAGTGGATGCCAAGCAAAAAGATGGATGTCAAATAAAGTTTAGTTGATGTCAAGCACTAGTAAACTTTAGTTCATGCTGAGTAATTTTTCAGTGGATGCTGAGCAATACAATATGTACCAAACATCAGAATCAAGTTAATCTCGATCGCTAGCATTATTAAAAAGATCGTGAATTTGATAGATCTGAGCCAACAAGTTTGTTTTCTTAGATTATGTGAACTAGGTGGAAGATAATATTGATGAGATGGTGGCACAAAATTCATGGTAAATTGTTTTGAGGCGAATTCAAATAGGATTGAAGGAGAAGTTTCTAGAAGTGATATGGAATTAGGAGTAGATTTATTGCATCCTACCTAATCTATCCTAACCCTAAATTGGAGGATGGAGAATGAATGGAAAAAGATCTTAATTCTCTATTTATAGGGATAGGTGGTCAAAAGAAAGGGTTTCCATGTGCAAGAACCTAAGGAAGACAAGGAATCAAGGGATATTGCTTCATCAAGTGACCTAAGTGAAGAGTTTGACATATAAAGCAAGAAGGCTTAAGGGTATGAATGCTTGAAGGGTGAACAAGCTATTAGAATTGAAATGTGTGAAAGACAAGTAGAATGGAGGATTGAAATGGTGATATGTGATCTACAAATGGAGTTGTAAGTTGTTATCGAATCAAGCCTTACTATTACTCTCTAATAATTGTATCAATCTAGGGAAAATCCTTTGGATTAAGGTTGACCTAACAATCATTTGTAAAATCCTTTAACTGGGTGACATTCCAAATGAATAATCTAAAGTCCTCTAACAAGGCTCACTCCTAATAGGGTGATTGAAATCCTTTAACAGGGTTACATTTAACAGTATGTATTGTAACCTTTAATAGGGTTGGCCTTTCATAGGACATCACTTCAGAAGAGTGAAAAAAAAGTAGCATGTTACCAGTGGATTTTCCCAAATTGGGTTTCCATATAAATCATTGTGTCAAGTATGTTGCTAAATTTGTTATGTTTCATGTTTAGATTTCTAAAATTTGATTTGACAGTAACCTACAATTTTTAAGTGATTGCATAATTTTATGGATGCATGCATAATGATAAATATTTTATGTGTTCATCAAGCTGTGAAAATTTTTATCTATACATCTAGACCTTAGATAAATGATTCACCCCCCTTAGTTATTCTAAAAAATTCCAACAATTTATACGAAGTTTACCTTCATTTGGTTCTATTTGTTCCACCTTGAAAATTGAGTTTCCCTCCATTTTGACCTATTTGTTCTACTTTGAAAGGATGATATTTATATGGAGTTTCCCTCCATTTGGTTCTATTTGTTCCACTTTGAAAGGATGATATTTATATTGAGTTTTCCTCCATTTATTCCTCATGAAGGTGACGTTATTCATTGAGTTTCCCTCTATTTTTAGTTATTTTGACCCTTCTTGAATGAAATATGTTGTTACTACTTTCAATAAACATGTTGGCTAATTAGGGTCTTGAGTTGATCTAGTGCTTGAGTTAAATGTTTACTAAGTTATCTTTGTTTCTGATCATATCTATTTAGAAAATATACTAATATGATAGTGTTCTCATATATCAATTCTTAGATCATGAGTCATGCAAGTTGTGGAGGGGTACCACGATTAACTTGCAGTGAGATGACACATTTGTGGTCTATCTATATCCATGTGATAAATGCAATGTTGATGTTGGTGGTAGTATTTGGCCTTTTATGTGGTCATTTGTGTCTTAGTATATTACCTCTATGAGATAATTGATAAACACTTTTCATATCTAACTTTTTTGATATTTTGAGCCTATGATTTATCTTGATATCAGGTTAGCTCCATTTTCTTGTGGTGTCAGGTTATATATATCTTTATCACTCTATCTTAGTTACTCTATTTTCTAACTTGAATATAAGATGGGATTCTCCTTGTGGATAATTTCCTTGTTTCTATTTTTTTAGGTGATCCATCAAGGCACATACAACACATAATTATTTTATCACAAATCCCATGCAACATGAATCCACTTGAAGATGGAGATATACTTCCTCTTGAACACATTCAAAGGACCTATCCACTTCTCTTGGCTATAAAAATATGAATATATTGAATACCTCTTGCTCACTTCTAGATATTTCAAGATTAAGTTGCAGATTTTTGTAAATTGAGTTTGATACCCCTTATTATAATTTCCCTGAGTAAATATTAAAGGGGGGTTTTAGAATTAGTAATCTTTTCTTGGTTGTATTTATTTATTAATTGGGATAAACCAAGGTATCCCTTATATATTTTTTTCCCTCTACTACAAGTGTGAGGACATGTCAATTGTTTGTCCTCCTCACATGTGTGAGGATATGCCATTTTTGTGATTACTTTATTAAGGGAAATAATTTATTCCTCCTTAAGAGGATCATGCCATTTCTTATAGCCACTATGAATGTGGCAATTATTCACATGAGAGTTACTAAATAACTCCTCTTCTCATATCTATATGAGAGATGCTTCTCTCTCATTCTCTACACCACACACTAATTATGTAGTGCTTGTAATGAGCTTACTCTATTTTCCTCTCATTTTCTCTCAATCTCAATCTTTAGGTATTTTCCTCATTCATATAATTCACATGGGGTTTTTCCTTATTCTTCCCCTTCAAAAATATATTGTCTCCTCTTATATTGATCTTTGCAATCACTTTCAAGCTCATGATTTTTTGGTATAGCTTATGGATTCTTTCCTTTATGTCCTTTCATTTGAATATTTCTTACAAGAACCAATTATAATATACATAAATTTTAGGAATTAGATGAAATAACTACTATATTCCAAAATGACATTAACCATTTCAATGGATATTCTCCATTTTAATAATCCTTACAATTATTGACTCAATTTCATAGTAAACATGTCATTTACTCTACAAATATTGGTGTATTTATTATGCAATTGGAATATAGGGTGACAAATATAAATCTAAATATTATTTTTAAACTCTTCCATATGCTCCAGGTCAATCCAATGTTTTTAGATTATGGTAAAAGAAAGTTTTGAAGGGACCCAAAACCCTTTACAAAAAAATAAAGATACACATTTAAAGTACTACCAAGTTTTACAAGGACCTGAAACCTAAAGTTAAAAAACATCCAAACTAGGTTTTATAGGGACCTAAAACCAAGAGTTTAAACTAAACAAAACAACCAGGTTTTACAAGGACCTAGAAGCTAGAGTTTCAAACAAATGGGAAATCAAAAGGAAAAAAACCAACAAAACCACCCTAACCAGAAACCAACACACCCAATCCATAGCCCATACCTACAGTAGCTCCTTGATGATATTTTCCACCTCTTTACCTACTTCCATAGTACTTTGGATGATATTAGCTCGTGAATGAACAATAGCCCTAAGAGCCTGGGCAACCTTTTTCCTTGTGCTCTACCTTTTTCTCTTATTAGGCCCACCAAGACTCCCCACTCTAGTATTACCAAGTGACATAATTTCTTCATTTCTTTTCTTTCCCAGACTTCTTTTTGTAGCACAAATATTGGAAGTAACATATTCCATTTTTAGACCACTTTCCCTTATTAGTTGATGAAGGTCTTGTTCATAATCTTTAAGGTTATCCAGAATGTTATTGATATGCACTTCTAGCTAGGTAATCTTAGCCCATTCAACATCCAAATCTCTCTGTGTTATCCCCATTTTCTTTTTGAGAGCCATTAATTCATTATACATCTACAAATCACCCTGAAGAGAAGTCTCTGCCTTGAGCTTTGGAGTGTGAAGAAAGGAGATCTTAGCATCATCCCTCCCATCATCCACATTCCTGGGCTATGAGGAAGTAACAGTATTAAACTGGATATCAGTGTTTATGTCTGTATTCTTTGTCCTTTCCTCATTCACCCTTTTACAAGCCAATGTTATGTACAAGCTATGATATAAATTAGATATAATGACATAGAGAAAAAAAATGTTGAGTATAAATCGGTTGATGAATTAGTGGATATGATCACTAACTACTTTAGATGAAGGTATTAAATGGATGATTTTGGAGTACTTAGTATAGATACTCAACATTCACTATACACATATCATCATTCAAGATTAAATGGGTGTGTGCAATTACACACACATCCTCCTTTTCCATTTCTCTTTCTTCCTTCACTAAAAAAGATCATTGCAAAGATGTAGATCACAAGGACACGAAAAGAGATCACTATAGAGATGTAGATCACAAGGGTTTGACAAGAGACAATATATATATTTACTCCTAAATCCTAAATGAATGAATGAATTGAAAAAATAGGCGGAGGCATAAGTTATAACATCATCAAGCAAAATTTATTAACTTTTAGTTTTCCTTCTATTCCCCTCACTCAACAAAAGATTCTATTATTCTTATTATTGAGGGGTAAGATTGGAAAGAATGAACAAAATTTCAACCCATACTAACTTTATTTTCAACCCTTTGATCCAATCCATGATTCAACCCTCTAATTCAACTACAAATACCCTCCACAATTCAACCTTCTACATACAATTGAACTACAAATACATACAACAAAAAATACATATCAATTTAAAAAATGAAATAATAACCCTAGGGAAATTTAATATTATCAATTCAAATGGAAATTTGAATTAGTTTCATGTACATGTCTAGTATGTTCATCGATTTCCCTAAGATGCTCATTCTTCATCACTTCCAGTATTTGGGTTTCATGCATGGTCGATTTCATTCAACATTAAAATTATTTCATGTATTTTTTTCTTATATTATTGACATCATCAAAAGACCAATGACACCATCAACATACCAAAGATTTCAAGGATACTTTCAATTTTTTTCCCCAAATTTACATTGTAATGTCTCTATCCATGGAAAATGTCATCAGAAAATTACCCCAAATATAGTGGTGAATCCCTTCCCTTAATGCGTCTATTGGAGATATAAGAGGAGTAATTGACAGGGGAGGGGTGAACGAGTTACCATAAAAACAAATCCAAGATCCCTTAAGATGTCAACACAATTCAAAACCAATACTCTGCTGAAACTAAAATGTTGTTGTAACTCAGTTAACTTAGGAACACTCGGTTAACACTAAGAATTACTATCACTTGACAAACACTGATATAATTGCTTCTTAAGATATTTAGTGTGATTAACCTTAATTAACATAGTTGCATAATCATAAATAAAATAACATGAACACAAGAGACACTAAGATTTAACATGGAAACCCAATTTGGGAAAACCACCAATTGCAACTAGTTACTATTTTTCACTCTTCTGAAGTGAGCCTTTTTAGGATCCAACCATGTTAAAGGTTACAAAACACAATGTTAGATGTGACCCTGTTAAAGGATTTAGTTCACCTTGATAGCAGTGGACTTGTTAGAGGCCTTTAGACACTTCGATCTAGAAATTCCACCTTGTTAGAGGATTTGGCAAATAACTATTAAAGTAACTCTGTTAGGAGATTTGATTCACTACTACAATTATTAGAGAGTAACAATGGTATAGCCTAATTGCTGATGCAATTATATTTTTTGATTTTAGATCTTTGTTCTAGCTTGAACACTTAATCCTCCTTGATCAAAATATTCTATGCAACTCAGTTAACTCAAATACTCAGATATCCTTCCAATTCAATCCCTTGATTTATCTTTTCAATCCCATGCTTCTTCCACACTTCAATTCTCAATCTGACCTTATATTTATATGTTTTACCTTGTCAAGTTAGCTTGAATGCAATTTCAAACAAATGAAATTCATCCTATGAGTCAGCTAGAACTAGCCAACAAAATTGTCAAATTAAATATAATTATATAGGAAAATCCTTCGTTGGCCAACCTAACTTGGTCAACACTAACTCAAAAATGAATTTCCTTTAGAATTCCTTTGGTAAGTGAGTGAGCTTAGATAACACTCATTTCATGCCAAATTTTCTTTGGTAACAGAGTGAGCTCGATCAACACTGGTTCCATGCAGAATTTCCTTAGGTGATCGAGTGAGCTCAATAGACACTGACTCTGAACTTGGTTAACATTGAAACACTTTTCATACATTGGAACTTCCTTTGACTCTTGAGTGAACTCGACATACACTGATTTCTTGATATACACTTGAAATTTTTGTAACTTTAAAGACAAGATACAATTGAATAATTGTATCCAATAATCTCCCTCTTTGGCATTGATGGCAACACAAGATGTCATGATACATATAAATTTTAGAGAAAAATAGAAGTAAGGATAATATCCTTAGTTTCATTCAGATTCTCATCCATGAGAACTCCCTCTATCAGTGTGAACTCCCTTTATCATCAATTTTTGATTAAAATGTCTACAATATCTCCTTCTGACAATAGACTCTCCCTCTTTAAAATCAACTTTTAAAAAATTGATATGAAAAATTATCCCTCTTTGACATCTCAAACATTCACAAAAAGTTTTCTCATGTATGACATCAAACTCTCCCTCTTTGACATCTTATGCCAAAGACAATAATCAATATAGTTTCCATGTACTTGATGTACATATTCATATGCAATCTCTAACAATACTACATTAACTTGACTGATTTTCAACATGCTTGGTTGATGCATCACTAAAATTTGATTGGTGAGCTTCAGATAGGGGAATGACCCCTAGCTTATGTCGTAGATACAAAAATGCATCCTTAGTTAATGGCTTGGTGAATATGTCTACAATATGTTCTTTTTTATTCACATATTCCAATCTGACCTCCTTGTCTTGCACCAATTCTCTTAAGAAATGATATTTTATTTACAATGTACTTGGTTTTGGTATGCATCACTAGATTCTTGGATATGTTGATTGCACTAGTCTTATCATAAAAGATAACAACTAGGTCCTTAATCTCCTCCTCCATACCTGACAATAGTTGTTTGAACCACACAATGTTGGAACAATTGACTATTATAGCAACATATTCTACTTCTATTGTAGACTGAGAGATAAAGTTCTACTTCTTGCTTGTCCAAGATACTAGCCTCTTTCCAAGAAAAAATTCTCCACCACTAGTGCTCTTCTTTCCCAATCAACATCAGTGAATGCTTTTAATTCAAAGTTGCCTCATTTCTTATACCAAAAACTATAATCTTTAGTACCTTTCAGATACCTCATGATTCTTTTGATTTTCATCATATGGTTTTCTTTAGGATTAGCAGAGAATCAAGCCACCATCCCAATTGCTAATGCTATATCAAGTCTTGTGTGCACTATATACTAAAGTTTTCTATCATTGCTATGTATGTAGTCTGATCTACCTCCTTGGAATCATCATTTTTGGAAAGCTTATTTCTAGTAGACATAGATATTCCAACTAAAATAGAATCCTCCATTCCAAATTTCTTTAGTATCTCCTTCATGTATTTTGATTGAGTAATGTAGATACCATCTTTCATCTATTGAATTTGTAAGCCAACAAAGAATTTAATCTCTCCAAACATTGAAATTTCACATTCCTTACTCATTTCTACAAAAAAAGATTCGCAAAAATCATAATTTTCAATAAATACTGTATCATTCACAAAGATTTTTGCAAACACAATCTTTTTATCTGGTCCTTCTTTGACATATAGGTTGTTGTTATCATTAGTTCTTTGAAAACCAATCTTTATGAGATAATTATGTTACCTTTAATACTAGGCTCAGGGGGCTTGTTTGAGACCATACAAAGTTTTGTGTAGTTTGCAAACCATGTCCCTTTTGCGAGGATTAATGAAACCTTCTAGTTGCTCAATGTAGACTTCCTCTTCTGAGATTCCATTCAAGAATGGCGATTTCACATCCATCTAATATAATTTGAATCCTTTGTGTGTTGCATATGGAAGGAGTTTTCTAACACCTTCTAGTGTAGCAACAGGAGCAAAAGTCTCTCCATAATCAATACCTTCTTCTTGAGCATAACCCTTGCAAACTAACCTTGCCTTGTTTCTTGAAACTTCTCTATTCTCATTCAGTTGATTTCTGAATACCCATTTTGTGCTAATTACATTCTTGCCTTTGGGTCTAGGAATAAGAGTCCAAGATTTGTTCCTTTCAATCTGATGAATCTCTTCATTCATTGCCTCAATCCAACTTTCATTTTCTAATGCATATTTGGTAGTTCTAGGTTCAAACTTAGTAAGAAAACATGTACCTTTTAATTTGTTCCTTGTCAATGTTCCTTCTAACTATTCTCCAATGATTTTCTAGGGTGCATGATGCCTTTTGACATATCCAAAAATTTTGGGCTACTTCTTTCTAAATTTACAAGATTCACCATGATCTTTTGAATCATGCCTGAGTCCCACTATCTATGACTTGGGTCCATTAGATGACTCAATTTGCATCGGCTAAAACTTAGGTCCTTCTGAGTGTGACTTGGGTCCTTCAGACTATGAATCAGGTTGCACTGGCTACAACTCAGGTTGAACTGGGGATTTTTGGGACTCAGGTGATAAAGACCGATGACCACTATTTTCTTGAACTTTAGGTAAAGTATCAAAGTCATAGTAAAAAAAGTTTCTATAGTTTTCAGGTTCATTCATGCTTTGTTCTTCATATTCTTTTGCAAATTCATCAATCTTGCCATGTGCACTTTCTATAAATTTGTGAGTAGATAGATTCAAAAATTTGTATGCTTTGCTCTTATTGGAGTATCCCAAGAATATTCCTTGATCACTTTTCACATCAAATTTTCTATTTCTTGACTCCAAAATATAACATTTTCTTCCAAATACTTTGAAATAATAAAAATTAGGTTTATAGCCATACCATAATTCAAAAGGTCTTTGATTTGAGTTCTTATTCAACTAAAATTGGTACAAGGTATGAATTGTAGTGTTGATTGCTTCCTTCCAATATTTGATAGCAACATTCTTCTCTATCATCAACGTCCTTGAAAAATCTAGGATTGATCTATTCCTTCTCTTAGCAATGCCATTTTGTTGAGGTGTACTAGGTGCAGATACCTATCTTTTGATTCCTCTTTCATTGTATAATTCATTGAATTCATTAGCGATGAATTCACCTCCTCTATCTAATCTTAAACACTTTAGTTTCTTTCATTTTTCTTTCTCAACTCTAGCTAAGTAACATTTGAACTTTTGAAAAGATTTTGATTTATCCTTTAAATACACAACTATCATCATCCTAGAATATCATCAACAAGCAAACTAAATTACTTATCTCCAGAGTAGCTTTGTATGCCAATAGGTCCACAAAGGTCTATATGAATTGGCTCCAAGACTAGTTCTTCATAATGATAGTTCTTGCTTTTAAAAATTTTCTTCCCCATCTTTCCAAGTTGACAATTCTTGCACATACCCATATTAGGTTTCTTCAGTCTTGGAATGCCTCTAACCTTTTTATTGTTTCTTATGTTGAATAGGTTATTAAAGTTCACATTACACAACCTTTTATGCAATACATAGATTTCTTCTAGTTGAGCTATGAAACATGAATTTTTAGTTAGATCTAGGTAGAATAGATTACCTCTTGTTTGATAGTCAGTCCCAACAAGATTTCCATTTCCATCCAATAGTTTGGCTTTCCTATCCATGAATTCTACCTTGAATCCAATGTTATTCAATTGTGCCACACTAGAAAGATTATACTTTAGTCCTTCAACCCAATAAGCATTGTCACATCTAATATCATTGGTTAGTGCAAGACAACCTTTTCCCCTCACATAAAAAGGTTCATCATTTCCAAACTTGACACTCCCACCATCATAGTGTTCTAAGTG